>LOEQ01001309.1:84885-111434 GCA_001685075.1 Bramus lutescens
ATGATAAAAGATAAAATAGATATAAATATTATAACTGTAATTCTTGCTTTATAATTGCTTTGTTATATGTACTTTTACTATGTTAAAATGAAAGCCTTTTTTGTTTAAACAGAAAATGGGGAAATGATTTAGGGGGGTCTTCTTTCTATGTGTTGCTTTCATTGGTAAAATAAAGAGACTGCCTTGGCCTTTTGATAGGACAGCAGCTTACATAGGTGGAGTAGGCAGAACAGAATGTTGGGAGAAAGGAGGCAGAAACAAAGAGAGCTGCCATGAAGCTGCCAGGTCAGACATGCTGAATATTTCCTGGTAAGCCATGACCTCGTGGTGACATACAGATTATTAGAAATAGGTTGAATCAAGATGTGAGAGTTAGCCAGTAAGAGGCTAGATATAATGGGCCAGGCAGTGTTTAAATGAATACAGTTTCCTTGTAATTATTTCGGGAATAAACTGGCCAAGCAGCTGGGAGCTGGGCGGCAGGACATGGCCCGCTGCTCCTTTTATAACAACAAATGGCCCAAACTGTTTGTTGTTGATGTTTGTTTTGATTTAATGTTCAACAATCTTAGTGAATAGAGATTTGTGAATAACAAGTACTTTGATTTTCATCATCCCAGGTAGGTGTCTACAATTAAGAAAAATAAAAATCCTCCTATTCTCACCTCCATGCATCCCCAGTCCACCCACGAGAATAGATTTCTTCTATTTCCCCCTCCTCAGGAGATCAATGGATCTTCCCCTTGAGCCCTCCTTGCTACTAATCCTCTGTGGGTCTGTGAATAGCAACATAGTTACCCTTTACTTTTCAGTTAATATCCACTTATAAGTGGGTACATTCTATGTTTGAATTTCTGAGTCTGGGTTACCTGACTCAGGATGATATTTTTCTCGTTCCACCTATTTGCCTTCAAATTCTATTATGTCATTGTTTTTAACAGTTGAGTAATACTCCATTGTGTAAAATGTACCACATTTGCTTGATCCATTCTTCAGTTAAGGAATATCTAAATTGTTTTCCAGTTGCGGCTATTATAAATAAAGCTGCTATAAACATAGTTGAGGTAGTGTCCTTGTGGTATGATTGAAGATACTTCGGGTATACGCCCAAGAGTTGTATAGCTGGGCTTTAAAGTTGATTGATTCCCAATTTTCTGAGAAACTGCCTGGCTTTTAAAATCCCATTGATCATACTGGGTTGCCTTGCTTTAATACAAGGGGAGGAGCTTAGTCCTTCCTCGACTTGATATGCCATGCTCTGTTGATACTCATTGGAGGCCTGCCTCCTTCTGAAGAAAAATGATGTAGTGGAGGGGTAGAGGGGAGGTCAAGGAAAGGAATGGGGGGAGAAGTAGCAGGGGAAACTGAGGTCAGGATGGAAAATAAATAAATGAACTTAATTTAAAAAATAAAAACAAGAGATTGAATGGCTGTGGGGAAGAACTACTGTCACCCTGCTGGTGAGAATGCTAACTAGTATATGAACTATGGAAGTCAACATGGAATTGCTTCAAAAATTTGAAAATAGTCCTGGGGAAGTAGTTCAGTGGCAGAGAACTTGGTTATCATGTGTGAGACACCTCAGCATTGCTGATAAATAAATGAAAATATAATTATCCATTATCTAGATATACCATTCCTGAGTTAATGCTTGAAAGACTGTGTCAATATGACCAAGAAATACTCTCATATCCAGGTTTATTGCAGTCATATTCATAAAAACTAATAGAAATACTGTATGTATGTCAGCAAAAAAGTGTGTAAACAGCATGCGGTACATGTATACACTGGGATTTCATTCAGCTGTTATAAAACTGAAATCATGACATTTGTCAGAAAATATTTTTAACTGCAGGCAGCTATGCTAAGAAATTTATTGGACTCAGAAAGAAAGTATGTTTTCTCTAACATGCAGACTCTAAATTTAAAGTGTGTGTGTGTGTGTGTGTGTGTGTGTGTGTGTGTCTTTAGAAAGGGGACTGTCTTGGGAAAGGAGTGGAAAGAAATAAATCTTCATTTATAAACAGGTTTATTTTTTCCCATTTGTGATGTTTATCTGTCTATCCATATTCATGTGGTTGCTTGCAAAGAGATAAAGAGGGTTTAGTTATCTGAAGCTGCCATGTGGGAAGTCCTTCTATATATGTGTTGCTTTTATAGGATAATGAATAAAGCTGTTTCAGCCAATGGCTTATCAGAGTGAAGCAAGGTGGGAAATCAAAGCAGATATAGAAAGAGAGTAGGCAGAGTCAAGGAGACGGCATGTAGCTGCCAAAGGAGACAGATGCCAGAAACTTACAGGGAAATCATGAGCTTCATGGCAATACATAGAATAATAGAAATGGGTTAATTTAAGATGTAAGAGTTAGTTCATAAGAAGCATAAGCTAATAGGCCAAACAGCATTGTAATTAATATAGTTTCTGTGTGATTATTTCAGTTCTCGGCAGCCAGAAATTGAACAAATGACCTCTGCCCACAGAACTGGAGTTGCAGGTAGTTATAAGCCACCCAACATGGGTGTTGAGGAATGAACTTGGATCATCCAGAAAAGCAACAAGAGTTCTTACTGCTGAGCTACCTCTTCTTCCCCCAAGGAAAGGATGTTAAGGAATTGGAGAGGGCTGTGGAAGAGGAATGTGAAGAGGAACACAGAATGATAACACACATGTAAGAAAATACCAATGAGAAACTCTCTACTTTGTATGCAAACTTAAAATACAAAACAACCAATTTAACTAGGTTTTTGAAAAGACCCAGTGTAGAATGAAAGCTTTTGCCTCCTTCCAATCCATTTGCCTTCTACAATGACTCTTAAGAGCTTTCCTTTTAGAATAATCTTCTTAGTTCAGTGAAACAAAACATTTAGGAAATGAAAGCATCCTTTATAAGACCGGAAATGTCTCAGGAAGAAACTTAAACAGTATTTATTATTTTGTTTTCTTGATGCCTCTACTCAACTGTCCAAAATTAGAGGCTAGATTTTACTACAATTTCTTGATTTTTCTCTTTCGAGTCTATTATTCTGATCATTTTAAAGAATACAGAAAAAGCCAAACTCATTAGCAGACTAAACATATTTTTAAGTGACTGGAGCAATGAAGTTGCCCGTGTTATTAAAAGGTCATGGGCAGGGTAGGCAGGTTACCTCCTTCAGAAACTGTATGGATTTTCTCACATTGCAGTAGGAAAAACATGTCTCCTTTATATAATTCATACTCTAAGTTTGGGAGGAAACATCTTTGGGTATTTTTCAGGGTTTTGTTAATAGCAGCCTGATTTACAAGGTGATGCTACATAGTCTGATCGAAATTTTCTTGTGACTGTTTACTTTTATTAATAAACTAATATATAATGTCAAAAGTAAAGAGCATTGTTATAAAGAGAATATCTGCTCATAAATACAAAAAATACATATTACTTGAATGCCAAAGCATGATTAGAGATGCTTTTCAAACTCACCAAAGGGTTTGTATTTAATAAAATATAGTGTTCTAGTTTCTCTGAGTTCTCAATATCCACAAATGATTTGTATCCAGTTCCCTACTACATTCCAAGCAAACTGCCAAAAAGTGAGAAAAAAAATCTTCTGAGTGAAGACACCATACCAAACATGAATGCTTAGAAATATATACACTGACAGTATATTATCTGATGGTAAAAAAATTTAAAAAAAAAACCTTTATGACTAAGCCAAATCATATTTTTTAGGAAGTCACACTGAACAAAAAAGAGAGAGAGAATATAAATCACCATGAAAATGCAAGTGAACTGGTAATAATAGCCTAGTTATAGCTGCCATGAAATAGTCATTAAGTTTATGCAGCATAAATCTCTCAGAGTTTTGTAAATGATGGTGGTGGCTCTTAAAAGCTAAATAAAGATAAACTGTAGTGATGGAGGCTTCCTTTCTCTTTGCTCCCTGGCTTAGGCTTTATAATATTTAAGCTCCAGCTCCTGGCACCATATGGCTCCTGCAGCATCTGAGAGAGAATTAAAAATCTGCAACTCAATTTCACATTTACTTATGACTAACGCTTTTTGGAGTCCAAGGAAAGCTTTGTATGTCTATCTGGTCCCACTTCCAGACAACCCTGGCAGAGTTCTGCTCTGGCCGATCCTGTTGCTCCAGACCCAACTTGCCAGCGTCAGCTCTGGAGCTGGCCAAGGAAAGTCTACATTCTGCTTTCTGGATCTGCAAAAAGTTTGGTTCAAAGATTCCCAGCCAGTGTTCCCTTTCCTCCTTTGTGGAGATTGCCACTAATCCCAGACGATCTTTTTTCTTGACTCTTTTTCTCCTCTGCTATTTGCACTGAGTCCTTTCTGCTCCAAATTAAATCCATTCTTTCTAGCCCTGCCATTGCTAACTAATGAGAACAATTCCTCTCCTTGCTCTTGGTGGCTTCATGTGGGGTATTCACAAACGAGAATCATATCTTTCGTTAGCCTACTTTCTTAACTGTAGACTGCACAGGTGATAAAGTGGGTTAATTGTTGCTATAAAAATATTTTCTATCCTCGTAAGGAAGTAATTTTAACCCTCCAAATCATTTTTAATTTCTTTGTTTTGCATGATTCTCTTATGATCTGCAGAGGCTGGGAGTAAAAATTCTACTATCGCATAAACACAAGATCCAAAGGGAAATGTTAAGTATGCAATATACATGCATAACTCAACTTGGTCTTGGGACAGTTTCCTTTGTGCCATGCCTGTTCTACTATTAGAGCCATAGCTTGCATGACATATCCCATTCATTCCTATGATCACATTTGCAGCCAAGCTTTATGAATGAATTCTTATTGGAACAGACTCACCACATCCTAAACGCAACACTGTCTATAGTAAAACCAACAGACTCTATAACCTGCAGCATCCATAATGGTGATATACTGGTCCTTTGGAAAAAGTTTGCCAACTGCTAGCTTAGGATGTCACTAACATTCCTCTTGGCTTTCCTTCTTGCCACATCTCAGTTGAACCATAACAGATAAATCTCTTTCCACACCCAATGGACATCTAAGAGATTCACTACAGGACCAAAGTGAACAGTTAGCCACAGGAGTCTAGAAGGCATATTAGTATGGCAGTTTAGACAATTGAATACAGTCTTTGAAAGACTGTGCACCTATGTTGCATTTATATAATGTTCTCCTGTGTTTATCAAACTCACACCTCAGATCACCAGGAAGACAAAAGACTCCAAGCTAAGGCAGGGCAGGTACTCACTATGTGAAGCTGGAGGAAGTCTCCAAGTCCTGGGGCGCTGTCAATGCGCACCAAGATGCCATCCTTCACAGTGGTGCTGAAGCCCACAGCCAGGCGGTCAGAGCGTGTGCTGGGTCTGTCATTCGCTGGCCAGGTGTAGAGGATGAGGCCACCGCTTTTCCCAAATATGTATGTGGCACCAGCTGTAAAGGCAAAGAGAAAGGGCACATCAGGGCCACCATATTATGCATTGACGGCTCCAGCACACTGCTGAGACTGTAGGAGAAAACCTTCTCCTACTGGATAGTATTTAGTTACTAAAAGGGATGACTTCCAAAATCTCAGAATGTATCTTTCTCTCCAAATTAAAGATGCTAGCAATTGGGAATAAATAGTGAGATAGATGTTCCAGAGAGACACTCAGTACCTTCGGTTCCCAATGCGTAAGAGTGGAGCATGGGTGACACAGTGGATTATGAACTTTAGTACATGTTAATAAACACCTTTCCCTCTACTGCAGCAGCAGAGCACACCAACCAGGCTAGGACAGGCATGAGATAGAAACATTCTCTCCACCTCTGACTGTCAGAATATTCTCATCAGTTTAGTCAGCTGCACCACAAAGCCTGCAAGTAAGTCCAAAGGTACTAGTGCTTCTGCAGTCCACAGAAAGGAAGTGTGGTCTGGAGACAGGAAGCTTTACAGGTGTTGCACGAGGAGGGTGGCCCTTTGTTTGTCCTGGCCGCCCGGTAGCTTACACCCAAAATAATCACGCAGAAACTGTATTCATTTAAACACTGCCTGGCCCATTAGCTCTAACTTCTTATTGGCTAATTCTTACATCTTAATCTAACCCATTTCTATTAATCTGTGTAACACCACATGACTGTGGCTTATTGGCAAGATCCTAACCAGTGTCTGTCTCAGGCAGGAGATCTATGGCGTCTCTCTGACTCTGCTTCCTTCCTCCCAGAATTTAGTTGTCTTCTTAGCCTACCTAAGTTCTGCCCTATCAGGCCAAGCAGTTTCTTTATTGATTAACCAATGAAAGCAACACATNAAACTGTATTCATTTAAACACTGCCTGGCCCATTAGCTCTAACTTCTTATTGGCTAATTCTTACATCTTAATCTAACCCATTTCTATTAATCTGTGTAACACCACATGACTGTGGCTTATTGGCAAGATCCTAACCAGTGTCTGTCTCAGGCAGGAGATCTATGGCGTCTCTCTGACTCTGCTTCCTTCCTCCCAGAATTTAGTTGTCTTCTTAGCCTACCTAAGTTCTGCCCTATCAGGCCAAGCAGTTTCTTTATTGATTAACCAATGAAAGCAACACATAAACAGAAGGACCTCCTACACCATGCAGGTTAAGCAATCTCTCTATGAAATGTTTGCTAACTGTAGTGTTTTTCCTTCCCAAATTTTGGATTTGGGAATTTCACATATATAAAATTGAGCTATCCTATGTTAGGGCTCCAGTGCAAACATCAGCTTTGTTTATGCTTCTTATAGTTTATGTGCAAGGGCTGCAGATTACTTTAGACAGCCAATATTATTGTGCCTGAGTCTTGACTCTTAGGACCTATCTATCACATGATGTCAGATGTGACTTTCCCAAACATGACATTTTGTTAATGTTAAAACATTCTTATATATTTTAAATGTGGGGTTTCTGGACTAGAAATTATGTAGATGGATGACTAAAAGCATGTATGTATTTCATTGTTATATTGCTCTAAACATTTCTGGAGTCCTCCAAGAAGAAGCATCCTCTCCCTCAATATTTATTTAATAGAATTTATCTGATATTGGTGAAATAGTTCTCATCTCTTTTTAGAAATTAAAATCCAAAAAGGAGACACAGGAGATGCAGAAAACCATCTTAAGATAATGACTTTTTAACCTGACAACTTATGTGTGGCTAGGTTTATCTATGCTGTTACTATTTACTCATGGTTTTACTGTTACCAGTATTGATCTTGGGGTTACCAAGAATATATTAATTCCAGCTACCTATAAAACCAAAAGGGAGAAAATGAAGAAAATATCCTGCAACAGTTGGTCTTATTCGTCAACTATTTGTAATCTATTAATTACCTATGAGTAGAACCTTCTGGGGATGGCCATGAGAGAGACCTCTAGATTGGATTCATTGAAGTATAGAGATGCAACCTGAAGGCAGGCAGATGGGGTCATGAATGAAATACTAGAATGAACGCCAGCTGAGCACTATAGTGTTCTCCCCAGGTTCCTGACTGCTGATATAATATGATTGGTTGTCTGCAACTTTTGCCACCATCATTTCGCTGCCTGATGCACTACATCCTGGAACTTCAGACCAGAGCAAACTATTTTTCTTTTAAGTTGATTTTTAGCACAGGGCATTTTATCACAGAAAGATGTCAAGTAACTAATACAAATTTGCATTTTAAAATATTTTAAAGTCTATCTTAAAAAACGAGTATCTACCTCTAAATCAGGATGAAATTTGAAATTGACAGGCAAAATATATTATGACGTTGTAGCCTTGGGGGTTTTATGCCAGTTATCAGAAGTGACTAGCTTTGTATTCTATATTTCTTAACATCCAAAGATCAATTGGTAATCGATTTTCCCACATGAATCCCAGGGAACATTGTTGGGATGTGTACACACTAGTTTTGTAAACATTAGATAGCCATTCCTTCAATCTTCAGCATTTACTAAATCTCTCAGTCACTGATCCATATCTATTGTCACAGTAAACTTACAGAAAATATTGGAATAAATTGTGCTGGTTGCACATTCAATAAACTACATGGTTTGTTTAGAAATGATAAGCTCATTTGGGCTAGAATTGGGAGTTTATGTCATATGCCATCCATGTAGGAGCACTAAGCCATCTGGGATGTGTGGAAACCCACTTTCCTTTTTGAAAGGTCACCTATGCGACTTGTTTCCGTTAACTCCATTTGTACATCACAAGCAGCACAGAATTTTTGTCCCTTTATAAGTTTCTCAGTCCTTAGGGGAGTCTCCAGAAGCCCACCAGAATCATCCAGAGGAACTGGGATGATAGTATGCAAAGTTTATGTTAATTCCATATGCAAAACAATGTTTGCTCCCTACTACCCACAAACACCCTCAGAGCTGCTTAAAATTAGAAATCTTGGTAAAAACAATTTTTGCTTGATATCTCTCCATCTGTGAAGAGTTTAAACAAGTCCTTTTCTGAAGATGATCACAAATGTCACCATTGCTCTCTTTATTCTTTATTTGGAAAACTGAAGGTTAGTCAGTGATTAATGTATAAAAATCACCAAAAAATGCAAATCAGCCTGTGACATTTCATGCCAGTTTATAAAATCTTAACCAGTTCTGTCCTATGTTCATAGTGGATTGGCAACAGAAGCTCATTCTTACTGTACCAGAGAAGAATTTTATTGGCACAAAAATAATATTAAACATGCAGAGCAAGGCACACGTCTTTATATTTTGCAAAGCCTTTTCTTCAACTTTACGTGGGGCTCAGCAATAGCAGGGACCACTTCATCAAACGTTTTACAGATGTGCAAGCAGAGGCTCAAATGTCTGTCTTAAATCAGGGGCAGCCAGTCTTAATTGCACCTAAGAGCCCTTTTTCATCACATATCAATGCAATCACAGAACATGATTTAACAATGGAGCTAAGTTCTCTGCACTTAGCCTTACATACTTCATGTCTTCTAAGGCTGAAATAGAACACAAGCAAAGCCACTGCCCCAGGGCTGGCAGGCTGGCAAATAGCATTCGAATCTTCAGCAAGCAGGAAACTTCACAAACTCTCTTTACTTCTCTGTTTACCCACTGTTCTGTCCAATAATTTTCCATGCTCCCCATAAAGAAGCTGTTGGAAGATAATTCACAACCTCTTACATAGTTAGAAGTCATGATGATGCTAATTTTAAATCAGTAGAGATGAAAACCTCTTTATAACATTAGTGCATATGTTCAATTGATAGAACACCTAACTTTACAAAGGCATTGCTTATTTTCTAGTTCTGGATTTGCAATAGCATAATCATAGATAATTCCAACTTTGTCGATGAAAAAGTATAAAAAAATACAATGTGCCAACATTTGGTTTCTTCTACATGGCACAAAAACTTGTTCTTGTTCCTGGGATTGAGTTTACTAGTAAAGAGGGCCAAACTTTGTGAATAGTACCACAGCCCAAAAATACTGTTAGATGAAATTAAATTAATTGCCATAATTTTCTATGCTGACAGTGCCATTTTTCTAGTTTTCATGTTTTTGCTATCTTGAATGGTTTTTAGAAACAAATACAAACTTTCTGTTCATTTTAAACAAAATGTGTCTAGAGTTCCAAAGGGGACATAATTACATTGCTTTAGAATTTCAAATTTAAAAAAAATTCGCTATTTTTAAATTACAAATCAATGTTTCAAGAATATTCAGGCAACCCTAAGAGGCTCCACTGAGGATCGTCCTTCAGGGCCCCATGACATCAGAGTTGGTGTTGTCTGCCCTGAGCTTGTATTTCTGTTGGATGGGATCTGACTGGACTCAGTATGGTGTTGCCAAGAGCAGGCTACATTTATGTATCATCAGAACAATATGAATTTAATACCTTTGAGTAAACAAATGGAAAATAAACCAACCAAATTAAAAATGGCTATGTCTGCCTTTGGGTCATATTTTTTTAAACCATAGCCTTTATAAGGAGCAGTGTGAGGCTGCTCTGCTGAGTCTTAACCGAGACAGTATTTTAGGAATGAAATCCTGTATGGTTCCTTCCCACCAACTGAGATTTAGTGGGTATTTGCATTGTCTTGTGATCTGTCACTATTTCACCCACAATCCACAAATAATAGGCTTAGGTTACTACTTCAAACTGATTAACAATATACTCAGGTGAAAGTGAAGGTGCATTAAGAATTGGAATTGAACAAGCAAAGCTGTGAGGTGCAGGCTGGGGCATAAAAAAGACATTTTGATGGAGAGAGGGGGTCCAACGTGCTGCAATGGAATAGAAGCAGGAGGAAGTTCTAAAATGTAGTCGAGTGTAGGCGTGTAATGTAGTGATTAAGGCAGATGATTTGGAATTTTATAGGAGAAGATTGCAAGAGGACAACTTTTTCTAGTTCACATTTCTTTACAGTATTGTAAAAGCAATGACAGACTTTTTTATTATTATTATTTTAACAGAATTTGGCTGTTGATGACAACTCAACTTTTCTTTGTTTGGACCATTTATATAATAATTGTGGCTATTTTTTTTTAACTTAGCTACTCCAAGGCCCTCTGTTTATAATGATCTTTCTGTCTCTAGGCACTCATCCAATTCACTTTTTTTGGATGATCCCCCAAAATGTAATATTAAGGATTTGCTTAAGAGTCACAGTGTGTATGTGTGTGTGTGTGTGTGTGTGTATTTATATGCATATCTATATGTAGGAAAATTGGGATAGAAAATATAATTGACTATCTGTGATTCATTTATTATTTTCTCCATCAAATAATTATAGGTAACATGGCTTTGAAAAGCCTTCACATACTATTGCTTTATATTTTAAATACAAACCAGATTTCTGGAAATAACTTTTATGGTTGTTGGAATGGAAATGCTTTCTGGAAGTGCTACCCAGGGGAAGCCTTGAATGCTAAATTTAGCAAGAGCTAAATAAACTTCTGGAAGAGAACTACAGCATGAGAGTAACGAATCAGTACAGTGCATGTACACTCACATACCATATGGTATGCGAAGCTGGGCAAGAGGTAGAATTCCACTGCTATCCTGGCCTCTTTGAACACTGAGAACATAGAGTCCTAGATGATGGTGACACAACACCACTGTTGTCTATGACTTCCTGGCTCTCTCTGATCAGTCCTTCATCAAGTACCATGCAGGGACACAGTTGTGATCTTTATCACAAAAACTGGCAAATCCTATTGGAGAACAAATGGACTATCAATGGCATAAAATATATTCCACCAGGAGATTTACTTGCTGCTATTACAACTATATTTAATTCATATCATATAGCTAATAAAAATAAAATAGGAAGAGTTGGGCCTTACAGCTGACCTAATCTTCTTCCAGCTTATAAAAGGACAAAGCTAGGGGATGTATCGCAGTTACTTATGCCTGAATGAAATAATTTCTCAATTATTTTCAGAGTGATCTATCATTTCTTCTCAACCTCCTTCTTATTTCTGCATCTTTGGGGTGGTTTATCACATTCATTCATTCCTAATAGTAGGAACTTACATATCTGTGGTTCTGTGTGTTTTGATTTTAAAAGAAATAATGAAAATACAGAGATTCAACAGCTTGAGGGGTGCTAAGTGGTGGAAGAAGAATACGGTCACATCTTGCCAGTCTTCAGCCTCACCTCCTGTCTCCATGCACTCGTGGGATCACCTGCCCCCATGGAGTCCCTAGAAACCACTGCTACATAAAGAGGAGGGCAGGATGAGCCACAGATAAAAGTCTGCAATCAAGACCTCAGCAAAGGCCGTCACCATGGACAACCAGGGTAACTGATGCAAGTGTTACCAACATCCCTCCAACGAACTTATTAGAAGGATAGTTTGCTGATCTGTTGCCCACTAGAAAGTTAAAAAAAATAACAAAACAATGATAAAATGACCTTAGATAAAGTAAAAAGAAAGCACTTAACCTTAAAATAGAAAATTCACCCATTTTTGAACATCATGTCCCTTTAACAAAGAAATAAGTATATTTGCTACTTATTAAATTAAACTAAGCAATACCTAGGAGTGAAGTGTGGCCCCAGGGAAACCCAAGCTCTGTTTCTTAAGCAATGATTAGGGATAGATTGGGTGTGGGGCGGTCCTCAAGATAGGACGATTTCTTTCTTTTTCTTGAAGGAAAAGCAATATTTGAAATTAACCCTTCAAACAATTCAATATTCTAAAGTACCAGAAAGAAGAGTTTCTGTAAATGATTCAATGAGCAGCACCAATGCTGATTCAGTATAGTACTGAATTTGTTCAGCAACATGGGAGTTCAGACGTGCCTAATGAGGCCCCTGGGTATTATATCCAATGTCATAGAACACCTTGCGGCAGGATGATATAAAATTAACAAATTAATGAAATGCTTTTCTATGAAAGTCTACCATTATTTAGTTACAAAAATAAATAAAACCATACAAGACCACTTTTCTTGGGGATTTGTTAACTGCTAAGCCCATCTCTGCAAATATTCTTGGAACTGGCCAGAGGAATGCTGAGGATTTCCCGAGGAGAAATGAAAAAGTCACTTGCTTCTTCTCAAACTTAACAACTAATGGACGTATCTATTTCTGTGTTACTTTTTGAATACCTGTACTTCCCCAAAGTCTGAGTAATATAAAATAATACACAGTTTCAGCAGGCTCTCAGAAACACAGGCAAACACACACACACACACCCTCCTAAGTGTCAGGGATAATGGTGTTTCCAGAAACATAGCACTTTGGAAACGTCATATCAGACAAACATAGAAGACAGGTAGGTATCTTTCTCATAAACTTCAGGGTACCACTGCCAAGGATAAAGAAGGTGTTTGGTGACACTTAAATTGATCTGAAAACAACGTGTCTGGAGGCACTCTCAAATTCTCCTTAGTGGAACTGGCTCTTTTCCTAAGGCCTCTGTCTTATGGGACAACTTTTTTTTTCAAACTCTTTGGTGGTACTTAACACTAATCATGATACCAATGCTAACAGTGGGATTAATGTTCATATCAGCTCTGTGAATGAGTGACTCCCAGCACACAATATAGTTTTCGAAACCTGTAGACAGGAGAAATTACTGCTGTTTTCATTTACTAGCATGAGACAGGGAAGAATCACAGCTGGCACGGGTCACTTGAACATCTGAAATTTATTTTCTCTCATTTTTTTTTTTTGAGAACAGAAGCCTGCCTCTGCTGCTTACAGACAGCCATTTCCAGCCTCGCTGTTTGCATGAGCTAACACACGAGTGACACCAGATGGGTACTGTACCCATTTGTCCTAATCTCTTGTGAGGATACTAGGCATATAGGATTAGGAATTACTCCTGTAAACCAAGTTTAATCCATTTACATATTCAAAGGCTCTCTCTCTAAACACAGCCTACAGATTTTTGCTATCTGTAGGGGTTCTTGGACCAGTCACCATGGATACCAAAGGATGTCTTGGCATGAGTTTGTAAAAACACAGTTAAGTTCCTAACAGTTACTGTCTCCACTTTAATGATGAGACAAGTCAAACTGTAATATGCCCAGGAGCAATTATACGACACTCGTAAAACTGTCAATTCGGCAGGTCAACCTCCACTACTAGATTTACACCAAAGATTACCCCACAGCCAGCATAACTTAACTTTCATAGTAGCCATACTGGTTTCTCCCATAGGAAAACAAACTAAGTACTAGGAAATTGCACAATATTTGGGTTTAAAGAAATGAATATTAAGTTTTGTTGTCAAACAAGATGAAAATCCAGAGCCCTTCTGTACTATGAGTTTCTGAGGGATGGAGCTGCTTAATTTATCTCTTGGTCAACAATTGTGGGTGCTTGGAAAATCAATCTTGCTGAGTTAATCATCCTGGCCCGCCTCTCCGTGTGCACCTTCACATGGCCATTCAGGCACAGAGAAGGATTGCAAATGAAGCAAGACGACGCAGCACCTTCATCCAGCTCAGCGATTTGTCACCTCCACGTGGGAATATTTTCTAAATACTCATCAATTAGGGTTCATAACAGTAAACATGATGGAGCAGTGCACCGCTTCCAATTTATAAAAGAAAACTACCCCCACACATATCTGCATGATTTCTCTTCCGTGAAGCTTTAGCAGGCTCAGATAAAAAAAAAAAAACACACCCATTTTGTGTCAGATTGTTTTCTGTTACCCCTTAGTTCCCAAATCACATCACAAACTGTTTTTTTAAATATACCTAATAAAAATATACCTCAGATTTAACTTTATAGGGACATGAAGGAGAGAACAATGTGATCTTCGTTTTATTTTGTAGAGCATTAGCTAACAGCAAAGATCGTATGTCCATGTCTGTTCAGAAAATACAAATGAATGAGACCGAAAGCAAAAATGATCATCTGGTGATTACTCAAAAGCCTTTTCTGTCGCATGATTTTATTTTCCCCCAAACACACGGCTTCTGATAGCATCTCTAGGGCTCGGGATAGAAGAAAGCCAAGCAGAAGTTCAAACTCCCTTATTTGCCTCCATTTCTTCTTTTCTGCCACGGCTTTGAACTACCTTTCCTGAAAGCAATCGAGGGGTTTCTCTGGAAGGAAACACAGATGAAAAGCGATGGCTTTGATTTAAATGCCTGATTTGTATGAACTTCACACTTTCCAGGGTCAGGGACTATGCAAAGATAATTTTAGTACTTTTGTGGCTCTAATCTATAAAACATGATTTTCCTGAAAAAGTTGTCTGACATTTTTGAAGAGTAATGACACTGAGTTTTTTAATACACATTCTCTAACTAAAGAACCCGCCGCAGAGTTAGGAAGGAGGAAGGTGTGGGAACTACTATGGCTTCTTAGTAGATAATCCTCATTTATCTTCACCGTGCCTCAGATTCTACATGGTTAAAAAGCTGACAGGAGCTCATGAGACTCCTGCCTCAGCTGAGGAGATACTGACAACTGATGGAGGCTGTGGGAAGGCTAGCCATTTTTCTTTGGGTGTATGGTCATTGGTAGTTTTCTCATGAATAATGAATGGTCCCATACCTGTGCACATTTAAACAACATTAATCAGATGCACTATATATTGAAAAATAATAAAGAAAAAAGGCTGGCTATACAAGGTGCTTACTGTGAAAATACAAGGGTCTGAGTAACAATCTCCACAACCTTCACAAAAACTAGGTATGGTGGTACATGTCTCTAAACCCTAGGGAAGCAGAGATAGGGCAATCCCAAGGCTTGCTGGCTAGCCAGGCCAGTCCAATTGATGAGCTTCAGGGTCAGTGGGGACCCTGTTTGTCCACGATGAAAAGTGATAGAGAAAGAGACCCAATATTCCCTTCTGACTTCTACATAAACATACACGCATGTGCCCACATATGTGTGCACATACAGGGACACACACAACATATTACACACACACAGTCAACAAAATTTAAATAATTTAATATTGCCATGCTATCAGGAGCAGCTCAAAGTAAACTGACATCCCTCTTATTTTTGTATCTGACCTGAACATCTGTTTTAATATAAGGAACAAGAAATCCCATTTATGTAAGTTATTGTTTTTCTCAAAACTAGTTGATTTGAATGAAAATTATCAGTTTTAAAATAATGTACTCTACTATCATGGCCAAAAGTAATTACTGAAATGTTAAAAAATTCTATAGTGATAAAGAGTCTGCTAGACATTCAGAAGAAAGTTACTGACAAACTGCCAATATAGGCAGAACTGTCTTTGGAATTTCCTGCTTCGTGGAAAAGTCTGCTGGATACTATGGGCCTGTAGGCTGAAGATGGATGCCCCAACAGTACAGAAGAACTTTGGGTGACTGTCCAGGCAGCAAGAAGTGTCTGTCAGTTCTACAGTTTTGGAAGTTGTTTACAATTTACTTCCTATTTACTTAGGTAATATTATTTCCTTCTGGAGTCTTTGATGGATTTGAAAAACATACAGTTATAATGTAGTTTTACTTAGCTATGATAAAAGATAAAGTAGATATAAATACTGTAACTGCAAATCTTGTTTGATACTTATTTTGTTATATGTAATTTTTCTGTGTTAAAGTTAAAACCTTCCTTTTTATTTAAACAGAGAAGGGGAGGTGATGTGGGATTCCCTTCTGTATGCTGTGAATACCATTGGTTAATNGATGGATGCCCCAACAGTACAGAAGAACTTTGGGTGACTGTCCAGGCAGCAAGAAGTGTCTGTCAGTTCTACAGTTTTGGAAGTTGTTTACAATTTACTTCCTATTTACTTAGGTAATATTATTTCCTTCTGGAGTCTTTGATGGATTTGAAAAACATACAGTTATAATGTAGTTTTACTTAGCTATGATAAAAGATAAAGTAGATATAAATACTGTAACTGCAAATCTTGTTTGATACTTATTTTGTTATATGTAATTTTTCTGTGTTAAAGTTAAAACCTTCCTTTTTATTTAAACAGAGAAGGGGAGGTGATGTGGGATTCCCTTCTGTATGCTGTGAATACCATTGGTTAATAAAGAAGCTGTTTGGGGCCTGTGATACCATAGAGGAGAGCTAGGTGGGGAAAACTAAACAGAATGTTGGGAGAAAGGTTGCAAAGTCTTGAAGAAGCCATGAAGCTGCCGCCAGAGATATACACGTCAAAACTTTGCCAGTAAGCCACAACCACAACGTGGCAATACACAGATTAATAGAAATGGGTTAAATTAAAATGTAAGAGTTAGGCAATAAGAAGCTAGAGTTAATGGGCCAAGCAACGATTTAATTAATACAGATTCTGAGTGGTTATTTCGGGAGTCTGGGCAGCTGGGGAATAAACAAATGGCCTCCTACAACAATAAGTTAGAAGCCCTGATGACCCTCACAGGATCTGAAGGTAGAGGAATACAGGTTCTGGTAAAATGAATTGACTAGGGATGACTATATCAACAACTCAGGAGTAGCCTCCAAGAGAAGGAAATGCACAGAAAGTTTTTTGTTTGTTTGCTTGTTTGTGTGCTTGCTCAATAAGACAGAATCAGATGCATCCCAGGATAGCTTTCAACTCACTATGGAAAACCTAGACGAGCTTCCATTCTTGGTTCTCCTGTCCTCTATTTACGAAGTGCTGGGATTTACATGTGTGTGTCATCCTATAAGCTTTTCTATTTCATATTGGGACACTTGGTGCTTTGGCTGTGTTCTCCTGACAAATGCTTATGGATTTTATAGCTAGGGTATATAATGGACATACGGGAATGAGGAGAAAATGTCATCTGTGAGGATGTAGCTCCTCACCTGACACTCATAAAATATGTCTTGATTGGGGACTTCTTGAGTACCAGACCTAGAACTGCTTCCAAAGATAACCAGTTTAGAACACTTTGCTATGGTGACTTACGTAAACTAAGATACTAAAATATCCAATATCCCATTTCCCTCCTTCTGAAATTAAATTTTAAGTTATTGTACAAAGTAATGGGATTCATTATAATATTTTAATACTTATTCAGCCCCTCTTCCGTTGCCACCCCACTTCCATCACGTCCTCCTTTGTTTGTCCTTTCTTTTAATCAGGATGTCCCCTGCTTGCACGTCACATGTATTCCGTTATGCTCTCATTTGCCACCCCCCTTAAAATGTCTTAATCCCTTCCCATAGTCGCCTTTTCTAACATGCACACTCCAATAGATAGCAAACATACAATTACAAAGCCAAAACAACTTAGATAATTTCTCTTACGAATATTCATACAGTTTTGTGAGCAAACTCAAGGCTGCATAAAAACTTGATTCCAAAACTATAAGACATAGTACAATATAACATTATAGGTAGCTACTCACCATAATTTATTATTTCACCTAATTAAAGTAGAATTAGCATATAATTTTATCTAGGATTTAACAAAAATCCTAGAGCCGTTCCTTCCCAAATTTTAATTAAAAAAGGAATGAAGTAAAGTGTTTTAAATATGATAGAAACTGTCAAAACCAAATAACATCAATCACACCAAGCAATAAAACACATAGCCTTTGACAGTGAAATCAGGGAACAAGAGGTATTCATTAGTACAGTATTACCAGACATTATTGTAGATGTTCTCATTAAAACAGTAAAGCATTAAAATAAAATAATCTGTAAACACTGGAAAGGAACACGATGAGTTTCAAAGGATACATGAACAAATACCTACGTATACCAAATAACTCTTCAAACTATTAAATTAGTAAGAACAAGTGATAAGGTGATATAAGTTACATACATTCAAATCAATCACTTGTCACACTCTCAAAATTGATTCAATGATTTCCAGGAGAATAATAAAACCATTTGATGGAAAAGTAAATTTTTATTGGAAAATTAGATATACATGTGAAAAGAATGACTCTGGATACCTGTTTTACATTATTGATTAATACCCAGATTATATAAGGAAATATAAAACCAAAATTAAAAAAATCCACTTAGACAATGGGAAGGGTTGAAGATGCTGTCCTGTGGTAGGACATCTTTGGCATGTGCAAGGCCCTGGTTCAATCTCCAATATTGTCATAGAATGAAAGATACCAGGGCAAACAGATGAACAATAAAGGCATGAAAAGATGTGTGACTAACTGATATTGAAATGCAGATCAAGCCTTCCCTGAAATATTCCTTTTTAAGTATTGGCAAGGATATAGAGGATATATTTGTGTCATTAGGAATTTGCAATGCTGTAGCCACTGTGGAAAATGAATGGCAATTTCCTAACACACACACACACACACACACACACACACACACACACTTAAGCGGTCTGTTTAGTTTATGTCTATCTGTATGCTGGAATGAACTAAAAACAGAGACCAAACTACATATTTGTATACCTCTTCTCATAATGACATCATTCACAATATTGAGAAAGTATAAAAAACTCTAATACCTCTAGATGAATGGTTAAAAAGAATGTGATCTATAGATACAGTAAAACACTAGTGAGCTTTAAAAAGTAACATAATTGTGACAATTACTAGCATGTGATGAGCCTTGAGGAAATTGAAATAAGTCGGGCACAAGTCATATAAATTCCTTAGGATATTCAATTCAGAACTAGAGAAAGTAGGGTCGTGGTTGTTTGGCCTGGGGAATAGTGGTTTATTGTGTGAAGAACTATAGTTTGTGATGCCGGAGAAGGTCTTGGAAGGTGATACCATTATACTTAGTCCCATTGAATTACACTTAAATCTGGCTAACATGGCAAACTTTGTTATATATGATTTACCATGACAAAAAAATGAATAGCTTACCATGACAAGAAAAAAAAGAGACAATAAAAACAATCTATAAAATATCTTGACAAAATCAACAGGGAAGTCAAGCAAGAAATTCTTCCTAAAAGAAACTGTAAGTTAGAAGGGCATAAAATATTTTCATATGAGAAAGTGACATGACAATAATAAATCAGGACAATAGGAAAATATTAACTCTGTCATTCTTTAAGGCACTTCTGAACAGAGTCTCGTTGTTTTTGAAGTTCATCAAGGAAGATAAATGAATAAGAGCTGCCACGAAAAATTTCCAGTGAAGAATAAGGAGACAGGAAAGTTCAGAGCAAGCCTATAATGCCTGGACAGAGGCAGACCCAGAAAACAGCTGCGATTTCCAGGCCAATGTCATCTACACGGTGAGTGTCAACTAGCCAGGGGAACCTAGTGGGACCTTATCTCAAAAGAAGATCAAAGAGAAGGAAAGACTTCAGACATTAAAATTTAGTGATTGCACTGGAGTCAGCGTGATCTCTCATGGTAAACAAATTGCAACAGGGCAGTTACTGAGAATGGAGTGTGGATTCATAGTTACCCTAACCTAAGTCATGGAAGGGTAGTTTATTTGAAGGCCATCATTAAAGACTGATAAGGCATGGTGGAGTGTATTTGGAAAACACAGAATGATCTTTTTGGTGTAGCATGAAGGTTGAAGAACAGAGAACGGTAAAGTAGTTCTTGAAGAAAGCCGAGGAGAGCTGTTGAGTGCCCAGTGTCCTCGCAAGATGATGATTACTTGCACCTTACTGGATTTGCCAGTCTTCTCCTTAAAGCAATTGTGTGTTCACAACAGAAAGCAAGCCATTAAGGACCACACCTATGACTGCCAACATTTAAAAAACTTTTTTTTCTGAATACAAAAAAATTTAGAAATTGAAAAAATGTATTACCCTCTAATATCAAAGTTTTAACAGGAAATCTTAGTATTTAAAAAGTTAGTTTGGTCAGTGGGAAATAGGTGTGAGAAATAAAATGTAGTCTGCTGTGTAGAAGACAGAGAGAAGAGAAAGCACACTTTCAAAACTCATGAGCCCAAATATATCATTTCTCATTGAAGCTGCTTCTACTATGTGCTTTGTCACATGCAACCAGTAAACAACTCAACAATCCTCACTTTGAAAGATTTTTCTTGAATGTCTCGGGCCCTGGAGTGGAGCACTTTCGACACCTGCTCATGGCTCTATGTTTTTATTCATGAAGCCACATTGCGAGTCTATGAAAATTCATTTCCCACCACTCGTCTTAGTTGTAGGATAATAACTTTAACGTTGATTCAACAGCAACGATACGACACACTACAAATAAACAGCAGTCACTCCCATCAAAGCTTGAGGATCTGTTATGATGGATATATTCAGACACACCAGCCTCTTCTTAGAAAATGCAATTTTATGGAAAAATACAAGATAATTGGTCTTTAGCTCTTGCAATAAACTTAGATGGCACCTGCCATATTTAAATTAATACAGTGCTTCTCCATGTTAGATGAGGCCTTCTGATTGAGTCAGTCGCATGAAAAGACTCTGACACAACTTGTGTGTGCTTGAATTGTAGGCTGCTTTTTGATGTGGGTGCATTTTTTTTAAATGATGTGATACTTGTCCATCCACTAAGAAAGGAAATTAAAAGTTCTCTATTCAGCCACACATCCTGGCTGTCCTTATCTGTCTGCCTCAGCTTTTGCTTCACATTGTGCCACATAGGTGGCAGGTTTTATTGGGCACTGGGAGATGCTCCAAGGCAATAATGTCGGACCTGCAGGCTCTGCATGAACGCCGGGTCTGCTTACCAGACAGCACACACACATGCCTCTTGAGGACTTGCTCCCTCTCCCACTGTCCCCAGTTCCTCCCACTCAGGCTGTCACCATGCATGTTAAGTAGAACAGAGATCCATTTGGCTCCTTCATATTTCACTTAAACCAGAAGCAAGAACAAAGCAGACTCTGTTGAAGGTAAAGCGCAGCGGCCATCCTGGCAGCGGGCCCTCTCACTTCCACAGAAAGCTTGACTCAGAGTGAGGGTTTTCCTTGTGGGGCCAAGTCCAAGCTCTAAGAATCCACCAGCAATGGAGGCAGTGGGAACCTGAACACATGGCTGATGTGAATTTTTTGTATGAGGTGAACTTGTTTTCTGGGAGTTCAGTCCACCTGTCATTACCAATGATAACCCACTTTTCAGAAGCTACCTGTTTAACAATGGATTCCCATTGTGTTTACTCTAAAGCAAATATTACTCCTAAGGTCATAACCTTTTGAAGGCAGCAGACAAGACAACACTGGTTCACAAAGGTATGTTAACTATACTAGGAGGAAAGGCAGTCATAGATTATACTTTGTTTGTTTTTTTCACTACTTGGTATTGAAAGCCCAATCCATTCATCAGGCTAGGCAAGCATGTTGCCTCTAAAATCTAACCCTAGATCCACTTTTACTTTGAGATAAGTGTTCAGTAAGATTTCCAGGGTATCCTAAAGCTCATCTTCTGTGTGTGTGTGTGTGTGTGTGTGTGTGTGTGTGTTGCACACACACACATTATAGATATGTCAACAAAATTTAATTCATCCCTAATTTGCTCTTTAATGATACTTCTTGGGTATCAAAAAATCACTATGGAGAAGGTTTTTTTTTTGAGAGGAGGTGTGAATAAAACACAGAAGTGGGAAGGACAGATATATTAGGAGAATTTGTTTGCATGATAAGAACTTGGTGTCTGACAGGGACAGAAAGAAGATGACATATCTCAGGTAGGCCAGTTCATTTTCTGCGTGGTTATTGTGAAGATACTTTACTGGGTACAGAATCATTCAAATCTTTATATTCAAATACATGTGATAAATGAAAACTCTTAAACAGTTTGTCCATTAGTCACTAAAACATCTCAGCTGAAAGAAGACTTTCTGCACACCACAGAAAAGAATCTATTTGGGAGTCTGCCTTTTGACTTCTCAAATTGCACAGCTTCCAATATAGGGGATACACAAATGGCAGTGATGCTCTAGAGACCTGTCTAGGCCCCGCAAGCACAAGGCTGACAAGGCAGAGTGCTTCCACCGGAGGCAACGAAAGGAGAGCATGGGAGTGGCCTGCTACAACCTGAATGGGATTCCTTTAGAAACACTGCAGCCGTGAAGACAAGGATGTATAACAGCTATTTAATCATCTTCTCTATGAAGTGATGATTCTCTAGACACTGTGACGCCCATGAATGATGTAGGCGCTGGCTCTGATGAATTCAGGGCACTTCCTCACCATAGGGACTTTCAGGGGATTTATGCCCCTCCCCCAGGACCAAAGGGCTCCTGGGCTCAGTTACCATTTGTTCCAGGAGAGAATTTAGAGTCTCACCGGCAATTCCTTTTACCCTCCTCAATAAAGCGCTTGCTTATGTTGATATACTGGCTGTGGTTGTTCAAAACAAATGTGTCCTTGGAAATCCATGAACAGTGAACAAGCTGGCTGGCTTACTGTCTTTCTCTGATTAAATTTTAGTCATTTCCAGTGACTGTTAGGTATTCAGCTTCCATGACAGTCTTCAAATCATATATCTCCCTGTTTGGCCAAAGGCATATGTATACATATACACATCTATATATTTGTGAATATGAATATATGTATATGTATCCATGTATATAAATGTGTACATATACACTTGACACGTAAAGTTATTGTTCTTAGATGTCTATAAACTCAAATGCTACTTAAATTCACTGTTAACAAAAGAATTCTGGAGTGTATAAACTATTAAATGTTATTCTGTATCCTTTGCCTGCAAAACACCTTCTTGTATGAAGTAAATTAGGTGGTATTCTCATAAAAATTTTATTAAGCGCCTATTAAATATTAGGTAATTTTCTGAGTCCAAGTGAAAGATCAGAAAACATAGCACAATCCTATTATTAATAGAGATGGTATTTAATAAGAATGCCGAGAAACACCCAAATCAATAGGATATTGGGAAGCTTTAAGTGCTAATAAGGCTTGATAAAAAGGGTGTCGTGATGTAAGCAATATCACAATGTAAACTGAGTGCCAGAAAAGAAAGCTATGCACTTCCTGCAGAAAAAGGGCTCTCATCAGAGGGAGTAATAGCAAGAGAGTAAGTCAATGAGTTCTTGGCATACTTGGGAAAAACAACCAAATCAGTGTGTCTAAAGTGGGGAGAGCAAGGAAGGGGGGCGTGAAAAAGATTGTTTGCAGGAGAGAGACAGGGCTATACAGCGCATATGAATCACCTCATTGAAGTTAGGTCTTTGCCTCTGCTGAGATGGCAAAATAGTTCTTCAAATGTCTCTGCTAATAACATAGAAGTATATATGACAGTCAGACAAAAGAGGAAAGTAGACAGAATGAGAAAAGATACAAACATATATGAATGAAATGATCATCTCTGGATACATATAAGAAGTGGGAGAGAAATTGAACAGAGCATTGGAAACCAGAACCAATGACTGAACATTTCTATGGTTAAGATGGACAATCAAATGTGCAAACAATTTTTTCTGGAGCTATCCAATGACAGGATTCTCCAAAAAGTAAAATTTCAAACCAGACATGTTCCTAGAGAGCCTAGAAAGCAACTGCTTATTATAGGTCCTTTCTAGATAGTTCCGAAAGAACCTACTCTAAGAAAGAATATATGGGAAAAAAATCTGAATTTCTGAATTTTAGAAAATCTGCTATGTTTATCTATGTTAAATAACTTATTTCTTTTTGTTAAATCAGTTTTACTTTTTTGACAAGTTGCTGTCACCTCCAGTAAAAAAAAAAAGTAGCTGTTTGGTATAGTGTTAATAGTTTATAAAGTCATATTTTCACTACAAATACTTTAACACAGTTGGCAGAAATATGCTTGTGGACATTATCCTAAATAATATTTTTGGTACATAGTTTGTCATCTAGGAAAAGCCACTAATAAAATCATCCATTAAAAATATGCTTTTGATCCCTGAAATAACAAGCAGCCATAACTAAATTATTCCTTTCTTAAAACCCTGGAGTAAGGGTGGAGATACAGCAGCTAAGATTGCCCTCATCATCTAATTCACACAAGGTCTAACATGTTTACAAACCTATAGATGTGTACATATATACATATGCCTTTGGCCAAATGGAGGAGATGGGTGATTTGAATATTAGCATGAAAGATGTTGACCTTACAGTAACTGATCAATAAAATTTAATGTCAAGATAACGATAGCACCAAGGGTTTCAGATAAAAGGTGAGGGAGGCTGTGACTTAAAATATCTTTCTTCAAATGGACCTTCAGTTGAAAACAGAGTTTGTAAAATGTCGGCTATAGGGAAGGAGGTTTTGAGAGTCATCTGCACAGTTAATACTGTACAGTGAAAGAAATCTGTGCGCAGAGTGGATCTCCTGTCAAGTGTTTTATCCACAACAAAATGGAGGGGAAAAATCTTCAAAAAGATCTTCTTAACATCACACAACAAGAAATAAAATTCCTATTTATATATAAGAATTTATTATGGGATATTTTAAAGAATAAAATACAGTTGTCTAATATTTTGAAGATGTGAAAAGAAGGAAGGAATGAAAAGAAAGAGGATTATTAGTCTGTATCTACTAAGAATTATGAAACAATCTATTGGTTGCATCCTACCCAGAATGAATCTGAGTAAGATTACTGTTTTTGCAACAATCTCTTTATATTAGTATGGTTTAATAGGAACAACAGAAATAATATGAGAATAAATATAATAACCATGGGAAATTTAGGGTCTCAGTCTCCAGAAACAAAGTAAAAAATACAGCGGTCAGTAAGATGGCTCAGTGCTTGCTGCTCAAACCTACCCACCTGAATTTGATCCCTGAGCCCACATAAGGATGGAAGGAAAAAAATAGACTACAGAGTGTTACCCTCTGTCTTCCATATACAGGGCATATGTACTCCCTACACACACACACACACACACACACACACACACACACATATACACAATACTAAATAAATAATAATAAATAAATAAATATGTTTTTAAAAGGTTAAGTCCATCACTGTTTGAAGAAATTAAATGTTTTCTTGAGACTTTTATTAAGAAAACCATGTACTATGTAAGCATAACAGAATGAAAATCAACAGATGGAAATGAAAGGAATCAAAACAAAGACAGAGTTCTTGATCATCAGGAGTTAACAACAAAACCTCATGTTGAAACGAAAGAGTCCTTGGAGTTACTTTTCAAATGAAAATTCTTCATATCTTTCATGGTCATTATTCATTTCATTTTGCCTCTTTTAGTAGGAACATAACTTCAATTTTTCTTTCAAAAAAGTATCATTGACTTTTTTTTAATTCCTGGAACAATACCTGGTACATAGTCCACTTTTCTAACATGAAACCAGCAATGAAACCCTTAAGGACATGCATCATTAGAACTAGAAGCACAGACTGGGTTCTCATTTATCATGTACTGCCATCCATCTCACTACTCCCATGTGGATTATTCTCTAGTGGCTGCCAATGCTTTAGAATAAAACAAAACACTTTAAAATTGACCAAAGATTCTCCGTGGTCCGACCCTTACAAACCTCTCCTTGCTTCACCTAGTATTATGCCCCTTTTTCTCAGTGAGATTTCCTCTGTTCTTTCAAGTCCAGGTGATCTGTTGAGAAGCCTCCATTGGCCACACAATCATAGGTAAAGTTTCTCACCTTCCATCCCATAACTTCTACAAATATTACTGCATATCTTTTCTGCTGTGAGCATTTAGTTCATCATAGTGGTGTCTCCCTATTTACCTAACAATGATACCAACTATCCAGACAATGCCTGGCTCAGAGAAAGGAACCCCATAATATTTTAGAGAAAAGTAAGTTGATATTTAAGAACTATTTTCAAAAACAAAGCCAGATGATTTCCTGTTGGCTATTTCTCATAGCTGTCATCGCTCATATCCATTCATGTGCTTTGACTCCTGACACACGTAATCTAATGCTTGTATTCACATACTCCATCACATGTGCAAATTAATTTGATATACTCTTTTAAATTGGAAAGTAGCCTCTTCCTAGTTTCTCTGATATCTGATAAAAAGAGATTTATTTTCACAAAGACCATACTGAATTCCTCCAAGGAAGAAGGGGGCACAAGCCCAAAGCTGTAGCATGACTATTACCCCATTGCAAAAGTGGCCAGAGAAGCAATTTTCAATATTTTCTCCATCAAGTAAAGAGCTAAAAGTAAGTCATTCATAAGAGCAGATCCATGCCAGGTATGGGATGCACATCTGTACCCCATCACAAAGGAGGCTGAGGCAGTTTATCTTCTGAACTCAGGAGCATGTGGATAGCTTGGGTAACATAGCCAGATTTCTGAAGAAAGAGATAAAATGGAAGAAGAGAAAGAAGAAAG
>LOEQ01001309.1:111456-122085 GCA_001685075.1 Bramus lutescens
AAGGAAGGAAGGAAGGAAGGAAGGAAGGAAGGAAGGAAGGAAGAAGAAGAAAGGAAATAAGCAGAAAGTGAATGAAAGAAAGAGAAATAAAGAGAAAAGAGAAAAAAGACGCAAGTAGTATCCTTCATGAGAGCGTTCTCCCTAGGGCGAAGCAGTGAGAAAGTCAAATTCAATGGTGCTCATATCTCCAGCCCAGTGGTTCACATGGGTATTTTTCAGATGGGCTAGAAAAAAAAAACCCTCAGAAAATTCTTCTCTTTCTTGCCTCTGCTATAATTCAATGTATTGATCCAGGGCCCACTATTTCATGGCACTCATATGCTTCAGTAATACAGAGGGATTATTTTTATCTTTTATTTCAGAGAGTTGAGACTTCACCCCACCCCAAGTACAAAGCTACTACTTTTCTCTGTTCTCCCTCCTCTATAACCAATGCTCACCAGATGAACAACAGGGTTAAAAACAGGACTGTCACATGAAAACTCCATTTCCACTTTCGTTCATCTTCTCACTTGTCCAAAGTCAGGGGCAGGGATTCTAAGGACAAAGTTGCTGGTGGTGGTAAGTCAGATGAATTATGGAGAGTGGAAGATAGCTTATCAGCCGTTCACTTCTCCATGGGAGGTAGTGATGTTGAGATTTGAAAATAGCCAAGGGTGCCTTAAGGATATTTGGTAATGTTTTGTCTTTCCCTGATAGAATCTCACTCAGGACTTCAAGAGGAAAACTTTCCATGTTAGCTCTTTTAAATTTATACTTTTCCTTTGGGAAAATGAGTCTACTAGGAAAAACTTTTAGAGTAGATAAGTGGTTTAGTCTTGTCTTGGTTAGTTTCCCTGACTGCTTGATGACTTCACTTACTTGCTCACTCCTACTCATCCTGTAAGATTAAATCCAGCACCGATTGAGCATTTCCTACTATTCTTTCAATAAATGCTTCTTTGATAGGGCACTTGTCTGATATTTATGAAGTTCTAGTTTTGATCCTCACAATGGCATTAATTGGGTGGATATTGTGGACCATACCTTTAATCCTATCACAGAAGACAGAGGCAGGAGGATCACAAGTTCATCATTGCTTTCAAGGACAGTCTGGGCTACCTGAAACCTTGTTTCAAAATAAGTAAAAAAACAACCTGAGTCTACCATAGACCAGATCATTATGCACACATTAACAGCTCTAAGATACAGGTGAGAGCGAAAGGAAACCAAAGCTCTTCCACGCCACTCACCCCTGTATGATCCTGCACCCTCTCCTCCTGCACAAAGTAGGAAATGAATAAGTGTTGTAGAACGAAGCTAAACACAGGCATTTCAGAATTTCCTCATTTGTACAGTGAGGACGTTCCATCCATGGATTCATAGGGTCTCCACTGCTGTAACACAAGAGCTCCCGAATGAGCTCTCATTTACTGTAGCTGTATCAAACACAGCTTGGACTCGCTGACAAGCACAAGCTGCAAGAACTCTCACCAGCCTGTGAACTCTTTGAAGTGGAAATGATGCGCACAGAGTCAGCCCGTGGCAGCAAGTCACAGATGTTGCTTTTGGCCTCACCTGCTCATGTCGCTCCCCACTGGGAGGATTGCCATAAGTACTCAACTTCATGTAAAGTGTGGTGCAGGCATTCAGAACTTTCAGGGCTGCCGCTGATCACAGTGAGGGTCTGAAGCATCCTCTACCCACTTATAATGATCTCCTGACAGGTAAAATGGAGAAGGATGGTGAAAGGAAAGTCTCAGTCTCGGGGACAATAAAATAACAGAATGAGAGAAGGAAGAATAAAAGGGAAAAAAAAACAGGCAAATCAGAATTTGTATGATGTCCCAACAACGATGACTTTTCTTCCAACTTATTCTGGGTACCACATTTCAAAGGACCACTTCTGTGAAGAAATGAACAGTAACCCAGGTTTGTCAGTGACCCTTACAACCAATATTCTAATTCTTGCAATGGAGAAAAAAAACTTATTTATTTTTGAGGAACCAAGGTTTCCACAAAACAACAAATAGACGTGATAGATTCAGCATTTAGATTAGTGGAAATGTTAGTATAATGAGCTGGGGAGGAGGCAGTTCTTTCTGAATATGCATTCACGATCTCTTTATGCACACAGTTTAACAGTCTTAGCTTAGTTTCATGTCTCCTGATTAAAGCACACTGATTTTCTAAGACTCTAGTAGTTCTCAGCTCAGATGCTGCTGTAAACAACGGGGTGATGTAAGCAAACAACACCACGCAGGACCTAGTGCATTTAAGAGCTCTCTTTAAGTACTGGAAAATATAAGATACTTTCATTAGCACTAGCATTGTTCTAGTTACTACTTTTTCTTGTCTGTAGTCATTACACAAGCATTCTGTAAATTCATAGAAAATTTCAGAGGTGTCTACAATGCAATGCTCTTGACCCCCATGGTCTTTACGGTCTTATACCTGATCATATTCACCTGGCCTAGGAAGTTAAAAATTGAGAATAGGAGGGAAGGAAAAGAATGACATACACTAGTAGCCAATAGGCTAAGGACATTCAGGCTGGTGAGACAGAGATCCTGTATTTATAAAAGGAGAACGACTTAAAAAGCACACCCATCTTAAGCACTGACTTACAGGGAATTTTAAACCCGACTTCGGCTGAAGACTTCTTCTCTCAATCCACATGAGGTTCTCTAATCGGCTTCTAAGATTTCTCAGTAGTCAGAGAACATCTCCTGACAAACATTTGGACAGCTGTTTATTTCCCTCAGGATTTTTAAAGCAGGAAAAGAAAGAGCTAGCCAAGAAGCTAATACAGGGAGATCCCTTTCTCTCTGCTGGTTTTTTGAAAGGAAAGACTTCTACGAAGGCCCTCTGCTGCTTTCTTGGAAGCCCGTGTGGTTCCTTAAAAGGTGACCTCTGCTAACAAGGAAAATGTGGGACCTGGAACCCACCATGGCATTAACTCAGTAACAATTTTATTGCTGATTGGTTTGAGAACAAAACTGCTTTTGTCAATAATCAGAGTCGGGCTAACCTAACCATTTCTTCCACTTTGATTCATTTTCTTATGTTATTCAAGGCTGTAGCAAGGTCAACATACATTAAATTTTTCTCCCAAATAGCATATGGATTTAGCAACCTACTATGAAGGGGACGTATATCTATAAATAAAGAACTAAAGGCATCAAAGCCTTACCATATTCTGCCTAGTTTACCCAGTAAGTACTACTGTAAACACTTTTGTGAATACTTTAATCAAAGATGCTACTTTCTAGAATTTTTAAAAGCAAGTATCAAGTGTAAAAATGGGCATTTTGAAATCAGAATATTTATTTTTAAACACATTTTGAAACAATTAAAATTACATCTGTTATAAATTAAGAATATTTTATGTGTTGGACTTGGTTTAAGTTCTAAAGTTATAGAGATTATAAAAACTGAACAGCAATGTTCTAGAAACAAAGAGGGTTGGTCACATGTCTCAGAGGATTTAGGTACTGGCTGTACAAACCAGATAGCCAAACTTGGCAAACATTGATACACAGTAGGAGAGAAATGATTTCCAAAAGTTGTTGTCTAGCAGCTTCTAAACAACCTACTCTCCTCAGGTCCCAAGCGCCGGCCTCCCAATTTCCTGTGTGATCCCACCACTGCCATAGCAGAATTGGGCCTAAATGAGCACCATCAGAATGAGGTTATTAATTACATGCGTTTCGCTTGTTCAAAGAGAGGCTTGAGACTTAAAACAGTAGATTCCTGCTTTCAAGACCTCAAGGAGAGCAGACTGGTAGAGACGTTCACTGTGGATAAGGTCACAGAAATCCCAAATGGGCTGCAGGCTGTGGTACACAGTGAGGTGGAGTCTGAGCTCATCAGTACAGCCTACACCAATGTGCTACTCCTACGGCAGCTGTTCTCACAAGCTGAGAANAGGCTTGAGACTTAAAACAGTAGATTCCTGCTTTCAAGACCTCAAGGAGAGCAGACTGGTAGAGACGTTCACTGTGGATAAGGTCACAGAAATCCCAAATGGGCTGCAGGCTGTGGTACACAGTGAGGTGGAGTCTGAGCTCATCAGTACAGCCTACACCAATGTGCTACTCCTACGGCAGCTGTTCTCACAAGCTGAGAAATGCTACCTAAAGCTACAGACAGACACCTCTGAACTTGAAAACAGAGAAGTATTAGAATAAGTGGCTGAATTTGAAAAGGCAGAATTTATATCTTCAAATAAAAAGACCATCATAGATATCACAAAGCCTGAACTTATTCCAATTAATGAAGGTGAAACAACAGAACTGCTAAACAAGGAAATTTTAAGACTTCAACAAGAGAATGTGTAAAGTCAAGGCTGAAGACCATTGAAATACAGGCTACCAATGCTTTGGATGAGAAGTCAAAATTGGAAAGGACACTTCAAGATTTACAGCTTGATCAAGGAAATGAACAGGATTTTATAAAGGCCCATGACTTGGATGACTTGGAAAACACAGTCGCAGCTCTTAAGAACGAATTTCAGAAAATCCTTAATGATAAGACAGAGAACCAAAAGTCTTTGGAGAAGAACCTAGCAGCAGCCAAACATGACCTCCTCAGAGTCCAGGAGCAGCTGAGCATGGCTGGAAAGGAGTTAGAGAAGAAATTCCAACAAACAGCAGCATATCGAAACATGAAAGAAATTCTCACCAAGAAGAATGACCAAATCAGAGACCGATGGAAAAGACTGGCAAGATGTGAATCTGAAGATTAAAGACTGAAGGTTTTATCTAGAACCTGCCACACATAAACATACAAGTTATCTCCAACCACTTCAGGCATATATTTTGAAGCTTTTTGTCATATTCTCTTTTTTTTCTAGTGTTCAGACTTTGCTTGTGATACTAGAATTTGCATTCTTGTCTTTAGTTCTCTGAGAAGAGAAAAAAAAAGTAATGATTTTTTGTTGTCCCAAACACCTGTCTGTCAAATGCTCCAGAATCTCTTGCAAGTACAGTGAGATTTCTTCACGGTAGAAAAGAGTTTAGAATGGGAATAAGAGCCATCCTTTTGCATTAGTAAAAAGAGTAACCCTTTTAATGTTAGAGTAACAGTACCACCAATACTTGTACAGTCCTAGAATGTAAAGATAAATACTAAAGTTATTAAGATTTACAAATAAACCTTATTTTTAATAATGAAAAAAAATAGTTGTTGTCTAAGGTACACACACACACAGTCACAAATATGCAACTCATGCATCCACATTTATAAGTATACTCTCAAATACAATAACAACATACAATATAAAAACACTGAAATCTAGGGTACTCAATCCATCAGGAGAGCCAATGTAAATATCACATAGCCACATGTATACGCTCATCATGCACACACTCATACACTCACACATACACACGTAATAAATCAAACAGTAATAACAAGGGGACTGGGGTGCCCAATTCATCAGGAAACACAATGTAAACATACCAATAACAAATTTATTCTGATGGTTGTGCTGGTGTAGGAAGAGATTAACCATTTAATTTGTGTTAATAATACTAACAAATAGGTAGCTAGTAATGAAGGGGCAGGGGCTATTTGTGAGACACATCACTTAGACATCTTGTCATTAACATTTGTAGAAAAAAAATGTAGCGGCACATGAGGAAGAGGTTGGCATTTCCAAATTGAAGACAACAAAACCAAGGCATAAAGAAGTAAGTGGCATGTATAAAGTAATACTGATAGTACTGGCTAACCTAGAATTCATGTTCATCTCTACTTCAGACTAATACATTGGCTTTTATTTAGTATACCAAACTGCTTCCTCAAGTTTGTTTTATGCTGTGCTCCAGACTGTAAACTTCAGAAAGGGCAAAGCCTAAAGCTATATACCCCCTTCCCAAATCTCCTCCTCCTGTTAGGATGGTATCCATACAGTAGTTTTAAAGGTTTGCATTCAGCAGCAAACACACAACTCATTACACTAAGGCACAGTGAACTTTGCACTGTTCAGTACTTTCACTGTGCCATTCATACTGTCTACATCTTCGCGTTATGAAAATGGCAAGCATAATTCCTGCTGCCGTCTGGGCTTAGACAAGTACCTGAGAGAATTTGAATCCAAAAAGTCGACTCTGTGATGGGCAAGGATGGATCTGTGGCTTCCACTGTTAGTGAAGATGCTTCAGTTACTGTAATGCTTATTTGACCATCTGGTCAGTGGTTTATAAGATTAAAATCCACTTTAAGAGTTATAAGACAAACCCAGAAGAAAATATAAAAAGAACCACAACTCAGCTTTTTCACATTCATATAAAAGACCAAAAGGAGCAAATACTCCCTGACATATGAGATTATTAGAAAAAATTTTAACTTCTGTTGAATATTTATTTTTCTTTATATTAAACCTACAGAAGATACATAGCAGACAGGATCTTCAGAGACTTGGAACTGGAAAGCAAGACTCAGATTTGTGGTTGACTTTCTCAGAAGAATACTGAGTTCACTGCAAGCATAAAAGGGTTTTATCTCTGGTCCTAGAGCAACCTCATTGGGATGTGAGCCATTTTATCTTTAACTCTGAAACACTGCAGTGTCATTTGGTTTGGGAATTACTATTTTTCATTTTTAATGCCTAGAGCAAAGAAAAATATACATATATCCACATTCATGTGAAAGCTGTATATTCGTCTATCTACATATGAGTATAGTGTATATAACTTTATAAGTATATATATATATTAAGCATATACTGAATTATATATAACTCAATGTATTTGTTTTAATAGTTATATATTAAATTGCTGTTTTATTTATCCTTAAAGTTCCCAATTTAATAGAGTGTGAATAGAGTAGTCCTGTACCTGGTTTTGAGTGTAGCTCATATTGTAAGTACCATGTCTGTTGAACTGTTTCATCACACATAACATACAATTGCACACCCACAATCTTTCTAGCTACAACAGACTATATAAGGCCACGAAGCCTCTCCTTTGTGGGCAGCATAAAGGTGCTGCATTTCTCAGCAGCTGGTAGAATCAAAACCTGAAGATTCACAAAAGAAGGCAGAATGCATCGTGCAGAGAAAATCACAGCATGAAAGCGGGTGGGAACCGCCTTGCTATGTACTTCAAACCTCTGTTTAAATGTCTTGGACATGACTCAGAACAAACATCAGGGTGGAAACTGCACTAGCCTAGCCTATAACAGCCATCAAGTTGGGAGAAACAATGCTTCTGGAGTGCTCTGCTGGGGAATCAGTGAAGCAAATCATCAGCTCCTGTTTTGAGTCTCCATGGCACCCCTCTAGCATTGTGAACCTTTTGACTTTTTTGTCTACACAGATGACACAGGCCAAGTTTTCCTCAGGTATGCTCTTTTAGGTATCTTGCTTCAAGTATTAGTTTTCATTTCACTTTTCAATAAGATTTAATAAGAAATAGTTCTTTAAACAATGGCTTCTGGTGCTTACCAGAACATTCTGGCAGAAAGCAGTGTTCCCTTTAGTTCTCTACTAATCACTGATGGGATTTCTAGAAACAGACACAGAGGTGATAAAATGCTTACTTAAAAATGTGTAGTCTAATTTGGGGATGAAGCTCTGAGGTAGAGTTGTTGACTAGGTTGTGTGAAGCCCTGTGTTCTAGTTCACTGGTCATCTGGTGATTTGAATAGCAATGGCCCCAATAGGCTCATATATTCAAATGCTTGGTCACTAGAGAGTGGCCTTGTTGGAGTAGGTGTGACTACATTGGAGGAAGTATGCCACTGGGGGTGGACTTTGAGATTTCAAGAGTCCAAGCCAGGCCCAGTATCTCTCTCTTCCTGTTGCTTGCTAATCCAGATGTAAAACTCTCAGCTTCATCTCCAGCATCATGACAACCTGCATTCTGTCTTGCTTCCAGTCATAGTGATAATGGATGAAAACTCTGAATATATGCAAATGCCAATTAAATTCTTTCTTTTAGAAGAGCTACCATCTCTTCATAGCAATAGAATACTGACTGACTAAGACAATTCCCTAGTATACATAATAAAAGTTGCATAAGACATTTATAAAAAGTAAATATCAGTGAAATAGAGTTCATACACAGGTAAATGGGACCTTTTAGTACTCATTTATTTAAATGCATCATCGTTTAGCTGTTGATGCAGATTCTTCATCTGTTTAGCAGTAAAGTTCTTATAAACCCAGTGGTAATGTTAATCACTAAACTATAAGAAGCTAGGCAGACATTTGGGTGGGTTGGATCTATACTGTGAGTCCAAGTAACAAGCACACCCTTAAGCAAGGCATCCTATGCAAATGGTTTAATAAGGTGCACTCTTAGAGGTGAACAGTCAGAGTAGTCCATATGAGAAGCTGGAAACGGAGGTACTAAGAGAGAGGTCTAGAGCCGAATTGCACCCTGACCATAAGAGAACTCGGCAACACTTTGTACATGAGAGTTTTCCAAGCAGATGACAGGGATCTCTAAGCTGAAGACAATTTTCCTAAAAGCGACACATAAAATCCATACTGACTATTACATGAAAAGACATGGCAAAGCTGGGTGTGTGCACAAACATGGTGAAATACTATCAAAAAAGACTGCGGTACAGCACCATCATTATTTGATCAAGATAGGTAGACATTTATCCAAAATATTGAAATGTTTAGAACTTTTGAATCTAAGACTTCCTTTTACAAGAGTACAATATAATTATTAAGAGGTCAAAAACATTTTTGGAATCATATGGGCTGTATTTGGTAAACCCCAGTCAAGGATATCACTCTTGTTCAAGAAGCCAATTATTTTCAATGGCTGCCAACAAAGTTAACCATACCCTAACCACTCCAGGAATCAGTAGCAGTTGCTTATTTGGGCCTTCTTTGTGGCTCAGTGGCCACTCCATGCATGAGACCAAGTTCTCTGTTATGCTCTTTTTCATCCTTGAACTTTTTCTATCATCCTATAAACTCTAGGGGAAATGACATCACCCATACTTCTGACATGACCACGTTAGATGATGTAGCAGACAACACAGCTCAGGTTTGAGAGTTTGGCATTGTTCTGGAGGTGCAATGAGTTTTCAGATGGAGCTATGTTTTAGAAAGCACATATCTGGATTATTATAAGACAATTTTCCTAAAAGTGACAAGTAAAATGTATACTAACTATTGCATGAAAAGACATAGCAAAGCTGGGTGTGTGCGTAAACATGGTGAAGTACTTTACCCAGCCCTGGGGAAACCTTGAGAGCCTCCTGGGCTGTGCATCAGCAGGGAAATAGGTTTCTGAAGTTGGGATGAAGAGATTGCTTGCGGTGTCACAATTCTTCTGAAAGATTGCTCCAGATAGTAAGAACCACATGCACAAAATCTCTGAAGCACAAATCACTTTGAGTAGGCAAAACACCTAAGCAGATCAAACATTTTGAAGTAACCAGGCAAAACAAACAAAACCCAAACACACAAAAGCAGCAGAGAAGATGTGAGTGGGAGCGGGATAGAGAGAAGAGAGGTGAAGTGGACAGGTGACTAGAGATGGGTTCTGAAGTATTGTATTTTGCTATAAAACATGAATAGCTGTTTTGTGGAGATGAAAAAAACAGTGCAGGGTTTTATCCAGGGCTGTAATTTAGGGAGTCTTAGGTGGTGATGGTGTAGAATAAGCAAAGTGGTTCCAGGAAGGGGCCAAGAGAGTGGTGAGAAGGGATCATAGTGAAGACCTAGAGGTTAGTGACACAGACTAGATAAGTGGTTTGGGAATAAAAAGAGATAATGCATTAAAAAATAAAATAAAATAAAAACACCTCTTTGGTAGAATAGAAAACACTTGATCCACTTAGTAATTAACAGCACTTATAGTATAGCTCTACCCTTAGGTGTTCTGAAAAAGACTGAATTCTCACCAAACAAGACTGTTTTTCAATTATCTTTTTCTCAAGGGTGCTGCGTGATTAATAAAAACAGTCACAGTGTCTTTTAGTCAAGTACGAACACATCTACATGCACTATACTTGAAAAGATTCTGACTACCCAGAATGGAAGAAGGAAGGAATAAGAGATCATTACTGCAATACAGTCAAGCTTGGGGTATGGAGCTGGATGAGCAGGCTGAAACAGTCACCCCACTGCTTAAGGATGATTGCAATTAGAAAATAAATCCAAGGAGAGTGATATGCTAGCTCGGCCACAGTTTTTGTTGTGATGTTGGTGATGCTGAACTGGCACTAGAAGACCAGAGAGGAAAAGAGAGGAGGAAAAGGGGATGAGGAGAGTATAGAAGAGAAGAAAGAAGAGGAAGAGGAGGAGGGAATGGAAAAGGAGAAGGAAAGGAGGAAGAAGAGAGAGAAAGGGGGAAAGAAGAAAGATTACTCTAATCAAAAGGACACTAAAGTCATCAAATAAGTTCCTTGTTATGTTTCCTAACAGCACCATGCCTTTTACGTGTTTGTAATGCTCAGTGTCGAGTGTGCTTTATGGTAACTTTTGGAACAGTGTCACCCAACAGACAAACATCATTGCTGCCATAGATGAATGTCACAGTTTTCTTTAGATATAGGGAAACCAGGATCAGAGGTGATTCTATGCAGAGCACACTTCAATAGGCTATAGATGATAGACAGACAGATAGACAGATAGACAGATGATAGATAGATAGATGATAGATAGATAGATAGATAGAT
>LOEQ01001309.1:136168-148019 GCA_001685075.1 Bramus lutescens
GGGTACTGGGCAGGACGGAAACCCCAACAAGCCAGCCCTCACACTACAGCTGCTCATGGCTACCATATTCTTGTTCCCTTTCCCACAGTGAATACTACTCAATACTTTTGTATTCTTCGTCTTTTCCCCTCAATGCTATTGTATTCTACTTCTCTTTCCCACAGTCAATTCTGCTCCTGTCTATTGTACTCTACTTCTCTTTTCCACAGTAATGCTACTCAGTGACTATTGTGTTCTACTTCCCTTTCTTCTTCTCAAAACTTTGAAACATATTAGGAAATTAGGAAAGGAACCCTAATATCATGTTTATCTACAATGGCCTTTTAGCTATGACTCTGAAAAGTTGAATTTTGATTTAATGAATGATTTTAACTTGAATATTTATAATTTGCATTAATTGATGATGCTCTAAAATCCCACAAGGCAGTCCCAGTGGGTGTGTGGACATTTTAAAATAACATACTTCACAAGTGATTTCATTGTCTGAAAATAGGCCTGTATTTTAAAACTGAGTAATTCTCATTGGGTTTCTTATGCAATCACTTTGATTTTAATGAGTTATAGGTGTGTGTGTATCCATGCGCACATGCATGTGTCTTCTAGCAACTTTCAGAGAGGAATTCTATTGTTAGGAAAACTGATCATTAAAACAAATGCATTTTAGTGGTTAAATGCAATGGCTGCTCTTCCAGAGGATCCAGGCTCAATTCCCAGCACCCTCATGGCAACCCACAACTGTCTGTCTGTAAGCCATGTTCCAGGAGATCTGACACCTTCACACCAATAAACATAAAAATTTTTTTAAAGAAAGACCAATAAAGTTAATAAATAAACAACAAGCAAACAAACAAAAACAAATTCTACCCACAGCCTACCCACTAGAAACCTTATGCTAAGGTTCTTTGGGTAAATGATTTTCATACAGAGTAATGTCTACTCTGTGTTTGTCACACTCTTCTCATCTCCTATAAATGCAATTAATTACAGGATGGGCTTTGACCTGGGTATGAGGTGAACAATAGATGCTCTTATCTTGCTAATCACTAAACAAACACCAATGAAGGACCAATGAAAGGGCATTTACTAATGTGAGCCACACTGAAGCCATTCTTTTCCTACAGAAAGAAACTCCATTAAGGCTCTCAACTAGTAATAGCCTTTCTTGAACCAGTCATAACAGAACGTGGTTTACTTCTAATCATTCAGAATCGGCCTTTTTCAAGAACAGCATCATTAAGGAATTGCTAAAACACCTAAACCACCATTCGTTTAGCAAAGAAGTGATGATAAGCCCATTCACTAGATGGTATGTCATCAACAGTGCTCACATGATAGATAGCCTGGGATAACTACTCCGAATGCTATACATGACAGAGCATTAAACTGTACAAAGGAAAATGTATCCTTGGCCATGAACAAGAATTTTCAGCCTGAGTCATCAGGAATATTAAGACACTTCAACTCTTTGATCTGAGTTGGAGCTAATTAGCCAAATGAGCTCAAAAGAGCCTCTCCCTCTTGTATTCTCTCTGAAAAAAAAAGCTAATTATTGAAGACTAGTCTTTAAGATTAGCAACATGTAAAGTAAAGCATTAGAACTCTGTGGTCTTTGTGCTTAATCTTCAGTCATTCTTTTGATTTTTCTCAGTCTTTTCCAGATAACATTTCACTTGTTTCACTTTACACTTTAGGAAATCTCGACCTGGAGACTTCCCAAATTGATTTCCAGCACAGAAGAGTTTATGCTAAGTTTCTACAGCACCAATCTGAAGGAGGACTCTCCGACAGCCCCCTTTTAAAGCAGGCTCTGATTTCTAATCCTAAAAAAGATTCCAGAAGAAGGCAGATGGAATTAAAAGTATGACAAGTAATAAGCATCAGCCTATCCGCTCACTGGTCAGCTTGAAAACTACAGGTGAATTACCTGCCTTTGTCCACACCCCTGAAACTACCAACTTCACTGTGCAGGTACCTATGAAATGATGACTGAAAGTCAGAATGGGGAAGGCTGGGGACAGGATGGCTTATGTGGCAAAGCCTCTTAGCAAAGCAATGGTACCCAGGAAAGAACTGTTACTGCACATCTACAGCAGACAGAGAGCAACATAGTGCACAAGTCATCTAAACATACACACACACACACACACACACACACGCACAGACAGAGAGAGAGAGAGAGTAAACCATATTCAAAAACAATAGACCAACGCATGTTATTTTTCTGCAAATGCTTTTACAGTGTGAAAGAAATTAAAGGTGAAAGAGGCAAATTAAGTCTTTTATGCCCTGTGGCATCTGCTTCAGCCTCACAACTTAAAGCTCTCTAAGCACAAAGCAACCTCAGTGGGCCTTATTAGGCAACTCTCAAGTTCAGTATTAATAATGAGATGATGTCTCCTAATATTGAGCTGTGCCTATACTTTACAAGCAACAGGGTTAGAGAAAGAAGCCAGAAGCTTCCATTCATTTCAATTCCTTATGCTCCTGTGGACCATTTGTGGCCCATTTTGCTTTTTGCTTTTTGTTTTTCGTATCTTGAATCAATTTTAGTCTTCCATGCACAATCAGGGCATTTTGCCATCTGGCATGAAAGGGGTGAGAGTAAGCAGAACTCTGGAAACAAATAGACAGAAAATGTTCAAACCTAACACAAACAAGGAGAGTTTAGTCAAATCACTGTGCTATATAGATATAAAAAGTGAGGCCCAAAAGAAGAAGATTTGCCATAAATTACCAAACTCCACACTTTTAGACCAGAACCTTCCCAATGAACTATATGAAATTACTTTAATGCCACAAGATCTCTGTCTCTTATTACTGGAGAATGAGCCAGTCTGAAGTGAATTGAAGCATACCCATATATAACACCCAGTGTTATATGAAAGTCAAACCACTCAGGTCTTATAAAATCTTTTTAAAAATATCAGATGTATGTCCTTTATAAAATTGGGTATAAATGTATCGTTTTCTTAAAAAGATTGATAAAATCCTTTTGGGTGTCAGAGTTCAAGAAAAGCTTCCAAGTATCTCCAAGTATCTCACTCTCAACAGAGGGAGGCAGTGACCTCTTATTTTTGTATACAATGATTGTATAATCTTGGCACAGAGGTGTTCAGGGATGCTTTGTTCATGGAATTGGGTCTCTATTTCTCCTCTAGAGGTTCCCTGGCTTCATCTGGTTGCTGTTAGTTCCAATGCCACTCCTCTACTCAAACGTTTGTCTTCTGTTCTGCCTTGAATAGAGAACAAGGTGTGCTTTCTTTTATAACTGAGTACAAGGGTTACAAAGGCAACTTAGCCTTTTATTCCTTAAAGGGAATTCATGACAATTTGTGCACACATATTTTTATTGATCGATTTTCCCCACCTCTCTTTTCTCTCTCTCTCCTTTAACTAAAGTGAGTTTTAAAATTATTGTAGAGATCAGCTAGTCTATCCCCTCAATCTGTGCAGGAATCCCTTGCTAATCCCATGACATATAAACAGTCTTTTCCTGTGTTTTGAGGTACTTCCTAAAGTGGTGAAGAGATATGATTTTGAAACCCAGCCTTGCTTTTGGGAGTTTGTACTTCAGTTTCCTCTCCTGTTAAATGTGAATGCTAACAGTTACAACTATGTCACCTGCATACTGTAAAGATTCTGCAAGAGTGTAGGTTGCTGAGACCAGTGACGGGAATACCCAAGAGTTCTTCCTAATTTCCATTTACTGTTGCTGCTTTCATGGGGGCTCTCCACCCACTGCTACACAAGGTTATTTTAGCATAATAATTAGAATACTTCCTAGTGAGAATTTATTCCTATCAAACAGCCTCCAAGTTCCTTTCGGTTACATCTGTTCATTGGTCCTGGTTCTTCCTTCTAGAGTTCAAAGATGAATGGGTCTATTTTCTATAATAATCATTCCAATAGCTGATGGCCATTTAGACTTCTATTTAACTCCCCTTATTTGGTCATTTCCAAGTCTCTCCCCTTCTCAGCGAATGAGAGGCACCATCCTCATCCTGCTTTGCTGTGAATAATACGAGCATCAGCCATGAGCCAGGCATGGTGCTGAATTGTTTGCCTGTAGTAGATAATCCTTCACTCTGAGTGGGGAGGAAATCCTATCCTCATTTAATCAATGAGTAACTGACTTTCTCAAGGCTTTACAGTGTTTCAACTGAGATCTGATGAAGAGCAGACTAAGTGGCACTGGCTAGTGCTCNTCTCTCTCTCTCTCTCTCTCTCTCTCCCTCTCTCTCCCTCTCTCTCTCTCCCTCCAAACTTGCTATTCCTTGTCCTCTCTTGCTTGCATCTAGTGAAACCAAAAGTAAAAAAGTTGGTTACCCAGCACCCATGGCACACTTTCTTAATACCTATGCCAACTCATGACCTTAAAAGCAACTGTATTTTAACATTTTTAAACCATATACGCTAAACATCATTTTAAGCTAAAGTCTCTTCTACTCAGAATTAGGTTTTAAACCTAAAGTATAATCTTGTGATACTTACTGAAATATATCTATTTTTTTCAGGTTCAACATTCCTTTAGATGGAGAATCTCTTGAATATTGCCACTTCACCCTGACCATATGCTCTCAGAAAAAGTTTCTGAATGGAGAGATACAGAGACCTAAGACAGGAGGTCTTTCTCTGAGATGTCACAGGTATGTCTGTACGCATGCCACTTTGGTTACCATATACATCTATTCATTTAAGCCTCACGAACTAAGTTATTTTCATGACTGCCATATGTGTTCTTAAAACTCTTTAGCAAATGGTAAAATGATTCTGGAAGCTGAGTAATCTGACCTCATGCAAAGAAGTATCAGATTTCAATAGGATTCTGATTGTTTCCCAAGTGAACACTATGTGAGATTCCACTCCCATATTCACAAAGCAAGTGGGTTTCCTTTGCATCTCTACCCCGACCATCTTCTAAATTCCTATGTACCTACAGCTTCTTGTAGTATGAAATAGTCCAGAAACCACCCCCCAGAGCTGGAACAGAGATTGAGACTTGCTCATCCCGTGTCTTAGCTTCTTGCCATGTAAGGCCTTATTCTGTTTCTTTATACCACAAATACACCACGTCCTTCTCAGTCTTGAGGATTCCTGGACATTTAACTTCTGCTGTTACATGGGTGTTTTTGTAATTACTATTAACCGCTCAGGAGCACAGACTTCCAATTGCTGTGTGGCATCTGTGCCCACGCACAAGTGGGAACAGCAATGCCTAACCGTTGCTGAACTCATTTGGAAGTCAACCTGTGTCACAGTGGATTTTCCTCAATCTTATGATGCTACCAGGCCTGCCTTCATTTTCTTGTCAAGGAAAATACACATTCAATGAGTGTAGTTCTCCACAGCATGAACCCTCAAAGTTTCTTAATCCATCACTGTTGTTTAAACCTGCTTCGCTCACAAACCAAGCTGTCAGGTCAAATACAGCTTATTGTGAAATATTCCTTTACACTGTGTGAAAATGTGTCACTGTGATTGGTTTAATAAAAAGTTAAATGAACAATAGCTAGGCCCGTAATATAGGTGGGACTTCTGGACAGAGGGAGCTCTGGGAAAAAGACAGGCAGGGTGGAGAGCTGGACACAGAGGGAGCAATACACATAGGAGGATAGGTAAAAGCCACAAGTCACATGGCAATACACAGATGAATATAAATGGGTTAATTTAGGTTATAAGAGCTAATGGGACAAGACTAAGCTATAAGTCGAGATTTAATAAGTAATAATAAGTCTCTGTGTTGTGCTCTGTGACCCAAAGAAACCTCTGTCTATAGCAGTTTCTGCTATCATATGTGTTTAGAGACTTATAATTTGTGAATACAGACAGGAAGGTACCTGAGATGCAAGACAGCACTAGACTAAAGTCTGTGAATACTCAGGAATCCGGTGCATGTTTCCTTCGTGCTTTCATCATTTGTGTGTCAAAGGTGTTCAAATGCAAATCAAATGGAGGATTTGGTTTGAGAGGCCCCCCCTTTCTTTTTAGTTTTGGTTTAAATCATAAGCTGCTTTGTTTGATTTACTCTTGTCCTCTTTTCCATCTGTCTGTGTTTTTCACATGTTCTCTATTGCTTATTAGATACCCTTAAGCTGTTAATAAAAGTCCACTCTAAGGGAAGCTAAAAGAAGCAAAAGCACAAGCCAAACAAATAACTCACACACTCGTGGTTTCTAAAAATAATAGCAATAACTCTCCTTGGAAAAAATCACCTGAGACCTGAAAGTATGGGAGCACAGCCATTTCAGCATGCAGACCCAATTTCTTGTCTCCTTTTACACAAATACAGGGAGATCCTGACAGCAAAGTCAAACCCAGAGCTTGCTGAATCTTGAGCTGTGCTCTCCAGTTTTAATCAGTGTCTCATGGGTTCTGTTAAAAGGACAAGGAATGATTAATAAAAGCACCCTTCTCCTTAGCTGTACCTAGCCCTAGGACATCACCACTGTGAGGAGCTCGCTCACCGGCCTGGCTCCCCTGGAACACCAGAGAATTGTCTAAGCAGCCTCTGGAAGTAGTGTGAGCAGCTGTGACTCCAGCACCTGCTATAGGAGTAAAGGCAGCAATAGAGGTAGCTGTGTGAGTACTTTCAGTTTCTGCCATAAGCGGGTTCTTGAGAAGAGTGTAGCAAACAAAAAGGAAACATCTAAGGACTTCAATGAAGCATCCGAAATGGATGGTAGAAGGATGTGGAGGACCAAATTAGTAAAAGCTCAGTGTCCAAATCTCTAGTCAAACAGCAATGCCAGCAACAATTATCATCACAATAGTTCATATAACCGTGGATAACTGAACCAGTGACTAGGGGCTTCCTTGTATATCCCTCCAATCCCTGCCTTGGAAGAAAATTATACTAACCATATCCTATATGCATGTAAGGAATCTAAAATCTAGAAAAGCCAGGAAACATACCCTATGAGGGGTAGCTAATGAGTGGAACTACTAGAAATAGATTCTAGATTTTTCTCATTCCAAGACATGTTTGCATGTTCTATTCTCTACTATCTTCCACTACATACTGAGTGAGAAATAACATGGACATGTTCTTTAGTGTCCAAAGTTGTCACTGATTTTTATCCCAATATTTTTCTCCTGAAAATAGTTAGGGACATTGTCTTGATTACTAGTTTGATAAAATTTACAGAGAGGTAAGCAGACTCCTTTGTAGGAAAGAAACACACACAACGACATTCTAAACTTTGAGTATGAAGTTTTAAATGGAGATAAGTAATAAGGGGACTGAGAAATAACTGGCACTCTACAGCACAAATGGGACAAATCCCAAAGAATTTGCACCATACCCATTGTTCTGTGTCCATGTTACAGAGGAGAGGCCAGCTCATCAAAGCATCAAGTGACATATTAAAAGGGTGTTCTTAATTCCCAGGGGATTGCTTGCATTCATTCGTAAATTTGTAAGGATTGCCATATAAGAGCTATAAGCCTACAGCAATTGTGCTTGGCTTTTTGTTTATACAGATTAGCAAAAGAACCCACAGCATTTGAACTCAAATATGAAGATTTCTAAAATTACTTACTTAGGAAAAATGTCCTTGTTTTTCTCACATTTGAGCTAAACTTCCATAACTGGGGACTGGAGAGTGGAGAGCTGATCTAACACATTAAATAACGCTTGTTGGTCTGGCAGCAAGAAGTGATGTCAAAGAGATTAATAGAAAGGAAGTTTTAGAAAAGGAAAGAAAAAAATTCTAAGGCCCATTACAGCACAAAACCTCACATGTAATGTATATCAAAACTGCCTCTGGAATTATTCAAAAGATAAAGGCACCAAGATCTAATAGTTATAATTGTAGAGTTATGGGCACAGACACACTTTGCCAGCACCACAGTGACTAATATGCTCTTCCATCTACTCAGGTTAGCATCAGAAGCCCTGCATTGAGAACTGAAGACATTTCTTGGAATACTCTCAGTTCATAGGACATCTATGACTCACTAAGAGACCTCTTAAGAGCAGACTCTGACTCAGTGTTTCTGACATCAGCACTCTGGATATATATTACACAGAAGCCCCTAGAGAGTCCAGAAACAATGCTTTGAATAGCAACATATTTAAATACTAGGTAGTGGCCACTAGAAAATACACAGACATCATTTTCACCAATTAAAACCGAAAAGTCAAGGTTGCATTTCTAGTCATTTTTATAGTTGCATGAATGTATCAACATAATGATGAGTCATATGAGGCATATATATTCAAAGATAGAAACACACATGACCCACCAATCCCCTCTCTGTGAATGCATCCAAGGCTGTAAAAGCAGAAGAGATGTGGGCACCTCCATGCTCCTTACTGAAATATTCTCAACAATCAAGACATAGAATCAACATAATGTCAATCCATAGACCAACGGATAAAGAAACTATAAACACATTATTAGAGCAAAAGTTATTCATTTTCTAAACTAAGGGTATTTTTCCATCTGTACCAACGTGGATAATCCCAGAGGACATTCCACTAAGTAAAATAAGACAGAAAAAGACAAATACACATCATCTCATGGACATGTGCAATCTGAACAGTTGACTGCATAGCAGAAGTGAATCTAGGGTGGTTACCAGGGGTCAGGTGGTGTGAGAAATGGGGAGATGGTGGTCAAAGGGCACTAGCTTGCAGTGACAGAATCCAAGTCAAAATTTGGATTACATTCCAAATACCTATTATATAAGATGATGACTACAGTTAATAACTATAGAATGCACATTTATAAATTAATTATGAGAATAAATCTTAAGCAACCTTGTCACTAAGCAACAATAAAAGTAACTAGGCAAGATGATGGATATATAAATAGGCATGACTGTATTCATCATTTCCCAATACATTGTACATCTCAATATTATAAGTTTTATTCTCTCAACATACTTCAATATAGCTATGGAGTAAAATAATCTTCAATTCTTTATTAGCTGTAAATTTTGTTAATTTCTTTGTTGGAGAAGAAAACCAAAGATAAGTTTTCATTTTAGGATTTAGAATTTGGAATTATGAAATTTATCTCCATTCTGGTGCTTAAAGATCTAACATCTAAAAGCAAACAGGGAAGAATATCCAGAGGCAATTTTGATATATATTGCATAGGAGAAGGTTTTGCAAAAGGAAGTGAAAAATACACTGTATTTCACCTGGGTCAGACTGCAGGAAATTACAAGCAGAAGGACAGAACTCCTAAGGAGAATGTCGAGGTGCGCAGCATCAGACAGCACGATGCAGGGATGATAAATTCATCACCTTGCAGGCTGCTGACCTATTCGCACCTACTGTACCCTGCGTAACATATGATCCTGCTCTACATTTCTTACTTAAGCATCAATCTCAAGGCAAGGAAATAAACTGGAGTTTCCTCCGCAGGACACTGAACTAGAGTTGAGGCTCTCCTGAATCAGTATATCAAATGTTTTCCATTACAATAACTTTTGGCATATTCCAGAGATGTCCATATTACAGTTTCAAACTTAAAACTTCAATTCCAGAGACAGAGGCTGGCAAGATTTTTCCGTAAATGTCTGGATAGAAAGACTTGTTTCACTCAGACTGGGAAATTTTATTTTCTTCACCCATTCAGTTCTAGTATTACATCATGAAACAGGAGATCAGCTGTATGTACGTAAGTCAATGAATGCATATCTGCATTCCCCTTAATGTTTACAAAACAGTTTGTCAAAGACAAACCCTTGATCAAGGCCAAGGTCAGTTCATGTGTACTCTACCTTAAAGATATACAATTCTTCAGTAAACTGTGTATCTTGGTTTGGGGATGAGAAAATCTCAGTAACATCTCTGTAAGCAGATTCCATTAGATTAGGATGGACCTCAGCACTTGAGAGTGGCCTCCAACCATCACCCTCACTTCCCATCTCAAAATTCAGCAGGCTGTGCAAGTGAAGGGAAAAGGAGAAAGAATGAGGGACTAGGAACTGCTACATAATACGGGATACCTACTTGAGGAACTCGGGTCAGCCCACATCTACTTCTTGTGATAGATTACAATCCCATGGTACGAGTTTATGTACAGAAGGCCCTGAATCTGGCATGATCACCACCATTCACCCCTCAAAAGAGTTAATGTATCTTATTCCTATAACTTATTACTACTCATTTACTTTGAAATTAAAAGAAAAGGGGAAGCTAAAGCTGTGAGTAGGTGATCTTTGTTTTAACTATGCAGGTCAGGATTTGCTGCGTGGAAGTTTCAATGTGCTTCAGGAATGAGGGTTGTCTTTAACACAGGAGACACCTGTTAGAAGATGTGTGTACTTGGCCTTTGTTTCAGGAGGCTCTAAGTTAATCAGTCACTGGATGTTCACACTGTGACACTTATCAAATATGTTTCCAAACACTGCTCCCCAGCAGCAGGAATCCTACAGCTATGTGATGCCACCATCCCTGGCGGGTGGGGAAGTTTTGCCATCCAAGCATCAGTACAAAGTGAAAAGCCAAATTACCCATGGGGAAGGAAGAGATGTTCCTAAGAGTACCACTGTTTCTGTGAGCTGACCCCATCACTGAGTTATATGTTCATCAGGAATTGTCTCCTGGGTGTACAGAGACTTCTAAAACTCTCCAAGGAATAAAATATACTTGATCGTGGAAAAAAAAAACTGAGAAACGAGCCAAGAAAAGACCACTGGGAAGTAATCCCAGTGGAGGTAATAGGATAATTCAGCAAGGCCCTCAAACAGCAGCATATATTAGAAGGGTTACTTTGCTAAGTCAGGTCAAGTGTCGGGCAGAACGTTATGAGAAAGACAAGGACAGGGAGGTCAATTTGATGACTAAAAAAACTCAGACTATTTTATGGACTCCCTCAATATTTGATTTGCTGGGTTCTGCTAGTGCTTATCACATGCCTTCAAGTGGAGCCTTCCAGCCATAAAAGATAGTTTTCTCTCCTCATTATGTTAACTGCCTCCTTTTTATTCAAATGACAGTGATGTTTGCAGAAGAAACTGGAACCTAGCTTTCTTATTCACTCAGACTCAAAAATCACTGTTTTTCTCTTAGATCTCCGAAATATTTATACCTTTTCTCTGTGGCCGATGTCAGGCCTAGCTTGTTTACCAAAACCCTGCTTACAATCAAGAACATATGCGATCTCAAATCTTTTGTAGACTAGTGATGAGCCCTCACTGTCTATGATCATTTTCTAAGACATGGCATCTTCTTCTCCTGCCTTGTTTTCCTCTGTTGAAAAAAATATAGACTGCACTTGACTTTTCTAATGTTCAAGCAGCTAGAAAGTGTCTGTCCCAGGGATAGACACTTGGCCTGGGTTTCAATTCTATTCTCTTTACATTTTACTCTTTCCTGCTTCCATTAAGACATGATCCCCAGGGATCTATACTTTAACTGCCTTTGCTAGAGGAATCCTAGCATACTCTTCCTTATAGTAGCAGAGGTATGATTAAACCACAGACAAAATTAATTACAAGCTCCTTGATGTCACCACGGCACCTTGTCCAGATCCTCAGTACTTTACAGGACATGTCACAGCACCACATAATCTGTTAGTCTTAAAGAGACTATGCTGTTCTATCTAGAACACATTTAGTAGGGATAGATGATTATTTAGCTAGTTAATGAACATGTGGATAATTGAACAAATAAATGTATGATAAAGTTGAGTGAGAGTAAAGGAATAAGAACCAATTGTCTTGCACTCCAATCTGATGCCATTGCATAATGGCTGAGAAATTTGAGACAAATAACTATAAAAATCTAGATAGCTATATAACACAGCTGTGAAAAATGTTCTTTTGAGAGCTAGGGAGATGGATAAATGGATAAAGTACAGCCTATGTAAACCCGAGTTCCTAAACTTTAGTCTCG
>LOEQ01001309.1:148069-163524 GCA_001685075.1 Bramus lutescens
AGGAGGAGGAAGAGGAGGAGGAGGAGAAAGCAAGCAGGGACTATGTCTCTGTAACTCCAGCACTGGGGCACTGGGAGACAGAGACAGGAAAAATGTCAAAGCTTGTTGGCTAGGCAATCAAGCCAAAAAGGTATTCTCTAGATTCAGTAAAAGAATCTGTCTTGAGAAAATGAAGCAGACAGTGATAGAGTACACTTGGCATCAACCTCTGACTTCCATGAGAACACCCACATACACTTATGACACAAATACACACACATACACACATGTTCTTTATATACTATTATATTATGAAAAGTGCATATAATTGTTTGTATTGCTCATTCCCTTCCTTATTTGGATCATGATCAGTGACAACTATATCCACTTAAAGAAAAGTCAAAGACTCGAATGTCAGATAATGTGGCAGAGTGTAAGAAATATAAAGGCATAAGCTCAATGATAAACAGAAACAGCACCACATCAATAGTGAGGGATGTGAGGACTATAACGAGCTAGCTAGTTCCTGCCTCTGTCAAGGAGGGATGATCTGACCATGTATTGCCTAATGTCATGATAAACTCAATGTCGCCAGTAATATACTAATTATTAAAGAAAATTATAAAACCAGATTATGGCATAAACTATTACTATTATTAACTATTTACAAGCTGTCCTTAGAGTAGGAGCCACGAGCTTGCCACTCTGAGGTCACAGTTGGTTAACCTCTCGTGGAAATGGTGAGAAGTACCTGCATAGGAACCCTTTAGAGGAAAACCGTCTGGTGTGGAACCTAGCAATGGAGAGGAAAAGGGTCAGGTCTGCAAGTCAGAGGACTGGAGTCATTGCATGCTTGCTGGCCCTGAGGAAATTCACATACTGTTAGATGAGCCATAGCTCCCTGCCTGTTCCTTCTCAGAAACCTATAAAATGTACCCCAAAGGGTAAAAATACATAATGCATGTCAGAATGTGAAGAACCCATGGTGAGAGTCAACACAGGAGGGGGTATCAAGCCTTCCCCAGATGGCATCTAAGACCTAACAGAAGTTTGATAAATAGAGTAGTATAGAAAATAAGAAATGGCAGGTGTTTAAAAGTGATAGCCTTTCTAAGGAACTAAACAATAACAATATTTGGTTTTTAAGTGTGATATAAAGTTCACATAGCTTTCATTTTATAACCAACCAATGCAAAGCACAAAGAAGTAAACTAATTAAAGGTGATATAACAAACAGTCAGAATCTAAGTAGAAAACCTAAATTCTTAAATTGCCTGCCGCTCTCATCGCGAGAATCTTGGCCATTTCAGGGAAATGCTTGGCTTTAAGCTCTACAAGTTTGGGGTGAGAGGGGAGGGAGCATCCAGGCCTTTTAGGAGTAATTTATGTCAATGTAGATTGGGGTACTCAGTATACGGAAGTATTCGATAAATTAATGTTGAAAGGAAAGCAACATTAAGAATGTAGCTGCTCTAATTAATGAGATGATTAAAAATGATTATGTGTGGTTTCTTAGGTTGTATATATACATATATTAATAAGTGTTGCATTTTATGATAATGAGGAAGAATTAAGAACATTATTTTAGACAGGCTATATTGGAGACACTCACATCCAGTCATTCTGGTTGTAATACTCCAATAAGAACAAGTAGAAGGAAGTAGAACACAAAAAAGCACTTAAAATCAGAAATAAGAATATGAACCTTGTGTATTATAAACTTAGGTTAAATATATACTCTGTCTCCTCACTAAAGACAAAACAAGAAGAGTTAAGAATAAAAGCCTATGCTGAATGAACTTTAAAAAGAAACAAAATAGAGATGCTTAAAACGAAAATTTCTACTTCCAAAATATCAAAAGCTAACACTGTAGAAAAATACCCATTATACTAACTCAGCATGAGAAGTCAGGGATAACCCTCAATGAAGACCTGGGAATCGGAAAATGTGAGTGTAGGAATGGGATAAGTAAACTATAGTTGTCAGTCTTGATATCATATGGATCTCTACATAATTCATGCATTTAGGTTTTTTATTTTTGAGTAGCTTTAAAATATTCATATGTAGTCAGTTACCCTGTTATCCTGTTGTCATGTTAATTGAAAAACGTTTTACCTTCTCTTAGCAAGTATTTACATCATTAAATATGGGAAGATGGCAAGATTTTCCCTCAGTTGAAAGTCTTAGTGGTCTCCAAGTTCACATCAGCTCAGTTTAGAGGAGGATGAGGAACTTCTTTCAATATACGATCTAATTCCTTGCTTGACAAGTTCTAGAGAATTTTCTTTCCTTAGACAGAGGAGATTTCTAATACCTGTTCTAGGGAGATGGGGTCCTTTGTAAAACATGCAATAATGTGAGTTTATCTGGATTTAATGGTTTTCTAAGGAGTCAAATCAAATGAAGATTTCCCTGCAAGTGTGATTCATGGAAAAGGCAGCAAGCTCCAAAAAAGAGGAGAAATGCTGAAGGGAGGGGGGGCGAGGAAAGGGCCCAGTGGATGCACAAGAATGAGAGCCCAATTTCAAATTCACGAACTCAATCAAAAGCCAGAGAAAATCGCTAGCTACCTGTAAAACAGGGATTCCCAGGGAGAGCTGGGGTTCAGCAGTGCTGTCTAGAGCCCGCCTCAATGAATGAAGTGGAGAATGGCAGAGGGAGGCATGGAAAGAAGTAAATTTTGAGCCTACTCACATTCCTCCATCCCTCCACACAGACACACCTACGTGCATGGGCACCAACACATGTATACACATGCACACATCACATATCCACATATACAAGATAAGAAAAGGAAGACAGCTATGAGACAGTACCACAAAAAAAAAGAGTAAGATGAGCTGTACTCCCTGGTAAGAAGAGAACAAACAAGAAGCTGAAGCTGAGCTGGGAAGACTAAGGAGGAACTGCGTGAAAAAGAGACAGCAGGGGTATCCACGTCTGTAAATATATGGAAGAATTACAATGACTGACCGAGGGCTTGGGTGGCTGATTGAGACAGGTTCCCCCACTATATCCCTAGATGGCTTAGAAATTGTTAAGTAGTCCAGGCTGGCCTCAAACAAGCAACAATTCTCTGTCCTCAGTCTCCTAACTTCTAGTATTGTAAGTGTGACCAAGATTTAAAAAAAAATCACTGAAACCCAGTTTCCTTTACCCAACAATATAAGTAAGTGGAAGGCATACTATGTGCAATTAATAGTAATATGGTTAATATTTTATGTCACAGTAAGGACAGCACAGAGTTCTCAATGATTCACCAGTACCTTGCTCTTGATTCCCAGGAATTCTCTGGAACAACTGAATAACTCACCTAAGGCTCACCAAAAAGTGGTATAACCAAAATGTCAATTCATGAAGTTCTGTCCTTTTCTTATCAATTTTGATCCATTATCCTTTTCTATACCCATTGTTACTGTATCTGTTTGGTAAACTTATAATAAGCACATGAGGGTACATGAAATTAAAAGACATTAGAGGGGTCATATGAAAACTTAATACTGTAAAAGCCTTGAAAAATATGTACACATATAAAGGCAATCTAAATGAAATTGCCAAATAATGGGGGGAGACAGAGTCCTGACTGGATATCTCTTGTCACTAATTAAAGCTTCCAACATTGTCATTGGGTTTCATATAACTGAGTTGTTGACCAAAAGGAACTCCTCAAACAACCCAGGATGTTGCCAAGACTATAGGTTGCTCTCCACAAACTTATAGCGAGGCTCCATTGCTTAAGATCACATCTACACAACTCACTGAACATGGACCTGATGCCTACATAGAGCCTTCACCCTTATGTAAGTACAAATCCAGCCATAAACCTTTGATCTGCAGTGCTGTCCTGCCTGCAGGATTTGTTAGTTCAGTGGTGCAACATCCTTGTGTGAGTTAATTTGTCTTAAGACCCACTCCATAAATTGGAACCTACTATACCTGGCACTATTTGGGTGATCAAAGAACCTGAGACTATGTAGTCCAGTGACTTAGGGTAAAACAAAATGCTAATGTTCTGGTGTGGGAGGGTCTTCTTTCTATGTGTTGCTTTCATTGGTTAAATGAAGAAAACTACCTTGGCTTTTTGATAGGGCAAAACTTAGACAGGCTGGACAAAGAGAACTGGATGCTGGGAGGAAGAAAGGAGGGTCAGAGAGAGCCGCCCGCCATGAAGCTGCGAGGTCAGACAGACATGCTTTCCCGGTAAGCCACGAGCTCGTGGTGACATACAGATTATTAGAAATGGGTTGAATCAAGATGTGAGAGTTAGCCTAGAGGCTAGAACTAATTGGCCAGGCAGTGTTTAAATGAATACAATTTGTGTGTTGTTATTTTGGGTTCATAAGCTAGCCAGGCGGCCGGGAGCCGGGCTGTGGGAAGCAGCCCACCGTTCCTTTCACAACACTGTTCTAAACACAGAAAACAAGCACCAGCAAAGTAGCAATAAAGTGACTCCTAGTAACATTCTGCCATACTCATAGATTCGTGTCTTGCTTAGTTAGCATTAGAGAAGCTTTCTCCTGCAGCAGATGTGAATAAATATAGAGACTCAGAGTCAGATATTATGTAGAGAATGAGAGACTGAAACACTCATCCCTGAACAGGGTATCTCCAATAAATCCCTCCTCTCAGGGTTCTGGGTAGCCTACAGAAGAAGAAGCAGGAAGAGTGTCAGAGCCAGAGTGAGAAGGAAGACACCAAGAACACAAGACCCTGAAGGCAACAAAATGAACTCACAGCGACTGAGTCAGCATTCACAGGGCCCGCATGGGTCTGCACCAACTAAATCTGAAAGTAGAGAACACATGCCCCATCCCTAACCCAGAGTCTGCCTCCGACTGATACCCAGTTGCAAATGAAAATTTAGTTTTCTCCAAGGGAGTCTGACTGTGGAAACAAACTACTCTTAAGGATAGTCTGCATGCCCAGCAGGAGATGCCCTATGAAAATGAACTTGATGGCATCTTTGGAGGTTTCTTGTCTCACAATACTATGTCAAGGCTTATCTTTCTTTTAAAAATACTTTTACCACACACACACACACACACACACACACACACACACACACACACTTTTCACTGTTTGACCATACAGGGTTTTTGTATATATATTATGGCTTCTAGCTAAGTGTTTTTATGGTACTCTTGTGTGTATGAACAAGTGGGTTTAACTGGATATCTGTTTCCTGTGCTTTCTCTTGGGTTCTTTTCCTTCTGCGCGTTGGTTTTGTCCTATTCCTATATATTAGTTTTTGTTTTACCTTACCATATTTATTTTATTATTATCCCTTAGAAACCTGTTTTGTTTGTTTGTTTGTTGTTTTTATAATAAGAGACAGAAAAGGAGTGGATCCAGATGGGAGGAAATGTGGGGAAAAACTGGGAGAAGTAGGTGAAGGGGAAACATCATCAGGATATATTATGTGAGAAAAACAGCTATTTTCAACAAAAGGTGAAAAAAAAAGAAGTCCAGGAAAACATGACTAGCATTATGAGGGATTATTTTAAAGGGGAACTGAAATTTTAAAATGTCCAAAAATAATATCTACCAATGCTTAATTCTGAGTATTTGGCATGTGCCCAGGACCATGAGGAAGGTGTGGACTTGAAAGTAAAGAAAATGGGGACAATGAAAGACAGAAAGTCAAGTAATTCAATGTGGGGACCACATACACACACACAAACACACACACACACACACACACACACAAATTAGAAAACTGCTTTTGTGCCTAGCTTGAACAATATCCCTATAAATTTTCTCAGTTCCTCCTGAGAGGGAACAATGAATTTCATGCAGAAATGAAATCCCAAGGAGAGTCATTGTGGGCAAGAAGACATCTAAGAAATAGCATCCCTGATAGTCTGCATTCAGGGCTCCACTCAGGGGAGATATAGAGGTCCGTTTGTCAAAATAAAGTCATCATTTTCAGCTTCATTAAATAAAATATCATGACATTATTAATCTATATCAAAAATCCCAGATGCTGTAGAAATACTGCTGAATCTTGCTTCAGGGAGTTATTATTGGTAGCAAATACTTTTAAATAAAGTATAAACAAAGCTTAATCATACATGGTGTAGGATATTCACTACATAGGCTTACTTTGCTACTGAACAAACCTCACATTTCTTCATCACCATTGCTATGAATCCATAGTAATATTTCTTTACTGAACTGCAATGGTAGAAAGAAAAGATTAAAAAAACAAAAACCACAAAGATACACATATTTATAGAAATGTTCTAAATGTTTTCCAGGTCTTTACACACACACACACACACACACACACACACACACACACACACACGGGGAGTGAGAGAGAGAGAGAAACAAAAGCACTAAAAATAATGATATTGAAAGTAATACTGTAATATGCTATATAGATGCAGGCCTCCAAAGTATCTCAAACTTAAAAGGTTGCCTGTTACTTTAGCAACTACAGTTTTAGGAAATTAAAGACAGGGTTACTAAAAGATGTACTTAAAATTTCTAAAGAGTCTATACATTCTTTTGTGTATCTAATGTACTTACTATATAATTATTTGTGTTCTTTGTTTATTGTCTGTTTATCCTAAATGAGCAAGAACTTCCTCCATCACATTCATAAGGACAATTCCAGTATTTCAGTCTGGAAGGTACTCAATAAATATTTGAATAAATTATACACCATTAATCTTTGTCCAGTAATATATGTTTCCTCATCCTTGATCTGGCTCCAGATTGAGAAGTTTCTGCACTAGAGTCAGAGAAAGCAGGAAGTTCTAGTATTAACAACACAAAATAAAGTTTTTCATATAAACCTAAAATATGAGGAAGTCTTCCAGATATGGAAAACTTAACAGCTTAGAGTCAAGCTAAGGCATGAAGGAAAGGGTGTCTCGGTGGTACAGGAGCGAGTTATTCTCCCATCTTGGAGTCTTAAATATCCATTTAAAAGAAGAAAATTACCTATATAGGTATAGTGGTGAAAGCCTGTAATCCCACACTTTTCAAAATGTAGACGCAGGAGGATTAAAAGTTCAAAGCCATCCTCAGCTACATAGTGAGTTTAAGGCTCACCTGGCTTACATGAAACCCTGTCTCCAATAATAATAATTCACTGAATATCAAAACCAAGAAGTAAGGTGAACGTGGTTAGAGACAGATTTTGAGCAACATCTCACTTCTTATTTACTTTTCCTGGACTGCCATACTAAATTCCTATCTAGAATCTTTTGAAACATTAGCAACATGGCTTTTAAAACTTATCTGTTCAAAAGACATATCCACCCCTGAATGGACCCTGATCTGAGTCCTGATCTGCATTATAATTTTCAGAACTCTGAATTATGATGAACTTGTATTAATTGACTTCTCTTGACTATTTCTAATTACTGTGGAGCATTGATATTCTCTTGCCTTGATGGACAACTCTCAGGCTCATTGAATATTTAGATGTATAACCTCAAAATTGAACCTCTCTAGATGTACTTTCTGTATGAAATAAGTCAAAGCATTTATGTCATTTTGGCATAGTTTGCATACTTAACAAGTCCTGCTTTCCTTTTTTTCTTTGTTAGAAATTTAGAAAATGGAATACTCTTATAATGTTAACTTGATAAGATTTCTCAACTATTTTGATTCTCTCTGTCATAGATACTGAGATGTTGAGTATTCGGTTTGGATTAAGAAAAACAAAATCCATTTTTCTTTTAAGAATAAACCTCATTAGAGCATCATCTATTCTTCCCCTCTACCTGGAGGTTTTGAGTTGAATTGACTAGAGTATCATGATCGCAGTTGGACCAGAAACTAGTATTTGGAGAAATCTTTTATTATCAAAGTAAAGGTTCCAGCTCCCTGGATGGGTGCTTCCATCTTCCCACGTTCCTACACTCCCCTTCCCTGAAAATGCATACACAGTTAGTCTTGAAGACAATAAACTTTGTAACACAGCACTGATGACACATTCCCATTTGAACTAACAGCCTCACTATGCGCTCCACCCTGGAGTAGGCTGTTTTAATTAGGAAGATGGATCTAGGAGTTTATATGTTCTGTTGTGCTTTAATTCCTGCCTTTACAGTAATTTTCTCCTGCTTTTCACACCATAATGTGCCATAAATCCTAGTTAGGCTGTTTCACTGGCCTGCTGCTAGTCAGAGTCAATATTTCAGGCCTTTTGTTGCCATGGCAACCTGCTGCCATATGCCCGTTCACTGGAATATGATACAGTCTCCTGGGGAAATTGCTATGAACTTGATCATCACATAGATTTAGGCATCCTGATGCAGCGATTTTTGCCCCATCTCTCTTTACCACCTACCGACTTCTCATTGCTCTCGGTTGCTTTGTGCATGTACACGCGTGTGTATGCATGACCACTTACCCGTGTAGGTATGTTCTTGCTAAGGCAGATACATATGAGAAGGAAGCAAACAAACATGAGTCTCTCTTCAGTCACCATGGAAAATTAAGCTTGGACAAACAGAACACTTCTACAGTTGTAGAGTAACAAATCAAGAAGGCATTTCAATAGGCTTTGTTGTAACCAAATCTTTCTTCTGGCCTCCAGTTATTTTCCTAGTTTTGTTTTTTTTTTTTTTTTATCCCTAAAATGTCTTCATTCACCTTTAAATCCCAGAGCATTTCCTTCCAAATTTAAACACAGCATGTGCTCCTGGTTTAAATCCATTGCCCCTTAACTTTCATTAGCGAGGCTCAGACCCTAGCTGGCTGTCCTCTTCGGGAACATTTATTTGTTCTGAATGTGAACCACCTCCTGTTCTCACAGCACCCTTGAATGCGAGAGAAGACATGCAACTAGTAATCAACAGATCTGGGCAAATCGTTCCTTCACCCTGTACCTTATTTTCCTAATCTCTGAAGTAACAGCAGCATTGCCCTTTCCCAAGTGACTTTGGAGCTAAAACTAAAAAGGAACAGTGAATTTTGAAAGAATGTTGTAAAATGGAACTTCAAAGGTGTGTAAATTACTTAAAGTAGACTCGTAAGCTCCTGCTCTTCAACACCTTTCAACAGAAGTATTAGAGGTATTGTTCTACATATGAGCATTACCCACATAAGCAGGTACTTTTGTGATCAAATTTACAGGACTAGGGTTTAAATAAAACTGAAGAGACAATAGCAAAGTAAAAATCTTTTCATTGTCTCTATATCCACCCTGTCTCCAGCTACATCATTCCAGGTTTGCATCTTCTCTCATTTATAAGGAAAATTTTTTTCTCTGATATATGGACCCTTGTAGAATTTCCCACAGATTGTATTTGGGGCAATGAATCAACAATTGAACGCAGGGTCATATACTCACGATGAATCAAGTTTTCTCCCATAGTTACAGACCATCATGTGTGGGCAGCAAAGCACTGACCCAGATAGGAGGCCCTTGCTCTTTCTATCCATACATAATCGATAACAGGGACCGTTGTGGATATCTATGGCACCTGAGTTAGTTCCTTAGGAACAGAACGAAAGAACGAATCATCTGAGGAGCAAAGAGACAATGACAGCGGTGACCTAGTCCACAGAACTCATAATCCTCTCTTCCTTCTCACGTCTGAGATAACATTCCCCTAGCCTTTTACCAACTATAACCAATCTTTGAAGTGACCCTGTATCAGACAAATTTTCACGTATCTCTGAAAGAAATGTGTTGGTTCAAATCCCTGGCCTCGGATGCAAGAGGTCTGAAAGAAAGATCCTTTGTACACTGGCTGCTGAAAGACAGTGACTTTGGGAGATTCAGTTTTCTTTTCTGGAACAAAGTTCCTCATTTATACATAGCAAAAATTCAGTTTGAACAAAAAAAATTAATGTACTTTCTGAATCCCACAATTTGTGATTTTCTAGATAATACCTATGACTAAGCTTCATCCCCCCAAAAAAATTGGGTCAGGAGTCCAAAAAGGAATATTGTTTCCAATCTCCTGGGATTCTCAAATTAAAAGCTCTAAATACGTTATATATCTTTATTTTGCAGTCATTGTCAAATAATTACTTTTGCATTGTAAAAACATATTCATTGATAATTTTAATCAATTTCAAAATTAAGATTCTGGGTATCTTTTGGACTAAGGCTTTATACTACTCTACTTTGTGCTGAATTAGTAGCTCTTTGCATAGTAAGGAAAAATGTAGGTATCCAACTGACAACATGTTATGAATGAATAAATGAATGAATCATTCAATCAACCAACCAATTTCTCTTTAAACCCAATCTGAAAAAAAAAACCTTTAATGTGAATTCTACCTTTTAAATTGTTGGAAATAAGCAACACATTGAAACAAAATTGAATGACATAGCTCTGCCAAATATTTCATCTCATCAACTAAATGAGGTTAGAGGCATTCCTTCCTTGGCTGCTACAGGATGGCATTTACATTTAAGAACTACAAGCAGATTAATATTCCTTATGCTAATTCATACCATTAAATATAACCATTCTCCAACTTAATGTAGTCTTAAGGGCAGTATAGTATGTGCAATATTTGACAGCAATTATATGATTTCTTTTTACAACCAGACACTGTTTCTTACCTCTCCAGAGTTGGAGAAAGGAGATTTCATGGTGAATATGCATTCTTTCTAAACATTTCTAGGATTCAGAATGACCTGGTGTTGTGCTTATTGGCATGCTTAATGGTAAAACATGTGATCAAATAGGAACAGAAACTGAGGTAAGGTAGAATGGTGTAGTCATTAAGAAAGCAACCACATTTATTATTGCTGTTTTTCCTTACAGGGAAAGTTATACATACTTCAATTCACAAAATTAGCAGGAAAAGATGAATCCATGATGTGAAGAGGGAAGAGGCACTGAGAGGAGGGCCTTGAACAAGCTCCATATACCTCCAGTTGGCATTGCTGCTGTGGGGTCCAGGTGAGCAAGGCGTGGTATGGTGTTCATAAAGGCCAATCTTTAGAGGGAAAATCATTAGCCACCTGAACCATGGTGGAGGCAAAGTGCTCTGAGAGGCTGGAATGTATCCTCCATCATGCTTCTCAAGGGCATGGCGCATGTCTAAGTCATAGGAAGCCTTGTTAGAACACAGGCTTCCAGGCTCACTGAAGTCAATAAGAAAGGATGGGCTAGGATTTTGTGTCTCCCACAAGCCCCCAGGTAAGGTTGATGTTGTCTCTCCAGGGGCTTTGATACCCAGCATTCCAAACTCAGCATCACAGACAAACCTCTGAGAGGTAGGGGTCTAACATACCTAGGTAATTCAAAAGGCCACAGATAAATAATGAGTGATGATGATGAGAACCCAGAGAGCACCTGTCTTCTTTGAAGTCACCCAAGTCCCAAGATTATCTAAACTAACAAAACTAAACAAATAGGTCCGTGGGAAAGAAATAGTATTAAAAAAATCTTTGTGAATCGTGCCGTATGTGGCCACATTAGAGTATAACTAGTCATTTAGACACTGACCCACTCGGCCAGTGAGTTCCCACACCCTGACTGATACAGGAGAACTGCAAACAGGGTGTTGAAAATATAACTGATTGTATTATTCATGGGTAACTCAGGAATTACGATCAGTGCTCAGCCATAAATGGGATGTTTTCATCAAACCCCACCCCTCAAGGTTCAGAAATCTATTCAGAAAAGGATTAAAAAGATTATTAAGAGCCAAGATTGGTAAATGGCTTCTAGAAACAACAGGGATGATATACATATCAACACAGAGAGACTAGGAAAACTCATACAAGACCTGCATATGTTCAAATGAAACAAAGTCCCAACACAGAGAAGGGGAGGTTGGGCAAAAGTCTCGCAGTAATGAAGACACTCTTGGCAGGTGACACCTTCTGGGAAAGGGGAAGTCAGTTCTCTCCCGTGGAGTGACACTGAGTCTGTTAATATCAGCTGACTCCGGGTCAGGGCCAATGACCAGGATGGATCAATACAGAACAGACTCCCTATTTTTGTGATTTTTATTGTTTGTATTATGGTTTGGAGTTTTTGTCTTTTGGTCTTTGTTTTGGTGGTATTTTATTGTTTTATTTGGACTTTTGAGGATAGAGAGAGAGAGAACATGGGAGGACCCAGGAAAAGTTGCATGAGAGGAAAGTATATGATTAAAATATACTGTATAAAAATCTTAAAAGCTAATTTCAAATGTAATTTTAAAACAGGTAATTTTAAAAGGGATAAAAAAGAAAGAAAACAACAACAAAACCCACAAAGTTCTGTCTGCTCAGCACAGACTGTACTCAATGTGCATCTCTATCCTTTCCACAACTCATGGGGGAAAAGAGGCTGAAGGGAGATGATACTGTACAAATGTAAGTATGGTCATGTTGTAAAAAAAAAGCCATTTCCTATCTTTAAAGGCTTTAGAGATTTAATGAACTTAGTAAACTGATATTTATCTGACTGTCTTCTCTCAAATAGATACCAAAAGATAGTACACAGGTATAGCAGACTGAGATACAATCTACACACTCAGTAAGACAAATAAATCCGTCCATCCTAGCTTTGAATACAATCATGGTAAATGTTGTCATTAATGTTTAAATTACAAAGTGACCAAAATATACAATCTGTTTTTACCACCACCAATACACAATCTTGCTCTTCAGGAAAGACAGTGGTCCTGGTTTGAGTCCCAATCTCTAGCTCCTAAGTCCATTAAACTCCTGAGCTGGGTTCCTATCTATACAGCACTTGGCTTTGAGCTTTGGAATATAAACTTATATTAGTAATACCTTTTCTTTGTTATATGTCATAGAATCCAAGAAAACTAAAACTGGTTGTATTGGAAACTATTTGCACCCCTTAACATTGAGTACACGAATTTTGTTTGTTTTATTTTATTTTATTTTATTTTATTTTAATAAAAATTTCCACCTCCTCCCCTCCTCCCATTTCCCTCCCATTCCCNAAATTTTGAAAAATAAGTTCTCAATAATTATTTGTCTCATGGCTAACACATTACTATAGTGCTTGAATTTATCTGGATTTACAATATTTCTCCAATGCAATGGATTCCAATCACGTTCTTTGCCCCAGATATAGAACACACATCTCGCTTTTCTCCGTTAAATGAATGATCATTGATTTTCCTTTATAGAACTTAAAAATGGTACTTGAACCACCCCATACAGCATCATCTCTGAGAAATGTGATAAAATGAGTGTCAGAAACAAGAGCACATTGAAGTACTTTCTGTAAGGTAATAATAAACTGACTTCCATAGCTGGGGAGGACCCACAGAACCCAAAAGATTATGTGGTAAATGAATACTATAAGGATGGCATACTGGGATCTGAAGTGAGAGTTCAGATTTTGCTTGGGTTTAAGGAATATAAATTAATGAGATTAAAGTCTGGGAACTGTAGAGACTACGTGGGAACAGAACAGCTGAACATGGAGAGCTTATTAGAGTAGCAGAACAGTAAAGGCATTGTAGAGCTCTGAAAAGAGCAAACTCTTTAAGGCAAGGCCTTTGACACCACACTGAGTTGTCCTCTCTAAATATCTATGACATCCTAGGTTTGATATTTAAAGTCTGGACTACCTTTATTCCGTTTGTGACATGCTTCACTTCCAAGCACAGTTTCAGTCAGGCATAGTGGTACACACCTGTGCTCTATAGGTTGAAGCAGGAGGATGACATACTGGAAGCCAGCCAGGGATACCTAGTGAGAATGAGGCCAGCCTGGGCACGTAATTGAGAGCTGTTTCAGAAACTAATTAACTCAGAGTCTTATCTTTGATGCAGGCATACATTTGGAAGGGACAAAATCGTAAGGAGGTTTACCAGAAGCATTACTGACAAGCCTCTAAGAATCTTAAATAATTAAAATCATCCTTTCTGATGTTATGTTGGTGAAACGAGTTGAGTATCTATTTACTTTCTAGAGGGATGGAGAGTATCACTATGCTAGCTTTGGAGAAATAATAGTGAAAATTGGGTAAAATAAAGATCTTAGATGGTAAATTTCAGTTTTGAAGCAAGAATCCCCATCTTCTACATTCATTGTTCAGTTAAGAGATCTTACAAAGAATTCCTGCAAGGAATGCTAAAAGGATCCTACTCTTTCATAATTGATTTAAAGAAACATGGAGGAGTAACATGACTACTTTGTAGACCGGCATGGAAAGGTTCACAGGACAACAGCCCTGTTGCAGAGAAGGAAGCAGACTATATTGCTCGGACCTTTCCTGGGGAAGCTGCATTTGTTTTCATGCATTGAAGATGTGGTCAGGAGGAAGACAGAGTACGATTAGACAGCTCACAGAGAGCTCTAAAGATGGAGCTTCCTGTCAATTCTGTGTCTCTTCTTTGATCTCGAATGGTGGCTGATAGACACTGTTAGAGCAAAAGAAGAGCAAGAAGCATTATACATGAGCTCGGGGTCATTATCAAGACTACATCTGCACACTGAAATGTGACTTGTAAATGAGCCTACTGACCTCTTAAGCAGGCACAGGAGCTTATTAAGCAAGAGAGCTTTGAGTGGCTGGCCGACACTTCATTTGGATTCCATGTAAATCTACAGTTTGACTGTCCCAGCTATCAGTCAATGACTTTTAGCTGAAGACTGTCTGCCTACTGTCAATGTGCCTCCTAAAAGACATGGAGTCCAGTCCCTAATCACTCACAGACTTCAAAACATGCTGCCTGAGCTCTTTTTACAGTCCTCTGGCCACTCATCCCCAAGGGCACAAAATAAACTGTAACAGTTAGCCAGATGTATGAATTCTGGAATTTGAATATTTATGTCTTTCATAAATTAATAAGGCCAATGTTCAACAATTACGTTCAGGTACAAAGCATGTCGTAGGAGTTTTACTTTTTAGACAAGCTTTACGTCATTTAGATACTGAGACAAAGTACTCAGGAGAGACACAAATAAGGACATAACGTGGAAAGCACCACCAGGAAACAAATACTCAAGGCTCGAAGGTCCATGGCTATTATAGCTGATTTGAATGATCAAGTATTCATTCATTCGGTTCATAAATATTTGTTGAGTTCCAATTAGGATGATCAAGATACGCATCACAGTTGAAAATCAGACATAAACAGTTACAGGAAAATGAAATCTGGCCAAATACCTGCACAAGGGAAAAATGAAGGGATGGCCTATCTGGAAACAGGAAACAGGCTTTGGGAAGGCTTCATGAACTTTTACATTGAATAATGACACCCAAATGCCCCAGAGGAGACTAAAAATATGTTTAAAGGGAAAGATATGCCTTTCGTCACACTCAAATTATCCCCCATTTCATTGATTCCTTCTTCTTCTATCTCTAAGACAGCTGCTGCTGGCCTACCATTGTCTTCTGCTTGCAGTCTATTGAGAGATCAAGAAATGGATTTCTATTTCATCCCCTGAAGCTAAGATTGCCTATCTTTCATAGGACAACATGTTTAAAGTACTCAGTTGACTGGAGAATCATAGTAAAGAGTTTCCTATTTTCTACATATCTCACAGTGGGTCAGATATGCAATAGTGGAAAAGTAA
>LOEQ01001309.1:169805-216467 GCA_001685075.1 Bramus lutescens
ATCTATCCTATCTATATTTTTCTCTCACACACATATTGTACACACATGGTACTAATAGATTAATTATTTTTTAAATGTGTTAACTGGTTACACTATTCAAAGCCAACAGAAATAATAGTGCGAAATTTGTCAAATCCTGTTTTGCAAACCACAACTAAAAAAATATTTGCTGAAAGTTATGCTTCAGGTAAAAAGCCAATTGGGCTTGGTTTTGTAGCTGAGAGGACTGTCAACATAATAAAGCAAAAATACCAACTCAATTTGAAACATAGTGATGATAAATCTACAAAATGTCAACAAGTACTGTTACATTATAAAGGGAAGGAGGGAATTCACCTATCTGAGTACCATAACATTAATAAAATGTCTGGGGAAGCTGTGAAGAGGAAACAAAGCTATGAAAAGTTACATTTATCTAGACAGCTTAGATGAGTTAATAAAGGGAAGCATGCATTTCAGCCAGCTCCACCCTGAGACGATAGAGCAGAGGCAAGCACAGATAGGAGTGCAGGGGAAACTGGGTGCACGGTCCTTTTGCTCTGCAATTTATTCTCCCAGCGGTTCATGCAGAGACAACAGCTTCATGCTGTAGCCAGGGCTGCGGAGCTGTGAGTGTTGTGACTTCGCACTGCTGAACAATATAGACTCCTTTCCATCTGGGGCTACAGACTAAGCACAAAGAAAAACAATGGAGTTTCATGGAATTTACAAGCTCTGAGAAGAAAAAAAAAAGGTTTTCAAGGTGTTTATTACATGAAAAGAAGTGAATGAATGGCAATTTAGAGAAAAATATTAAGTCTGCCTCCGTGAGATACATGATGGAATCATCCTACCGTAACTTTCTTTGTCCTTAGAGAGAGGAGGGGGAATGTATTTGGGAAGCTTGCATATCCATTTCATCACCAGGAGGACAGGGAAAAATGAGAAGTTTAAAGTGCAGAACAAATCCAAGGTGTGGGAAGTTTGGGCGCCAAGCTAACAAGTGCTAACTGTTGCTGTATTTATATTTTGCAGTGTCTCATGAAATTTCATTCGGCCATAGTCACCCTTTCTAGTCAGCTGAGGCTCATGCTTAAGAAGGAAGTGAGGGTTATTTATGAGAAATGAAAGAACAAATAACCAATGATAAAAACACATAGCAAGCCGGGAGGCAGTTTGATATTATCAAAAATCTCTCAGAATGATCCTAAATCAACTTCACTTCTCTGCCCGGTCTTTCTCTGTAAGGTGGGGGAAATGCAAGCCAAGGTTTTGAAGTTTGAACCTATCATTTCAGTACCAAATCCAGTTTTCCTATCTTTTACCTATGTGAGATAAGAAAGTTATTCATCCAGTTGAAAACCTCATTCTTTATTTACAGAGTAAAGCTATTATGCACCATTTATTTTCTTCTTAATATTAGTTGAAAGGTGCATGGTTTTTAAATATTTAACAATGTCAAGTCCTGTGTAAGGAAACATGATTCAGTTTCCTCTTCTAAGCTTGTTTTCCCGATTCCCACTCCCTTTTACATCTTTACAGAGGCATGGATAACTAAGAATATTTTATGGATCCTTTCAGAGATATTCTCTGTATATTGCTCCAATAAAAGATTACGAGGATTGATAATGTAGAGATATCCTGTACTTTACCTTCATTCACTTGTTTAATTCATAGAATAACTCTGAGATTAGAAATCTATAGTCCTATTTTACAGAGGAGGAAACTGGAGTACAAAGAAGCCACACGGTTTAAAATGTGATGAGACCAAAATTATAATGATGCTTAGATGAATCTGTTTTACAATATAAAGGGTTGGTAATAAACTTTCAGGAGCTAATAAAAGTCTTTTTGGAGGGCAAAATATGAAAACCTGACACTTGATATTACTTTTTCTAATACTTCATTTTGCATGCTCCATGGAAGCATGTTGACAGGGTGCCACAGCATTTGTTTACACATTCAGGGTTATAACAATCACAGTAGGTTATTGAACACCCACAGTTTTCTTATTCATTATTCCTCTTAGTGTTATGCAACTGCAAAAGCAGACAGGAAGGACAAAACCTCTTGCACATTTAAGTAAAGGCATAGCTTTAGTTGTGAAAGATGAATTATTCATAGACTCCAGGACATAAAGAATGGCAAACTCCCGTTTTCTCAGTAGTATGGAGAGGGCAGCCCAGGCATATCTTCTTCATAGGAAAAGACGCATAAAAGATAAAATCTTAAGGCAACTAGAGTCAACACTGTGCGGCTGAAGGGGAAAGGCCTGAAAGCTCCTGTTTGGCTCGTGATAATAGAGAATTCACGAACTTTCAGATCAGATAGTTCAGTGCTGTATAAAGTCTTTCAAGGAACACTGGCCCACAGAGATGATACTGTCTCCCAGGGGCATTTCACTTATGAATAAAATGAGAAGGGGTACATTCCCTCACCTTTTAGAAATATGTAAGACATAACAGCGCATGAAGAATTCTGAGGAGTCCTCTTCTGGGAAGAAGAGCAGCAGCAACAACAACAACAACAACAAACTTATAACTTTGTTTACTCAGAATTTTTCCAAACTCATTAATTTCAGAAATGTTCCTTGAAGCATCTATAAACACCAGATAGGACCTTGAAATGTGCTTTGAAAACCATTAATTGGCTGAGAGTCCTGAACCCATGTCACCGATGGGCACATATATATCATGCACTCGTCTCTGAAACCAAGGTGCCAACCTTTCTTTTCCTTGCTGGAAGAGGAAACAGCTGCTTAAAGGAGTCCCCATGGTTACCAGTGGTTGCAGATGTGCTGAGAGTGATATCTAAGGCTCTGGACCTTGATATGATGCAATGGAGTTTTTCTAAAAAATGCCCCTACCATGAGTTCATTCTTTCTTTTTTTTAACAGCAGAGCTATGTTGGACAGTTTCTGGAGGCTGCTGATTTCCAATATCAGAGTAATTACATCTAAAGATCTTTATGGATCGTGTCTACTTCCAGCTTTGCTGCTTTCTTATCTATCTGATTTACATGCAAAACACAGTGTAAAGATTGCATCTGCTGGTGAAGTGGTAGGAATAGTAATTAAATGTAGAACAGAATGAAGAACATCATAAGAAATAATGGCTTTATCAGCTGAAACTGGGAAGTGTGTATTCTAGAGCGGAGAAACTCAGTGGGAAGAACTGGTCCAAAAGCCAACTAAATACTCACAATTTGCTTCACTGTGCTATGTCAGCATCCCACTTCCACAAGTCCCGAGCCTGACCATTTTACAAAAGAAAATGTCCTATGTTTAGATCCGACATTCTTGGAATTTAAGATTACGGTCTACAAAGTTACAGTCCTGTAGCTACAGCTCTGAAATGCTGTCAGGAGTACTTCAGCTCCATAGAAGAGGACGTTTCCTTAAGAGAGCTTACATGTTAGGCTGTGGCTGAAAGTAGGCCAATCCTGCATCCAGTACCTGCCATCTTCGGGCAGAAACAGCTGCTGTCATCACAACACGGGAAGGATTGCAGGGGACCCAGCCCTGCCAGCAGACTTAACAGGAACCCTTACCTGCCCCTGACAGGTTACTACGCACATTGCATACTCCTCGCTCCCACCATCTTAGCGGGAAACATTGGTTCTCTCATTTCCCTTCATTCAGTTGGAAATACTGCCTCACAGAACAAAAACACCTTATGCCCTGACATTCACAAAATCACTCTAGGAGCCTCCATACACCCAGCTTAGAGATAATTTTAGGAGAAGAAATTGCTTTCAAAGAGATTGAAAGTTTTGTCCTGGAAGAAAAAAGAGGAAGAAAGAAAGAAAAAATCTTCTAGATTTTAGGGAAAAATTTAAAAAGTAGAAATATGTGTTTGAAAGAAAGCCCACAGTTGAATGGTTAGTAACTGAAAATAGGAAAAGTCAGAACGAAAACTACCTGTAGTACATATGCAGAACCTAGAGCAAGAAAATGAAAACATCTTTTTGAAATACTTATTTGGTTCCTGCAATCAAAGCAAAAGAGAGAACACACCACAACTTTGAAAACTAAGAAGTGATTAAGGTTGGCCTTTTGGAGTTATTTTTCATATTTGTTTATTCCCTCATTCAGCTTGCATTTCAGGATTTTAATGGGCTCATTATGAGTTAGGCTCTATAATCAAGAGATACAGACTTCAATTTTAATCATTATCTATTCATTCAACAGAATGAGTGAATAATAATTGTTCAAGGCTCACCGTGTACATCAGTTTCTAGTCGGTGTTAAGGATAAAGAAGAATCAAGTATGCCTTCTGGTGTAAGTGGAAAACGGGCATACCTACTCACTGAAGAGACCTGCATATAAGATGGTGAGAAACACACCACTTCCTTCTAGTTCTCCAGCTTGAACTATTTATTCCACAACTCATCTTTTACTTTTTGTTCTTCTAAAGATGATACCCTGACATTTGAGCAAGAGATACAATGACAGGAGTAGCTCCCGACACTGGATTCTAATCAGGCACCCAGCAGGAGGCATCAGGCAGCAGTGACCCCTGATGATGCCAGGCTGAATATGAAGCTCAGGAAACTGCATGTATCCTTTGTGCCAGCATCATCAGCATCTTCTCGGGAAACACTTTTTTCTGTTATTATTTCTATTTTTATTATTATTATTATTATTATTATTATTATTTTGCCTGGCCATATGATCTTTGGGATAAGTCAAGAAGTATATCACTAGGAGGAAAATTAGATGAACACCTCAGCAAAGGATGGATGGGTCACCTCCTTGGACATTTGTTTAGTTTGAGAACTAGAAAATGGAACTGCATGTTAAAAGGAGTCATCCCCTCAAATCCATGATGCCATAACAGCAACATCTTTATCACTGTTGCAAAATGGCAGAACAACTGAAGGGAGAAAAGATTGGCTTAGGTGCACGATTGCAGAGGGTTAATCAGTCTCCGGTTTCTGGAGCTCATGTCTACGTAGCACATCATGACAGCGAGACCATGTGTTAGAAGGGTTCACAGAAATCAGGGAATTCTGGCACTCACCTGGATTGCTCTGTAGCATGATTAATAAAAAACCCAAAGACGAAAATCGGGGTTCAAACCAAAGGTCAGAAAAACAAAGCTGTAAGCCACTGGTTCAAATGTAGCACGACTAATAAAAAACCCAGAGACAGAATTTGGGGTTCAACCTGAAGGTCAGAATAACAAAAATAACCAGCCTCTGGCTCTTACCTCTACCTCAGTCCAAAATGGTGATACTGCCCCCAGGAATTTCACAAAGAGACTGTGTGTGGGAGCTGTCTCCTCCCATCTTATATTCTTCTCTAGTGCTGGGATTAAAGGTGTGCACCAATACTGCCCAGTTTCAATGACAAACTAGTGTGGTTACTGGGATTAAAGGTGTATGTCACCACTGCCTTGTCTGTACTGCTGAATAGTGCGGCTGTTTGATTCTCTGAACTTCAGTCAAACTTTACTTATTAAAATACAAATGAAATATCATTACATTGCTCCTTTCCCCTCTTTATTTCATCCAAACATTATGTGAAGAAGCTTCCAGCATTTAAAGTAAGATTTCCTTCCTCAGTTAACCCTCACTAGGAACTCTCCCAGACATACCCAGATCATGTGTGCAATCAATCTTTTACATGATTCTCAAGCTGGCCAAATAGACAATGAAGGCTAACCTTCAGATATGACAATTATATCATTTCTTTTGATTGACAATGAGCTTTATATGGAAGCACTCACAGCAACATTTTTTCCTTTGTTTTTTTATGAGACAGAACTTCACTACGTAGCTTAGGCTGTCCTGGAACTATGTCAACTGGGCTTGTCTCAGACTTGCAACAATCCTCCTGCCTCTGAGTCCCTAGTGCTAGGATTATAGGAGTCCTTCACCATACCCCGTTGTCCCACACCAACTTCTACCATACTCCCCATCAAGGAAAATCTCTGAGAGCAAAACATTTGAAGGATTTCTTTCAAATCTATGACTGACATGCTACACAAAACCTATTATTTTTAATGCTACACTTTGTGAGTCATCTTCCATTTACACAATCTATTCTTTCCTTTGTCCATTACATTGACAATTACTAAATGAATTGCAATACAAATCACAAAGTGACATCTTTGCTTCTGGGCTATAAATCTAGACCAGGAACAGTTCACTGAGAATGAAAATACTCCTGAGCCATCCATATCCATCACGGTCACGTACATAGTATGCAACACACCAAACCTCTGAGACCTTCCAGTCTGAGACCAAGAGGGGGGAAGAGAGGGAGATGGATGGATTTTACAAATATGTGAGTCACTTTAAATAAGACTTAAGGTTCTGGACTCAATATTCTTACCTTTGCAGCCACATTGATGACAACATCCACCCTAGGAATATTTTTACCTTTCAGTGGGTGCTATGGAAGTCATGTCATGAGGTGTGAAGTACATACATTTTTTCCTCACTTTGCTTTTTAGAGAAGTAGATATATACATCCATCTTTGCAGTTATTTAATTAGAGGTGGGAAATTTAAAGAAGGAATGTGCTCTGCATTTCCATAGGAACAACTTCAACTATGTCAATGAAACATTTGTTTGTCACTCATTTGATAAACGAGGGGAATAGTGAGTTAAGTGTGATGTTAAATTAGGAGCATCACCCCAGACCCTGGCATTCATCCCAGTCCCATGACCTGGGAGTTGCGTTGGTCTGGACTCCAAATCTCAGCATGCCAGATTCTGACCTCTCCCACAGGATATTTAAATGGGTGTCCAAAGGAGGAACACGTGGTCCCGGGTTTTGCATGTGCTCCCTGGTTTTCTGTCTCCCCTGCCATGCTCTCAGCCACACATCCGAACATGCTGCATTTATTAAAACATAAGCATTTTAATTCAGTTTGATTTGGCCTGGTTGGATTTCTATGCACTGGTGGAGAGTATTTTTCTTAACATTAAGGAAATACCAATGTGTGTTTTCGAGACAGTGTTTAAGGGACTGAACTAATGTCTAAAGGACTAGAGATAGGTAAGTGAGTAAGACTCACTCTTTCAACCATCTTCATACATTTTGAAACAGAGTGGTTTGGTTGGAAATTAGAGACCAATGGCTCTAAGAAAGCTCTTGTTCATAACATCACATTCAAATTCCCAACTCTTAACCAAAATAAACAGGCATTAAAAATTCCTTTACTTTTTACATATTGATGAGAAATAATAGCATACAAACCATTTGTTAAACTGAGTATTATAACCAAGGAAGACTAGCAAGCAGATGTGGCTGTATCTACAATAATCTATTCTTAATATGTCGTCATTCACATGAAGAACAGCAAAGTCTCCCTAAAAGGACAGATGAACTATGAGGTGTGATTGTAGGCCCACTGCTGTGGGACATATGTGTGTCCCATTCATAAACAGACACACATTGCTTTAGAAGGCACTGATCTCAGGCAACACATAAAGAATGGTCATGAGCTGTTATGGGGGAGGAATTATTGACATACTGGATGCATTTATCTTTTCCATTTATTTAATAAGATTTGAAATAGTGTATTATGTAAAAATCTTTATCTCTTATTAAAATGATGATGGTCGATACTTGAAACAATTATACTGTCAGAGGATGTAAGAGTGACTGGTCATTTGCAGGTTAACAATTTAATACTTTGGGCTTTCATAATGATCAAATAAACTCACATCTTTCTTTAACCTAAGAGGACCTCATAAGGGTTCAACAAGATGAATTCTAGAATAAAGCCCAGTATCTGGTACATTTTATAGACCTTCAAAAGATACTTCGGGGCAAGAGGAGATGCCTCAGTGAGTAAAGTGTTTGCTTCAAAAGCCTGGTCTTAGCCAGGCGGTGGTGGCACACACCTTTAATTCCAACACTTGGGAGGTAGAGGCAGGCAAATCTCTGTGAGTTTGAGGTCAACCCGGTCTACAGAGTCAGTTTCAGGATAGGCTCCAAATCTACAGAGAAACCCTGTCTCGAAAAAAAAATCAAAAAACAACAAAACAAACAAACAAAAACAAAAGCCTGGTCTTGTGTTTGAATCTCCAGAAGCCATGTAAAATCAGAATGCTATAGCACATGTCTGGAAGCTTACAGGCCAGTTTTCCTGCTATAAAGCAGCCATGGATAACAAGAATGAATCTATCTCAAAAACAAATAGAAAATGATGGACACACAAGATTACCTACTGACTGTTACACACTTGCAATAGTACCTGCACCTGCACTCACACACATGATCACATACACACACACACACACACACACACACACACACACACCCCACATGAATATATACCCACACATAAAGAAGTATGACATAGCAATATGGGATTTTCAGGTTAGTTGCTACTAATAATTAGAACCAAATAAGTAATGTCTCTAAAAATACTTTGAGTATAAATATGGTACCAGGAAATTATTTCTAATATAACAGAAAGAGAGGGGGAGGGAATGAGAGAGAAAAGAAGGAAGAGAGAGTGAGAGAAAGGAGAGAGAAAGAGGAAAGCCACTTTACATTTGACATGGTATTCCTTTAGGTTGACACTGGACTTATTTAAACACCAAACACCTTGTAATGTAAGTTGGCCCATAGGATGGTAGGCTGCAGAGTTAGTCTGCAGATGTGTAGAATGACAGATCAGATGACAAATACACCATGAGGGAAATTCCCTGTTGTCAAGAGTACTGAAACATGACATGATTACTTCCATAGACTCCAAGTAGCTCCTGGCCCCAGCAGGCTTTGAGAGATGAATGAGCTAGAATTAATTTGAAAAAAACTATAGTTAGTAAGCTCATGGGACCAATCCATTTATGTATTTATTACTTTTATTTTGCTAGAGCCACTACCACCAAAAATAAATCTTTGAGAATAAATGCTGATTTTCGGGTGTATCCTGGCGAGAGCAATATAAAAATAATTTAGAACCAACCATGTAATTATGTGCATTTATTCCAACCTTCCATTACCAGAGATAACAAGATGAATAGTAAAATGTGAACTTTAACAATCCTGTAATTATAGCCAGTGAACCATACATTATGGAAAGAATTGTACAAAATCCAGATGCAAAAGAATCAACTTGGTATGTAAATAGAAACCAAACAATGAAATAATCAAGTGATGGAGAATTAATATAGAAAGTTAAGCATTTTTTAGAATCTTTTATTGACATGTTTTCATTTCCTTAACAAATATTCAGCTTAGTCTCTTTATTTAGTCACATTTCTTATGAATACATGTTGCTCAACAGCCGTAAGCATCCCAGTCAAATATTACAGAATTGCTCTTTCTTCAGCTTCCTTTTTTTAAAACCTAGAGTAAAATTGGGATTGGTAGAGTGTTTTCATGAGCATGTTATATAAAAAGGGCAATAATATACATTTCGCTGGTGTATTTTGAGTAGAAAAATGTGCCTTTACTTAGGAGGTACAAATCCTAGAAATATGAGCTACCTTTAGGAAAGTCTGGGCATTTTTATCAGAATGAGCAAGCCCCATCAGAATTCAGCAAGAACATTCCATTCATTAGTAAATGGTTCAGGAGTTGTTGAGGGCAGGTAGAGGTGTTGAAGAGCCCTGTCAGCATCACAGAATTAAGGTAGGAAGGTAGTTTATTAATCAAGAAGAGAAACCTCAAGGGCTGCTCTAATATTCATCAGGGGCAATAATTTGATACACGCCATGAAAATATTTTTACACAGTTGAGTGATAAATGATACTCAACCATGCTATAAAGAGAATAATGCATGACAAAAATAAATACAAAGAATACTCTATTTGGGGGATTAAGGATATAAAAGGATACAGGAGATACAGAATAGAATTCAGAGATGGGGGTTGGAATATTTATATGCCTAAAGAAAATTTATTTAGGTTAATATTAAAATTCTTCACCTATTAAAGTTTACTTTGACTAATAATGTTTTAGAAACAACCAAAAAAACTAAAAGCAACTCATTGCATAATCAATAAAATGGACAATTAAGGCAAAAGTATCATTACATATTTTATAAAAGTCAGTAGTGGGCAATGTTCAAATGAGTATTGCAGGTACAATCTCTGTGGAGTTTTAGCTTGTCTTCAGTTTTCTTATGAGATGCTACTCTAAGATATAATGAGTTAAAAAGATGTACACACCTTTTGGGAAAACGCCTGTGAAATAGCATCTGGTTTTGTGAATTTCTGTATTCTACCAGAGAGAAACACAGAGGATGCTGCAATGAATTTGAAGGGAAACTTTTAAGAATAGAGAGCCATGTTGGCAAGACAGCTTAATGGATAAGGGTTTTCTGCAAGCCCGAAACCTGAGTTCAAGCCTAGAGTTCAACATTGGGGAAGACGGAAACTGACTTCTAGCAGCTGTCCTGTTACGTCCATGCGCATACCATGACTCATACGCACTTACACATAAACCTGCACACACACAAAAAAAACTTTAGCTGAAATAAAGATTATATATAAAAAATATAGAGACCTCACAAGTACAACTAGACTATTTTAGTTCTTTGTAGAAAAGGTTTTAAAGGAATTATTGAGCTTATTTTCAAAATGTAAACCATTCAGACTTCACACTGTTACATTTATTCTCTCTCTCTCTCTCTCTCTCTCTCTCTCTCTGCCTTAAGTTGCAAATGCACAATATAAATGCCTTTTAAATACTTTGAAAGGGTCCATCTATATTAGTGCATCAACTGTGAAAGAAAATAAAAAAATCAATTTAAAAGCTATTTAGCAGCTCTAGTCACTAATGTTGAATTTTACTTATTTTAAAGGGCTTATCTTACAAACATGTCGTTCACAGTGCAATCAATTTGATAAATTGTCTATTTCAAGTTGAATCAAGCATGGATCTGTTTCAATGATGCCATTGCTCTATATTTTAACGTTTTAGTTTTCCTCAAAATGAATGAGCAACATCACTATTATGACTCATGATATGTTCCCCATAAGCAATGTATTCCCTGCTACTCAATGGTCCACATAGTACACTCAGCTGTAAGCCATCAACAATTGATGACACCCACAAGATGAAAGAACTGTTCGGCCATTATGACCTGCTTGCAATCAAACCGACAAAAATCATGTACGTGGTTTCCTCCTAGATTAGACAAAGTTAAAACCTAGGAACCTATGTAAGCATTTTTGCCTTTACATTTATCAAAAAAAGAGATGGTGCATATTTTATCAGAACTATAAACTTAAGCGAGTAATAGTCAAGCATTCGTTTAGCATGATCAGTTTGGGATTAAAATATATTTTCAAAGACACGCAGTGGTGGCGCTAACCTGTAGTCTTAGCACTCGGGTGGCAGAAGCAGGTGGATCTCTGTGAATTCAAGGCTAGCCTGATTAACAAAGCAAGTACTAGGATAGACAGTCATTACATAGAGAAATTCTGTCTCTAAAAACAATATACACACACACACATATATATATATATATGCATGTGCATATGTATGTACATGCAAATCTCTACAGAGACTCTCATAAGACCTGCCACTCATGAGAGACCAGGAGGTTGCAGCGTGATACACCCCTGATTCCCGCACAGTTTTATTCAGTATTCTCACACTGCATATTGTATTTTTGTCACCATTCCTTAAGAACCCACACGTAAAGAGAAAGTAGAATCATGGGCAATGCAGGCTTCCTAAGTAGACGAATTTCAGCCATAAGAGCAGGCTTTTTGGAAAGGATAGTAAAATCCTCTGTTCTGAAAGACGCCTGGCTAACGTTAAGGGAAAACTGGACCGACTAGGAAAATATTTTCTTAGAACATTTTCCTCACATAACCTGTGAGGAGTAAGAGTCTCATTAGATTAAAAAAAAACCTTCTACTTCTCTGTATGACTTGAAAGAAGTTATTTAAGTTCCCTACCAACATCTTGATACCTTAAATTAGCACAATAGAGCTACATTTATTCCATGGGCTTTTGGTTGATTTCATTGACTTTTAACAGTGGATGGAAAACAATGCCCCTGAAGGAAGAGTGACAGAGCTTGGGACGCATTAGGCACTTCATACAAATTAGTCATTCTCAGTAACTTATACCTCACTGTGGATGAAGCCAAGGCCCCTTGTGAAAACATACATTTTTTAATTTGGAAAGCAAAAGAAAGTACATGACAAAGGATTCCCATTTGTTTCTGGCAGAAGGGAGAGATAGTGATGAACCAAGAGTCACCAAGTTTGGAAGCATAGGCTAGAGAGCTAAGCATCCCAGCATGCACAGGTAGGCAAGAAGCTTTACAGGTGTTTTACGTATGGTTTTTAATAAAACCTAAGGGATAATATCCACTTCATTCTAAAATGCAGCAATGCATTTATTAATTCAATACAGTGAGCATTAAAAGTGGTAATGGGGACAGAGTGGCCACCGCACAGTGGGTGGCTCTGTGTAATACAAAAAAATTAGAACCATTTTTCCTTACAAAGTAGTAGAGATAGAAGGGAAGACAGGTTCAAGGGAACAGAATGCAGAAGGACTCTTCTTTATTCATGTTTGTTTGTCTCTGATTAGTGCCAAATTGGGAAAATAATTAAACAATATATGAAGGCAAACAGGATGCAGAAACATTCCAAATGAAACCAACACATCAGCTAAATACCAAAAAGAGTGTGCTGAAATCCAGTGTAAGGGCAGTATAGCCATAGTACACGGCATGAGCCTGCAGCCGGCCCACGGTAGGGTAAATGAGTCACTGGGCACATTATCAGCCATGCACCATGCCCTAGCTCAATCATACTCTGTTTTTCTTTTCTTTTTTTTTTTTCAAGAAATTATCTTACTTTGTAGAAGGCTGGTCTAGATCTCATAATGATGCCCCAGCCTTTTCTTCCTGAAGGATGGGATTCAAACATTGATGTCATGCCTAGTATTACCATTATTGCTCATAAAGTTTGTATCTCTCTTGGGAGCCTAGTTTTTGAAAATACTAGAGATCTAAAGATGATCCAGAGACTATCAAGTGAACTGATTAAAGGCACTATAGATTTATTTTAAGACATTGTGAGGTAACATTTGTCTATAATTTTACATGAGCTAAGAACTCCAGCTGAACAACTGGGTTACCATAGGCGGCAAAAGAATAAATTGGCCTGAACTGCTGTACAATTTATTGGGAATATTAGTAAAAGCTTGCATAAGCCAAGTAGGGATAATTTGTCAGTTTAGAATTTTGATGGAAAATCAAGGCAGTTGACCTCATTCAGTTCTATTGTCTAAATCATATGTTTTAACCTAACCTTGTGAGTTTTATGCTTATAATGTGCCATAGTAATATTGATTTCTCAATGAAAAATCTAAAAGCATGCGTAAGTTAAATAAGATGACACGGGCCAAATGGTGAGTCACTCATTCAGTGGCCAAGGCAGGAACGAAATTTTTATAACTGCAGCTGAGTAATTCCTGCCTCCTCAGGCTGCCCCTGACGACCTGTAAGAAGAATTCTATTCTCTTTCCAATTAAACATCCTTACAGCCTTTGATTCTCCTTCTCACTGGGACGATTTCTCCGTGTCGCCGTCTCCTCCCACACACTAGGTTACAAATCTTTTTCTTTCTGGGAACGTCTTTCAAGACATCCTCAAGTACTTCGTTCTCAAATAATATTCATAATAAAATGTTCCTAAGATACATATACATTTTATAGGCTTTACGAAGTTCGTCAGCACACTAAAGTCATTGCCAACCACCTTTCCTATAAAACAGGGCAATGGATAATCGTCACTCATAAATACAGAAGCAAAAATATAATACACCGGAGGTTCCACCGAATAGGCTACTTCTAAAATCATTCCCTATAATCCAACCATTCTCTTTAATGGGACTGAACTTTCTTCAGCCTTGTTTCATGGTCTCTTTTCCTTACACGGACTTTTTAGAATTTCCTACAACATCACACAAGTTCATCCTCACCACACCACCTCTGAAATACCATTTGTAGACACTATTTACAACCTCTGTTTGTGTCACATTTTTGCCTTCATTCTTTTGTATGCTTAAATGCATTGGTGTGTGCATGAATGTGAAAACATCTGGATGCATGCAGGTAGGGGAATGCACATATAGATATATGGAGGCCAGAGGTTGACACTGGGCGTCTTCCTTGATTGCTCTGTACTCTATAAATGGAGGCAGAGTCTCTTGTTGAGCCCGGAATGTCCCCCAAACATTAGGCTGCTCAGTTTGCTTCAGGGATCCCTTTATCTCTGCCTTCCAAATGATGATATTAACGGTGAGCCTCCGCGTTTACGTGGCATTTATGTGTGTTTGGGGATCATAACTTTAGTCCTCATTCTTGAGCATCGAGCACTTCACCTACTGGGACATACCCTTAGTCCCTCTTTTTGCTTATTTACTTTGTTATTATGTTTGTCCAACTGCAGACTAGTTTTATCCGATGGTGAAAGGCATTTTTTTTACCTATTGGTGCAAAACTTGTTTAAATGAAGAAGTGTTTCCCTCAGGACAAGTCCACTAATTTCCAGTATCTTTTGATATGATAGCTTTGCCTTTGTTCTAGGAAATGGGTACCACAAAATGTCAATCTGAACAAATTTATTGATGCATCATGGAAAAAATGGTCAAAATCATCACATAGTATAATTGTTAATGAAAGTCAAATTGTTGCTGTTGGTTTTATCTCTGGTCTGAATTCTCATGTTAACTGATGAGAGAGAAAGAAGTTGTGATTTTTTTTCTACAGCTTTTGAGGCTGTGTCTCTTTTGGCAAACACAGATGTACAGACAGAAGACAAATAACCACTTAGAAGACAGCAGAGGGAGACAGTTTACAAGCTCACTCATTGCCCTTGATCCCATCAGGAATTACAATGATACTAAGCAGTGTATTGGCCCAAGATGAGCCAGAAACCCTGGACTCAGAACAGCATGCCTTATCTAATTATAGTATATAAGGGCAGAGATTAAAGTCCCTCCCAGAAAATATTAAAAAGACAAGTTTCTCCTTAAATATTCTGTGCTTATTAAAACATTATTCATATACATTAATAGTCTTAACATCTAGCACCATCTATGGTGAAGAATAAGTGCTTAATAAATAATTGTGAAAATAATGTAAGTTCATTTCAGGGACTAAGAAGTAACAGATCTATAAAATGGTATGACTTAATCCTCTTCGTTATTTTAATAAGCTATTTTATTATGCAGTTACTCAATATTTTTAAGCTGTGGTATTTTAAGGAATACGGCATGTCTCACTACTCTGGCCCCAATAGAAACCTGGTTCTAACCTGTCTGTTTATTGACAAAGTCTGTGCTTTGAAAAGCCCCTTAAGGGATTGAGGTAATGATGCTATGGGTGACAATGGGCATTTTCAGAATCTCTGACGTATTCATTTGTGGAATATCTAACAGATGGTTCAGAAGCTCCAGGAGGCAGCTCAAGGACTCACTCCAGATTAGAGAACCCAGTACACTAGAAACAGCAGAAACAGGAGGATCCTTGCTACTCTGACGTTTAAACAATCAAATGGACCATCAGGGTAAGCTTCCTTAAATCATTGACCTGCCCTTTACTAGATCAATGACCTTGGAAAGGTTATGTGATGCATCTAATTCCTGGTTCCCTCATTGGAAAAGTGGGAAATATGCATTATGAAATAAAAATAATGCAAATAAAGACTATTCACACTGCACTGTCATAGAATTAAGTTCGCAACCAATGTAAATTCTCATCTCTTTTCCCTTCCCCACAGTTTTCTTCTATGAGGTTATTTTTGATCATTATGATGAATAGGGGTATAAAATGAGAGTGAGGGACAAACATGATTTTATTTGTCTTATTCCTGAACTGGCTTCCTGTTATTTCTTCCATACACAAGTGAACAGATAGATAAAGAAACAGAACTTTTACAGATGAGTTAAATAGATGCAAGGCATACGAATCAGGTCTATAGGCTTCTCACAGAAATGCACGGAAGCCCTGGACAACCCACTACGGCGGCCACTCAATAAGCGTACTTCATTTTATTCATAGAACTGAGGACTTGAATTCTTAAATTTATTCAACTTTTTAAAACAGATTAATGGTCCAGTTATTGCAAAGGTATTTTTAACCTTGTGATAGAAAAGTTAAAATTACATGTTACTATACTCCTAAACACTCCATTTCAGCAGAAGGATTCTCTCCTTCATGGCTTTTCTATGTGCCTGGCATATGCTTTCTCTATGTAATGAGAGTAATTACATCAAAACCAAAGTAAAAAAATAATAACAAAACTGAGAGTTCTTTGGATTTTGTAGTAGAATTATAAATTTAGCAGTAAGAATTTTGTTTACCGCCAGTGTAAGGGAGAAGTTATATAAAAATATCTAAGAAGGGGAAAAGGCAGAAAAATAAGAGTTTAAATCAAGAAAAAATAAGTACGTGACAATTAATTGATCAGAACAATGGGATTCTTTTAATATAAAATCCAAAACAGGCTACTTTTTTTGACAATTTCTTAAAGTTTCCTTCCAAACCCTACTTTAATATTTATCTTAGAAAAAGAAAAGGATTTTCCTGGTGTTAACACAGTATGTTGAATATCTTTTTATATGAAGAAGATTTGGTGAGAAAGACCCTTGTCTGATTCAATTGAATCATCTTGAATCAGACCCTAGTAGCTGCCATATAATAAATGCTTAGTAAAGATTTGTTGCAAAACTCCATTTGATCTATGTAATCAGAAAACTAAATGCTCTTAATCCCCCCTAAAGAAATATCAATTTTAACATATGCCATTGTCTAAAAATTTGGAAGAAACTTTAAAAAAAATACTACATGGTGTTGGTGAGACTCAGCAGGCAAAGGTACTTGCCATCAAGTGCCAACTGCTTAATCCCAACCTCGGGATTCCCATGGTAGAGGAAAAGAAGGGAGTCTTGAAAGTTATTCCCTGACATTCATATAAACATAGCATCATGTGTGCCCCATAGACACAAATAAATAAATGTTAAAAAAAAATCCACGGTCTATGTATTCCTATTTAATACTGTCTATTCTAAATCTGAACATCTAGCTACATTAGATGTATTCACAAATAAAACTCTTGCAAGCATCGATAGAGCAAATGCAAAGCTGAAAGCAAAACTCGCTGCATTTAATGATTCAGCAGCTAAACATGCATGGGGTAAAGAATAAAAAATGGAACGTTAGCTTCCTTCCAAAGGTGACCTTTTCCTCTGCACTTTCCCGTGAAATGGGCTAAGCAGAAATGCTGTAATTTTCCACTCTTTCTCCCTCTCTTCTCTACTCAGTGTGCACAAGCATCATAAGATGTCTAGAAATGAAGAAACTGAGGAGAACAATGAGAAATCCATTGTCATGGTCAGTGGATCTCAGTTCTCTACTGCCCCGGTCACCCCAATCATAGGAAGCACCCTACATCAGGCCCACTGGAGGCCATCTGTCCTTTATTGTTGCAACTATAAATATTGAAGTAGGGCTTTTGGAGGAAACATTTTTTAAATCTGTCAAAAATACAGCCTGCATATGATTTTATAATAAAATATCGAAGACTGGAGGCTTAGATATGAAAAATGCAGGCATCGTGATTTATAAGCATGGCAAGTAGTGGAATTTTGAGATCTTTGAATGGTAAGTACTGGAATTCATACTCAGCTGTGAAAAAAAAGGGTCTCTACTAATTTACCTAAGCAAATTGCATTTTCAATAGCTAGAGAACTCCCATTTAACACCTGCAAATCTGTGCACTCCTGAAAGGAAAAATAAAATCTGAAAAGCATTATTCTAATGAGATATTCAACATGCAATACAAATGTATATAAATGCAACACAACTTTTTACAATTCTCTTTACACTTATTTAGTTTAAATATTTCATTTTTACTGAATTGATTTCTTGGAAATGGAATACTCTATATTTATAAACAGACTGCTTGGTTATTCAAATCTTTTTGATTTTTGATTTAACGTAGGCTTATTTCACTGACTCTCTCAATATGTAATTGATTTGATTCTCCTTGTATTCTTGCACTATAGACAACTCTCTTATAAAATCAAGGCATGAGATTCCATGCCTTCACATAATAAATGTGTTATCTAGTTCCTAAACAGGTGGGAAGAATACTATGCCTGGAATGGAGTTCAGCAGGGAAAAAAATCAAAGCGCGGGTCATAACATTTTTGTATCACTCTTATGAAGGTGTAACAGATGTTCCTTTATTTTGCCTCCCAACACAGTCAGTTACTGCCAAACTTTCAATGAGATCAGTGGAACCAATGAAAGAATTGTGAGTAGAGAGGAGATTATTTAAGGCCTATCTTATTTTTGTCTAGAACCATGAAACACTATAAAACCATCAAGAACTGGGAGTTAGCACAGAGAATTAAAGCAACGAATGAGAGGCTGTTGAAAGGAAATAAGAAGAAATAAGGCAGGAAGGAATGACAGACATACAGATAAATTCACAGCAAAACCTCAGAGGAACCCCCCCATGGTGTCCTGGCATACTGATTGCTAACTTCCTCCTCCCATGTTATAGCCACCCTAAGCACCTATTCTTCCATGCCTGCTTAAGAGTGGGCATCAAAATGATGGATGCTAGTTCACTGTATCAACATTTCCCTACAGCCACAAAGCCTATTATCAGCAGAGATAAACCGGTGCTAGGATACATTTCTTATCAGAATGTGGGCAAGGAAGAGTTCAAAATGGTGTTAGATTTAGCAGAAGTTCATTGTTGTAAGCTCCCTAAAGCAATTTAAAAGCACTAATACAGACTATGCAGGATTTAGAATCCAAATACTGTTCTTCCAATCTGCATGAACCAGTGTTGTAACAAGTACTCCTTTAAAATGAAATAAAATGATTTGAAGTGATTAGCTTGTCTTCTTCTTCTCTTTCTACTCTTTGGGTTTTGTTTATTTCTTGGAGGTGAGGGATGTAGACGGCACTTGAGATAGTAGCACATGGGAAGAATTTCTTTAGCTACTGAAAGCTGCTACAGAGCACATAGCTGGCCTTCCAGTTGGTTCTCTGCCCCCACCATGGCGCTTAATTATAGCTATCAAGCTGGAAGGGGAAAGACAGGGAAAATATGTGGAGAACATTTTAATGTTGAGATCAATTGAACTGAGACATCGCTTCTGACAGTTATTTCAGTCTAAATGAGCCAGATTGCTCTAGGAAATACTAAAAAAAGATAATTTTAAATGGTCCCGTACCATTTTCATCTATCATATACATTTCAAAATATAGCCTACATATTTTTATCTACTGCCCTAGTATAAGCCTCATCCTGCCAGGACTCTGTGGATGGAAATGTTATTTGGCATCCTTCTGAAATAAAAGCAGATGCCAATCTGCTCAGTAATGTAGTCCTGGTGAAGTTAATGGGCTGGCAGAACTGCGAGAGGTGGAGACAGAGCCTGGTTTCAGAGCAGGCAGGAATGGTGACCTTCAAGTTGCCTGTGCCTTTGCACAGAGTGCCTGGGTTTGGCTTCTCAGCACAGACTCCCCTTCGCCTTACAGCTGTGCTGAAAATCCCAATGCATTACCCAACATTTCAAAAAAAAATATTTAAGTATGGAATATAGGTGGTATTTTCTATTTAGATTTTGTTTGAGAAGAAGTTATTTAGGAAACTAACATACGCTTTATGGTTTATGCCTAATCATTTAGGCTCTACCTGGCTATTTTTCCCCTTAACCTATGAACAGTTTTGCTTTAGAAGAGTTTGAAATAGAATCCTAGCACGTAGTTCAAGCTAAACATGTGGTCCTCCTATCTCAGCCTCAAGAGAATCCTGAGATGAGTATGCTACTACATCTTCTTTGAACAATTTATTACAAGGAATGAGCATACTAGTAATTTAAAATGATTGTTATGTTTCAGTTTTGCTGAGATTAACAAGAGTTTGAACTGCATGAGAAACATGTGACCTCAACAATGACTAGACAGCCGAAGAAAGGGTATCCCCACTCACTGTATGTCTTTCAAACTTGACTTAAAAGTGTAAAATGCATACTCTTAGCCCTTCAAACGCTGGACATTTTCATAATTAAACCAAAAAAGGATTGTGAATTCTTAGGTTTTAACCATACTATTTAGTCTTTAGCCCAACTGCCTCATACTCTGGATTGCTAGAAACTTCCTATCTGTAATCTAAAAAAAAAAACCACATAATTTGCTTATATCTGGTCATTACTCTGAAAGTCATTCATCAAAATCAGTTTGGTATGTTAATCATTTCATATACGGGTTAATCTTCTGTCTTTCACTTCAGCCTGGAAAAATCCTGTATATATGTTCTTTTAATCAGCTTTAGAGTGGAGATCAGGGGAGATGGGGAAGCATTCAGGTTACAGCAAGAGATGCAGTCAATTGGATTCAGCAGGAACAAATCCTACTGTAACTTGAAGAATTAGAAATCGAGGCCGTAAGAAAAATGGGTGAAGAGAGCACACTGAGGTTAATCAACACCAGCCATCCCAATTTATTGACTATGTCTGTGTTAAGCTTTATCTAGGAAGTGATTAAATGGCTCCTTTCCCAAAACCTTGTTAACACTTTGGGGCCACTGATGATTTCATTTAGCATATTGCCTCTTCAAATTCTATCACTGTAATCAAATAACACTCCAGTGAAAAACAATCATCTTTCTACAGTATGATCACAACTATCAGTTCTTATAACACATACAAGTGATTCCTTTTCCTCATTGATATTTAAAGAGCTAGAGATTGCATGATATTCTTATAATAGTTTAAATGCTATGAAGTTCACTACTGTTTATTGAGCAACTAAAGAGCTCAGATTTTTACACATCATTTTAATCTTCATAGCATAATAAATATTTAATCTATAAATAAGAATACTGAAGTTTCAAGACCTCACTTTTTAAATTTTCCAATATCACACCACTGGAAAAAGATGATAGCCAAATGAATATTTCTGCCAATCTCTTGATGCCTAAACTATCTGGGGAATTTAATTATTAATCCTTGGATTGTCTACCTGAAATGGGGTTGATTTTTAGTTTGTTTGTATATTTTTAGTTTATGTGTGTATGATGTTAGAGTCTATAAGGTACATTCTTGCCATGGCATTCATGTGGAGGTCAGAGACCAACCTTGCTTGTCAGTCCACACTATCTGCCTCATTTGAGCCACGGTGTCTAGCTGTTCAGCACTGTGTCTAACAGATTAGCTGACCTGTAAGCTTTGAGGAAGCCTCCTGTCTCTGCCTCCTTTCTCTCAGTAGAGGCAGTAAGGTGTGCTCATGGACATGTTACTGTATCCGGTTCTATGTGGGCTCAAGGGTTCTGAACTCAGGTCCTATGACTGCATCTTAAGTACTTCATCAACAAAGCCTTCCCCACATCCCTCAAGCAAGGTTATTTTTAAAGAAGAAATCAATAACTGAACCCCACAAGAATGATATTTTCCACCAAGGTTTGACTGGGTACAATTTAAGGTAAAAGGGTCACTTAACTGGGCACCTATCTTTCAGCAGAACTTAGAGACACCTTGGTTACAGGGTCAAGGTTACACATTCACCTTTGTCCTGTTAGTGCACAGTAGTTGCTTAATAATGTGCATTGAACAAATGCCACCTATTGCCAAGAAAAAAAAATAGTTTTGATATAAAAAATAATTCCGTTTTGCTCAGATCTAGGAACAATGTGTGCAATCAGCCCAGTAGCCTAATGTAGGAAAATCTATGTTATGTATAGATATCTAGGCCTCAACAGGCAGTGGACCACACGCTGTACTACGATGCTAATTATTAGAGCAAATGACTGCTCTAAAGTACACTGTAATTCCTTTCCCACATCTAAACCCAGAGGGAATCCACACACAAAACAGCTCAGTAGGGAATCATTCTTGCAAACCAGTTACTTAAAAATTGGCGAGAACAGTCACCTCCATTTTTACTCGAAAGGTGACTTCCACAAAGCAGAAAAATGGAAAAATACTTAATGTCTTTATAAACCGATTAGACCTAAAGAGGATAGATCTATTTCAAAAGAGATGTCTTCACTACCTAACGTCAAAACACCCTCTGGAAGAAAATAGACACTTGGCATTTTAAATTATGGAAACTAATACAAATATTCTCCCATTGACTTTAATGTGATTATGAGGACAATTATGCTCTGAACAAATACAGTGATTTAACTTAAAGCCACAAGTTCAGGTGGCATATTTGGTGTACATTAGTGTACACTGAGATTGAAATCTGTCTTCCATTTACTTCCCAAATTGAAATGGCTTTCTTCCCATTGTTCTTTATGAAGAAAATAGACATAAAATTTTATTTTCATTTTAGGAACAATTTTAGAATATATGGGTAGGGAAGGAGGGACTTGAAAGGGTTAGTGGTAGCTGGACCCCATGGACAAATGGCAGTATATGAAGGTAGGGCAGTTCAGGAAGTAGAATGATGGGAGATTTGACGGAGATGCTAACTGAAACAATCTCAGCAAAATGAGAGTAAGGACAACGCGAATGGCAGCCCAGATGCCCCTCAAAGTCCCTCCATGTCTTTTAATACACTGTGTGCTAAAAGTGCTTGATTCCTTGTTCTAAAATGTGCTGAGCACTCAGGGACATATCTTTGTTTTCCATATCTTTGTTTAATATGAAGGAAATGCTGAGGCCTGGTGTCAAGAGATGAAAGCAGTAAGGCTTACCTCCCAAGGGCCTTTGCTCATTTTAAGAGTGACTGACACACCATGTATAACAGATTCCAGAATAAACTACCACTCGGTGTCCTGTCTACCTGGGCATGACTTCAAATCCAAGACACAAACTGACTTCAAAGCCCACTGCTCAATGTCACCAACCTCTTTCCTAGAGAGGCAGAAGTGTTCCCGTGGTAACCAAGCAAGGACAAGAGAACAAGGAACAGAGCAGGAGGAATGAGAGGCCACTTAAATAGTGCACACATGTGCACACACACACAAACACACACACGCATGCATGCATGCAAGTGCAGGGGGGGAAGGTAAATCTTAAAGCATGCAAAGCTGCAAAGGTATCATCAGCTCCATTGTCAGAGTGGCATTCACAACTGTGAAGACACACCTGCACTAAAGAAGTCCTCGGCACCCTTTATTAGAGGTCATCGTTAGGGAAGCCTTTGTAGGGGTCATCATTAGGGAAGCACACTACTTGTGGTAGTTTCTCACCCAGAAGTTCTGAAAATGAAGTGATACAAGTCTGAGACCGAATATGTCTATGGGCCCTAGGCAGAAATGGCTCAGAGAATCTCTGAAGACCTTGAAGAAATACTTAGGTGGGTCACTTGAAAGTCAGGACTAGGCATCAAAAAGACAAGCCTGGAGTTTTAGGCAGGTATTAATCTCACTATGAAAAGACAAAGGACATTCTAACAAATGCTGTAAATGTTCCAGACCCCAGCCCCAGTCAATTATTCAGCATCTCCAAATGACTCCCTAAATCTAGTTAAATGGTGAATGTAATTTTAGACGTTAATGTAACTTTTATCATTTATCATGTTTTATGCGACATGCTAATTGGTGTTAGACTTAAATTATTGGGGAAAATATTTTAATTTTTCTCCACAGTAAAGGTTTCCCAGGGTTGTGATATTTCCAATGCTACTATTGGTTCCAAACCAGATAAACATAAATGATTGATCCCCGTAAGATTGACTATCTTCTCAACCGAAGAATGGATAAGGAAAATGTGGTACATTTACACAATGGAGTACTATACAGCAGAAAAAAATAATGACATCTNAGATCTCCTGAGTAAATTGGGAGCATGGGGACCTTGGGGGAAGGTTGAAGGGGGTAGAGGAGGCAGGGAGGGGAGCAGAGAAAATGTAGACCTCAATAAAAATAAAAAAAGATTGACTACCTTCAACGAAATCAAAGGGTGTCTGATAATGCCAATTGATGCCAATGTTTATTTGCTTTGCTTTATCTAAGGATTGTAAGTTAACACTTGCCTTAATGTACTGGCTGGTTTTGCATGTCAATCTGACACAAGTGAGAGTCATCAGAGGAAGGAGCCTCAGTTTAGGAGATGTCTCCATGAAATCCAGCTGTAAAGCATGTTCTCAATTAGTGATCAATGGGGAGGGCCTGGCCCGTGGAGGGTGGTGCCATTCCTGGGCTGCTGGTCCTGAGTTCTATAAGAAGGTGGATTGAGCAAGCCAGGGGAAGCAAGCCAATTAGCAGTTCTCTCCATGATCTCCGCATCAGATCCTTCCTCTGGGATCCTGTCCTGACTTCCTTCAGTGAAGAACAGCGATGCTGAAGTGTAAGCCAAATAAATCATTTCCTCCCCAACTTGATTTTTGGTCACTGTGCTTTGTTGCAGCAATAGAAACCCTAAGTAACACACTTAACAATTTTTTTAATATTTTGTGTATATCAAGAAAACCCAAAATTTAAGACTGATATACAGTTTAGAACACTCCTTTCAATTATTTTATGCAGAAATATATATTTATTTATATTATATAAATTTATATTTATAAATATATTATCTATATTTTATACATATATAAAGAAATTTATAACAAGTGTACACTACATTATTTTTTTAAAGTGTCTTATATTATTCAATAGCAGTATCCAGAATCCCTCATTGTAGGTTCCATAAAAGTCACAAATCCATCAGAATTAGCCATAACAAACGTTATGGCCAGTTATAAAACAGGGATTCTTATCTTCTGCATTAACTTTCATATACTACATTCATTTATAAGATTGAACATATCACCAACTTTAGCAAGTGGATATGGCAAGGCAGATATGGGATTAAGACCATCATGATAGGCAAGCTTATAATTCAACACCAAGAAACCACTGCTTGTATGAGACAGCACAGTAATAAATCCTGGAGAACTTCTCTATTAATATCCTTTTACCTTCAGGGATTGTTTTTAAGCGTACTGAGATTAGCAATAGATTCCTAGTAGACTTTTGTTAGGTGCAACAGTGAATCATCCCTTTGTGCTGCAAAAGGAGTTAAGAGTCAGATGTGTCTGATTTTTTTGGGTGGGTGGGGTTGGAGCCAGGGCTTAAAGACATTCAATAAGAAATAACACACAAACACCACATGGTGTCATGTGCATAAGAAAAGTATCCACCCTGACAACATCCCCACACATTCCAAAAAGAAGATAGCGGAGATACCAAGAGTCGTCATTGTCATTCCCTTTTGCTTGAGATTGGAAGAGGTGGCAGAGGAGGCAGATCTTAATAAGACCACCTAGTTTCAGATGAAGGTGACATAATAAAAATAAATTAGTTTCATCTGATTCATTTGTTTACATAAAGACTTTTTGATTGTTAGATTGTTTACAGTGGGAAAACTCGCTGCTGGTTTTGACTGTAAAGACAGAGAATACCGGTAAGGCATCACACAAATTATCCTGGCCTCACTGGAGAGTTTTGCTTTCCCATTCTCATCAGGACTTTCCATTGTATACACATTCGATATGAACTGTTTCATATGTAATGGAAGATACTAACATGTAAGTCATGATCTCTGACTTTTGCCCCTTTCCTGGGCTTGCATAGGGATTTTATTTTTTATTTTTTTTTTTGCCACTCTGTACATTCCAAAGCACAGTCAAGAAACAGAATCAAAAAGAATGTCTGGCATTCAACGCCAGAGCCATCCGAGTCTTGATTGTGCAGTACAGAAAAGAGAACTTATTGAAAAAGGATGAAAGGGCAGAGAGAACTGCAGAATTTATAAGGAAAAGAACGGAAAAGAACAATCTTATAGGTAGGAGCCAGCCAAGAAAGTAGTCAATATTTATTGAGTGCTTATTCCCCTCCCCCTCACAGGTCTATGGCAAAAACTTTGTTAAAAGCCATAAGAATAAAAAGAAGAAGGAGGACTAGGCAGTATGTGCTGGGATGGCCAACTCTTGCGACTGTATATGCACTGGGAGATCCTTCAGAAAAGGAGACTATTCCTGCCAGAATTTGGAGTTTCGGAGTTGTTCAGGAATAAAATGAGCCACACCACAGGAAACACTAGCAGCTTGCCGGACACAGGAAGTCCTCTTTGTTCTAGTTTGTTGGAGATGTCTTGGTTTTACTATTCAAAGTACCACATCTCAGAGAACTAAAATTTGATAAACATAAACTCATCTCAAGTTTACAACCAGAGCTCAGGAGATTAGGGTATATGAATAGGATTGACTGCTCAGCATGAGGTTCAAATTCCTAAATTCAAATTTGCATCTTTGTATTGTATACAAGCTTGGCACAGAGGTTCGTGCTTCTAATCCCAGTGTTGGATGAGGAGAGTAGAGAAAGACAGGTACAAGAAACTCACTGGCCTACCATCAGGGCTAGACAGAAGAGCCTCTGGTTCAGAAAGAGGACGTGCCTCAACCCAATGAGACAGAATGAGATGGAGAAAGATCTGACCTCTACATGGGCAAGCATGGTGCACCTTCCGTTAAACACATGCAACACACACACACACACACAAGCACCCCAACAACAACAACAACTTCAACAACAACAAAAACCCAAAGAAAATGTAAAATCTTGATAACAGTCTTGGAAGAAAGCTATATGAACTATCACTGCCCCATTGTTCTGAGAGCACAAAAGAGACCCAAAAGTTTTATATAATAGCCTGTGGTCTTACAGTTCAGCACTGTATGTCTCCATGGCATCATGCACTAACTTCCAGTTAAGGCTGGAGCATGAGGTCATGAGTAAGCAAAGAAGAGAAGCAAGGAGGACACGCATGCCTGGTGAACATTCATTGTCTTCATTACTAGTAGATGAAAGATTGACGTATCAATATGTTTTCATAAGCTTAGCTATGAAATCCTGACGGGGCACATAGCTTGTTGAAGGCATCAATGCCTCCAGAAGTCCAGGAGCATTTCAGCTATGTTATGGCCTTTTCCAGGCTGGATCTTGGTAGGGTTATAACAAGACACAAAGAAATTTTATTACCCAAAGTCAGTACCAAGACCAGCAAATCCAGTTTAATATTTTCTATTCAGCCAATAACCAAATATTACACTTCTCCTTTAGAAAATAATGTGATTTAAATTTCCAAGGAAAAATAAGAGCTATCCCCAAGTATGCTTATTGACCTATCTTTGTAAGTCTAATCACTTGAAGCCAACAACAGCCATCTGTATCTTGGATGAGAGCTGTGTGTGGGAAGCAGAAGCCCAACATCACCATTCATCTTATACAAACCTTGGGCATGAGCATCAGGGTTGTATGAGAGTCAGCAGCTTAGCAAAATGTCCTTTCAGACTTGATACAACTTGAGTGGTTACATTATTTCTAGGATGGCAAATGAAGGCATTTTGGCGTGATTAGAAACCTGAAAGGAAATACTGATAGTTTATACATTTCCCTATAACATTTTAACAACCTGAGATTAGCCTCTTCTCTTTGTTAACTAGACTTTTTTTTAAACAAAGCTAATGATCAGAAGGATTTGCATTTGCTATATTTCTTTTATACAGCATACATAGAGAAACAATGGCTGACCCATCTATCTGCGCATTTTCATACATATGTCCAACATTGAACAGAAGGTATTAGTCACACAAAAAGACAAGGTAAAAGGGCTCAGAAATAAAATCATCGTTTTGCTATGGTTTGGTAATTTCCTAGTTTTTATCAACTAAAATTAATAAAATTATTATTCTTAAACAAGTATATTTTTGTTATTACAGTTCTAGTGTTTTTGGAAAGTGACATTTTTATAGATAATAGTCTAACTTCTCATGACTACATTTCCAGTCTTCCTGATGCTCTGTTTTTAAAGCACACTGTTTACTGGTTATTTTAGATTTGTAAAATGTTATGTTTTATGGTTTGTTTCTTTGAAGGAACCTCATACCAAGTCATTTTCCTGCAAAGGGGCTTCTATTATTTATGTGGCATGTCATTAAGGTTTTATTACTGTCTTCTAAATTTTCTCCTGGGATTAAACATTTGACTTTTATGAGGCCACTAAAAGAACAAGAATGTGTTACTTTCATTTTGGATCTGAAAACATCATAAGCTTACAATTTAATCAGCTGGCTGTTGACAAAAGATGGTTCAATTGTTACAGAAACCAGTCCAACAGAATGTCTGAAAACAAGTCAGCTTCCCTCTTTGTTTATTGGTCTGGATAGCCAAATTCAATTCCTAATTATAAATATATCCCTCAGACAAGAGGAATGGAGGATGCCAAGAAGGAAATCAATCAAGCAAGTAGCCAAAGATCATCCCCAAGTATATAAAGAAATAGTCAAGAAAAAGGGTTGCTCAATGCCATGCAAATGTCCATCACAGGAGCTTCTAGGATTTAAACTGCAAATGTATGCAGTAGCATGTAGCAATGCATATGACTATCACAGATAGGCAATAGGAGCGAGACTTTGTCTCTATGCTTAGTAGTAATAGCAACATACCATGTCCTGGTGAGTGGAACATTGATAACCGAACAGGCTAATAGATCTCATTTTTGTTCATGAGACATACTCAAACTTATTTAAAACCTTGATTCCTAAACCACAAAAGGAAAAAGAAAAACAGCTATAGGATTTTTGTGAAAATCTGTAAACTGAAGATAGGAAGAGAGTGGGTAGGGTGGGGAATGAAGGTTACTCTTTCCCTTAATGGGTACCCCCCCCAAAAAAAAAGGCAACTGAAAAAGCCAAATGAATAGAACATTTTTGTATTCCAAAATTGCTTGTTCATTGGATTGAAACATATGCATATATACACATATGCAAATATATTATTTTATATGTATAATATAGTTTCCAATTATTACAATTAGTAGCGTACACCAAAAAACATCCAAATAACCTTAACGTTTTATGGATATTTTGCACAAAGGAAAAAGAAAATTAGTCTCCTGGATGGGTTCTCAGGAACTGAGATTTCCGGAACATGTTCCAATTAAAGTTTTCTTTCTTTCAGCTTTCATTTGTTCACATGTATTGTACAGCAGAGTAAAAGCAGGGGCTTTTATCATTCAGTACTGAGCATAAATCAACACTATGAGATGCTTCACACAGTCTCTGGGCCTCCATGCCATTTTCAATGTAGGTCATGCTAACCCTATTTTACAGAAAACCAAACCAAAGTTATTGACTGATGATTGGAGAGGAAACATACAAGTTAAGGACTCAGCCTCTGAAATTAAGCTATTTAGATTTAACTCTTGACCTTCTGGTCCCGGCAATCAACATGTTAACTCCCAATCTTTGGTTAGAAGTTACTTCATGTTATAAAATGAAGACAAAAACAATGTCTTTCTTTCTTTCCCAATATTATTTCTAGGTTTAAATCCACAAACAGCACATAGAAGTTTCTGGAATACTGTTTGCACTTGACATATCTTTGCTGTTATTGCTCATACTCTGAATCTGGGATTAAAAAAATCTCTATTTATTTTTATTTCTTTTTAACTTCCTTTCCAGAAGCAATGATTGCTTGACTACCATATAAGTAAGTCAAGTAATTTTTGAACATGAGTTTCTCCAATCTATATAATGATTTTGCCCAAGGCTGTATAGCTGTTGAGAGAACAAGGAAGGCCTTAGCCCAGGGCTTATGGCACTAAGTCCTATGATTCTCCTAAAAGAAGAAAGAAATCTGGGTTTGTATTCTTTGTCTTTGACTAAAAACATAATACAAAATAAGTGGATTAAAGAATACAACATTTAATTGTACATCTAGGTTTTTTAGCTACTATGAGACCAAACAATGGCTGTTTGATTAAACAAAAGGCTGTGCACACACACACACACAGAGAGAGAGAAAGAGAGAGAGAGAGAGAGAGAGAGAGAGAGAGAGAGATTGGGCAATGTAACAAATATGATTGATGGGAAACAGAAGCAAAGAAAGCATACAGAAAAAAATGTTAAAGAAAAAACGCTTTTCTAAATAAAAGATGGCACGAACTACAATATCATCACCTGCACTAACAATTTATTCGTAACCATTGTCAATAGCCTACTGGGGATTACAATCTCACTTCACATGTTCTACCATTTTGACACTTCTAACTCAGAAATGTAATTTAAAGTAAAGATTCATGGAGCTAATATCCCTCTAGCTTCAGACCATTAAAGTGCCTATTTTTTTTTCGCATAGCACAGAGGGGTAAAAGTCTGCATGCATAAATGAACACATGGGTGATTTACTGCTTGATATAAACACAGCCTGGCTTTTAGTGAAATACTAGTGCCTGTAGAATATAAAATTAAAACATTCACTCTCTTTAGAATGTCTCATAAGACAGTAGTCATGATAGGGGTGAATCTTCTATTACCATAGATACCTTGCAAGTCCCCAGAGAGATAATAACAGAATTGATCACTCTAATAATTAACTTAACATTAAGCTACAGGTCCCAAGGACTTGTACTTTTCTAAGCATTTGACTAAGAGTACAGCATTGTCCCTACCAGGCATGTGATCTTAAGTTTTCTTTTCTAAATGAAGAAACTGAGGCTAATAAGTCACAAGTTAGTCCCTATATCTATCATGATTTTTGTATCACCAACCGGCCACTTGGTCTTGCTGGTGGACTCTTAGTGACAGAAGATGCTATGGAGACTACTGAAGGGTGAGTGGAAACATGAGCAGCCTTACCCAGTGCTGGACCCCACATGCTCCAGTAATGACCTACCAGGCAAAATATGCCTATGGCTGGAATCATGCATGACTGCAGTGAGGGTAGCTACGTGCTTCCTGGTTAGATTTGAGGCCTTTTCCACAGAAAACATATGTCTGGAATTATAATATTGGTCAAAAGTCTATGGCTAGGGGAAGCACAGATCCTACTTCAGAAATTCTTATTGGGTTAACTGATCGTGTTGTCAATTAGCCTTATAAACAGTTATGATTATATCCAGAGGTCTGGACAGCTCTCAACCTTGACCATAGAGTTCTTTTTAGAGAAGATTTATGTCAATGAAAGATGCATAACTGGCCAAAGGGCTGGGAATCAGACTAAGTGTTTATCCCTAAATGATGCAATGGGGCGTCTATATTAACCCCACCATTACTAAGATTCAGCAAACATTGTAGAAGAGGAGGCAGAAAGAATATAAAACCTACAGGATAGAGAAGAGTGCTGTGAAAGGCTGTGTGCAGGACATGGTGTGGCTATTGCAATCATAAACTCACATCACCTCTGATTACCTGCCCATGACCTATACACCATCAAGGTAACCAAAATTCCAGCATAGACAGAGTAGAAGCTCTCCAGACCCCTTACTGAGAAGCTGTTGAGAACACTTTCAATGAGAGGGAGAAATAGTCTTTCTTTGAGCATGTGGCCGCTGGTAAGTTTCCCATGCTTCAGTGAATGGTCCAACACTCATGTGCATACAGGCAGTACTAAGTGGACACAGAGAAAGCAAAAAGCAAAAAGGATATGAAGATAGAAAAGGATCTCATTATTGAGAACATTGGGGAGTTGGGAGAGGTAAATGGGAAATCAATGTGATCATATTTCACTGGAAGAAGTATGAAGTTCTCAGAAATCAAGAAAAATTTGAAAAAAAGAACTTCAATAGAGGACGAGGCAAACACATTGGTGGAAAAAAAGCATGTAGTGTGGAATGAATAACAGCTTAGACTGGAGGACATCTTTAGAAAATAGTTAATCCAACAATGGCATTCATAGATGATAGCACCATTGCTTGCGCTTGTTTAAGGCTGCACATTTTCACCCTCATGTTTAGTTCCCTGGGAACTGCACACAATGTATTTGGATAGTATTCGCTCCCCTCTCCCAAATCCTTCCAGACCCACTCCACTTCCCTAATCACCCAAATTTGTTAAGAGTGCACATTCCATCATAAAGAAAAAAGTGTTCTTTCTGCCTAATGCTGGGTTAAATGCAAATGTCCTCTCAGTATTGAGAGCTCTATTTTGACCCATCATGACATTACCAGGAATTATCTGTTCAAACCAACTGGGCGTGAGGGATTTGATGGAGAGCTCTGATTTCTATGAGACTGATATTTAGGGACCTCATCTCCTTTATCAGGTTAGCTTCAAGCCCTAGATCCAGCACTCTTTGCTATGTGGCACTTAACTGCTCTAAGCATCAGATGTTTCTGCACGTTGAGGATAATAACCGCACTGATATCAGAGAACTGGTGCTGACATGAAGACAAGCTGTATATGGTCCATGAGATCTGATACATGTTTAATTAGCACTAGCCTCCTTCATGCTCCTGGGGACTTCTGAGGTACACTTGACTCGATGAAACACCTGAGGCTGACAAAAGCAGAGACTCCCAGAAATGTGCTCTTGACCTCACCCTGTGACTCAGGGCTGGCCCTGATTCCAAGCTCAATACCTTTCTCCTTATCAATAATTAATCAGGTTATTATCCAGAAGAATCAATAAAATGGGTGCTTGGTTATCACTCCTAAAGAGCGAAGCACACTCTTTCCACCCACAACCATCACCAATCGATGGGTGCTACAATGCCCATGCTCACGAACTGGATGATGCAGAACAGAGAATTTATGGACCTCAATATAAAATGACACATCTGATGGATCACCTTGGGTCCAGATGCAAGCTAGTCCAGGATAAATCTCTATGATGTATTCACATTGCCATTTTAAAACTCAAACACCAGAGTCCATAGTAGAACAGATGTCTTTTGACTTGATTCCTATAAATTTTAGTTCCTCACTCTTGGCTTACTTAACATTCAGAATCAGCTTCATCAAACTCTATGGCTTTCTCTCATCACCACAAAGAAAGGACGCTTTCTTCTTAAAAGACATATATGGAAATCAATTCTTTCAATCAGATGCACTTGAATCTTTGATTATAAATGCTTGGTGCAAATCTGCTTAGATTCCAGGTATCTTTAGATTCCATATTCTGAACTTCAGTGAAATAGTTAACACAAGCCTACAATTTTTAGTATTCTGATGATTAGGGAGCTGCTTTTTTTAATTGAATGTAAATTATTTTCATACAGCATATTCCAATCAATTTCTTTCCCTCATTTTCTCACATAATATCCCCACCTCCTCGCCCTTTAAACTCTACACTTTCTTCCTCTTTTGCTTAAGAAAGCAGAAAAAAGACAAGAATAAAAGAAAATGAACAAATATAAAAAGAAACAGAGAGAATATACACACACACACCACATACTTTTAACTTGAAATATTAATAAGAGTTTATAGGCTATGTCGCTCTACTGTGGATGCCTTAGAATGTGTGATAAACCAAATATATTTTAAGCAACAGAATTTATTTTCTCCTAGTTCTGGAGACCAGGAAACTCCAATGAAGACGTTAATAGAGTGGGACCATTTTGAACATGGTCAGGATCTTTCCCAAATCTGCTTCTTAGCTTACTGATGGCTGTCTTCCTTGGGCCTCCTCAGATCATCTTCTCTCTGCTGAACCCAATTCCCTCTTTTTATAAGGAGACCTGTCCAACGTAATTAAGGCCCACTCCCTATTTTAATTTGAATGGTTCTGGAAAAATTGCCCATCTACATAAATCACAGATACCAAAGGCTTTAACATCACCTGATGCTTTTTAAGGCAAGGGGGAAATATTCAACATACACTGGACTTTCAGAATGATATTGAGAGACACTCACACCTACCCCTCCACCCCCTTAATGACTAATCTGGTTTTTAGAAGTAAGATCATGTCTATCCCTTTCCTTCCCCCAATGTGGTTTCCATACTTGCTTTCTACTGGGATGCCAGTGGTAATTATGGTGATGATAATTTTAGTTCAAAGACTTCACGTATTATAAGGTTAAAATTTGATCATTTTAGCACACCCAGCTGAACGTAAATACCTCTAGATTCCTAGGGAGCTTGCAGCATGAAAATCAAGACCTGGCACTAAGTAACCTTGTCATATATACTTATGTGTGTATATACATTTATGTAAACTAGAAATCAAGCCCAGGATCTCAGTGTATGTGAAGCAAGTACTATACCTGAGAGCTACACCCTTTAGTTCCAGAGAAGTTATAAATATACTATGCTTCAGAAAATCAATACAGTAATTTACTCCTTTCACTTTTCATGGCAAATCCATGATAATCTACATAATGATAACTAATAATTTGCCATAAAATTGATCTTATTGATCAAACATTCTCAGTTAAATTAAAGGCAGCATTAACCAGCTCTGGCAACAGAAGGATAGAAAGTTTCATAAAGGGGTAGAGAAATGACATTTTGAGGCTTAATAGAATATATGGAGTTTATAAAAAATAGAAATGTAGAAGCTTAAGCGATTTTTCATATTTTCTTAGTACAAACCTACAATTCCAGGTCACTTCCCAGTAATAGAGTAATCCTGGCTCATTTCCATATATTGGTAATTGCCCTACAGAAAGTGATATATTAAGAAGATTTACTATGGAACTAACTACAAGAAATGCACTCAGTTAGGAAATTTCAGCTCTCTTGTCTATTTATTATTTAAATTAAAATAAAATACCTGCCTGTGCTTTATCTTGTAATAAAACATCATGGGGGAATTTACTTACACCATATTGTTAAATAAATGAACTAAATAATTGCAAAGCAAAAACACCATTTTCTCGTGGATGGGTAATTCCACTATCCTGAAAGGTCCATGGGGCTTTGTTGACAATGATGAAATACAGCATTTGAAGGCTTAATAGAACAAGAGAGCACAACAGTCATGTAAAGCTCAAAAGGCCAGGAAAGCAGAAAAATATAACTTAAAAAATTAAGTTATAATTAAGTGTCTGTGTGTGTTTAATTCAAATTATATCCCTAGAAATGGACTGGAACTTGAGGGAGAAATTTTTTCATTGTTGTCATTGCCAAAAGTTATTTGAGAAGGGTCTGACATGGGAACAACAACAACAAAAAGAATAAGTGTGCTTTCCACAACTTCCTAAGGCACATTGAGGTGGGTCCAATGTTTAGATACGAGTTGAGGTTTGCAGCTTTTGTGCATTTCTTTTGCCTGTGAGCCTTCCTGCATCAACATCTGTGATTTTATTATAAAGAGAAATACTGCCTCCTTGTAAGAACTGTTCAGATAATCGCTAAAGAACCCCAGGAAAGTGACAGTGACCCTGAATAATAATCACCTTGTCACATGGTCTAGTAAGGCCTTTTCTTGGAACTCGATCAAATAATAATGTGAAGATATTAATTATAATTTTCTTTTGCTTTGTGTTCATTTTTAAACTTCTGTAAATTGAAAACAATGCCCTCAAAAATTTGAAAATAGTCATAGGCAGATTATGTTTTAGCATGAAACAAATGTATCTGGTAATTTTTAATTTGAGTTGAGATAGGAGTAGTAAAGACAATATAGACACATTCTTTGGTAGACCTATTAAACTGTTACTGGATTTCAAGTGCCTTGCTCCAATTTCTGTAACTCCACATGACAGTCTATGGACAATCAAGGCATAATTTTTTTACATTTGTCTTAAGTCTTAGAACAAGTTTTAGAACACTAATTGGGACCACCTTAGGTTACTGAAAGCCTACTTTATGGAAGGCACTACTTTAAGATGCTGGGGACAGAAAAATAAACAAGAGTGACACACAAAACCATAGACCTATTGAAGTTGGGAAATGTGCTATCCATATCAATGAGTTAATGCATGAAACAAAGCAGGTGTTTGTGCCAAGTGCCCTAACAAAGATGACAAATGAATGAAGCTTTCCTACTCATACATAGAGGAAAAAGCATATTTCACACAGAAGCAAGGATAAGTTCTAAGACAACTTACCAAAAAGAAAGTTGGTGACTCCAAGAGCATAATTGTGGCAGATGAGGTCTGAGTTTGAGGCATTGCTAAGAACATGCAGAAACTGAATTATTTTTAAGTGCTTTGGGATATCATTGGACTTTCTGTTTGACAGGGAAGTGTTCTCCTATGTTTCACATTTTAAATGATCAGCTTGTCTTATAGGTGGAGAAAAATTGGATGCAAGACAACAATGAAGAATGGAGGCCAGTGAAGGGATACTGCTGTCTAAGTAAGAAATCATGGCGGTCTAGCCTCACTTGAGAGTGGCCAATTCAGACTGTTAAGAAAAAAAAATGAGATTAACTTGGATTAGAGTAGATTGACTTTGCTCATGAGTAATACAAATAATCTAATTCCTATCACTCCACTTATTTCTTTTCAAAATCCTGACTACAGAAACTATGTCAGAAATTTCTTGCAACCTCAATACACAGTCCAGGATAGTGTCAATAAGAAACATGCATCAGTGTATTTTTTCCTTATACTCTAAAGATATGTTTTAATGCCTCTCTGCTCTTTTTGTATCCAAATGAGGGTATGAATGTTTGAGAGATACTAGAAACAAGAAAGTAAGGTCAATGTCTATCAAGCAAGCTACTCCTGCTTGTTCTAGTGCTGTACCTTGTCTTATATCATGAGTGTTGAGTGTCATAGAGATTGCCCAGCAAAGACTTTAACTAGCAATCTCCTGAGCAGTCAATGCTAAAATAGACCCATGCAATGGATGAATTTTACAGAAATCAGGTATAAGCAGCTAAACTGGCAAGGTTCTCTTATCTTCTTAGTGTATAAAGAATTTGTACTAGAAAGAATTAAGAAAGCACAGTGGGAGAAACCCATGGGAATTTTCTTCAGAGATTGTGATCAATACGATAGTAATCAAATAGTTTGGTTCCTCTATAATATAAAGTCCTTATTGTATTTCTGTCTAAGTAATAAAATCTTAGCCCACCAATTACAGACTCCAGAGCTTACATAACCTGCATGTTCTTAAGAATCTCTTTCAAATATTCTGTCAAGGACTTAGCTAACATTCTATGGCAACGTTTAGTTAAAGCTATACTCTGTTTTCAAAAGAGGTAATTTCTGGTATAATCTTTAGATAAAGTGTAAATTGTGAGGTATATTTTTGGAGCTGACTTTGTTTCTTATTTTTAACACCTCTGAATTACTCGATTAATTTAGTAACAGAAGAAAATCAATGTATGAATGTTTACATTGGTTTTGGATCCATATGCTTGATGCAGTGTATCAATTAACTACAATTTAAAAAAACTTTCCAACATACTGTTTTTAATCTTTCATATAAACAATTGGTAACAATGTTTTCCAAATATTAAGGGAAATTGCACAGTGCTGAAGAAGTTCTTTTTTTATTATAAACAATAGACAAGGGTGATTTGGTAAACAAACTCAGCAAGCAAATGAGCAGATGGGTCCTATTAGCCACACAGTAGAGTAGAGGCTGCCCAGTGTATCTCAGTCTTTCTGTAGAGACAAGCTGGGGTGCCTCTCCATAACTAAGGGCTCTTCTGTGATCAGCTGAGACCTGGCAGGCTCTCAAGCCAGGCTTCTTGTGTCACATTCCTGGCTTTCTCATTTATGGGCTTTTGATGTCAGAGCTTACATCGGTAGAACAGATGACAGTGCCTGCCTCGTGAGGTTGATGGGTCTTGAAAGTCAGGAAAGTAAGGTTGCTAAATGTTTAGTGCTTCTCAGAATTTATTTCCCCAGGGTGTCATGTGGAATCCCCTGAAGGTCTAGCAAAACTGCAGTGGCTTCAGAACTATAGCATATGTTCTAATTAAATTGCCCACACCCCCCACAACCCGGGCAAATGCACTTTTTTTCCTCCCAAGGATGCACAGAGGTAGCCTGGGCACATCCAATCTTAACACATCTTGAATCTCAAAATATTTTCCTGAAGTTGATGGATAGATTCAGGATTCTCCTCGTCCTTTCTGTCTCAAAAGGTATGTAATAACTGTAACCCTAGAATTGTTGGCCATCATCTGGACACTTGATGGTCCAGTCTTGGTAAATTATTTCATTGGTGGAAAAAAGATACCACAGAAAATGATCAAGAAATAATATTCTAGGTGACAATTTCATAACCTGAATCAAATCTGAATGAAGCATGTCAGGCTGTTCCTTTACATTACAGTCACATGAATCAGTGACTTGATTTGGTTCAATCTGGGCAATTTATGGCAGATTTTTCTGGTTTTTATACTCCAAAGCATTCTAACTAGTCCACTTAAAGAAGGCCAGGGAGTGGCAATGGTCAACAGGACCGAACTCCAAGGAGGTCTCCTGAGAAAATGAATAGAAGCTCTTCTGTTCAGTAATTCTCAGAATGTTTAGATCTCCAACATCCTGAAAATGACATTAGCCATAGATCCTCCCCTCGGAAAGCAATAAAATACACTTGGGCACACACATAAAAAACTTTTTCTTAGGATTTTCAATAGCTTCACAGTCTCTCAGAATGCCCTTTAGGATAATAGAATTTGTCATAAAACAAAATAATGCATTGGGCTCAGAAGAGTGGCCAGATACCATTATTAGGAGAACAAGCCTGGGGACAACAATGTGAGCTAGGCGGTGGGGTGACATCTATATCTGGACTCATCTTAGAGACTATTTTGACACAGTAGTAAGCATGCTGGCCCTTGCTCTCAGATGGCTTCCTCCTGTGTCTCTGTATCATGGATTGAATGAGTAAGTCACATTAACCAATTACAAAATTATCTGTTGCAAATAAATAAATAAATGCTCAGGACATAAAACTGTCACCACCACACAGTTGTCAATAATGTTCTTTCTCCCAGTAATGCTACTGACAAGATGACTGGAAGGGAAGCAAATGTTTCCATTTGACCTGGGTAGGATAATGTACTAGAAACAGGAAACTCATCCCTAGCTTCTAAATGTAGGCTCCAGAACATGAGAATTTTACTAGTGCTGATATATGTTATCTATCATCATTCTAGTAAACAACTTGCTTTTTTACTTCTGAGCTTAACAATGTCTGGCAATCTGTTATGGCATTGTTATTACCATAACAAATTGATGTCAACATGATTCAGCTTAATCAAGCTTCTCTGCTCCAGACTAATGAGAAAACGCATCTTCTGTAGTCATAGAATGGACAACTAACCTCATACTCAAATGTACCTTTAGAATTGAGATAATTGAGTGGCTCATAATCAATCATTAATATTTCTCTCCTATAATAATTAATGTCGTTCTCTGAACTAATGTCATTTGAAGCTCAGTTGATTTCAGATGTTTGCTCCATTCAACTTTCCTCTCTTAGGATACATATTAAAGGAATGCCCTTCAAGCAGCAGCCTGCCCATCCTGATAAAATAAATTCGATTTCAGTGTATTTGAAATGTGGGCCTGGATTCTGCATTTATACCTAGCTTCCAGGTGATGCCAAAGATGATATCCCATAGACATCACTTGGAAATGCAACGACTTTCTACTGTGCCAGGCTGTGTTCTTTTTCTCCTGCACTTCCATTTACACACCTTTCCTTCGTGGCTGAGGTCAGCAAGAGATGTGCCTTACAAGCTTGGGGACGTGCTGATGTAGCTGGTAGAGATCACCCTTGTACTAAATAAACACCAGAAAACTATAACTGTAGAAGCTAATTATTTAAGCCCAACCTAAGTTGTGCACCTATAATGGCCAGTCCTCAGGAAACTGTGTATGGGGATCGAGATTGTCAGAAAAAAGCTTGTTCAAGCTGAATAACACCCTTTATCCAAAGCCATCCATCAGGTGTCGACTACAACATTGAAACCCAGGAGACACTGGTCCCATTCACTCCCAAATTTCATTGCCTTAATTCTCATTATACTATGCTTTCTCTGCAGCCTACTTTCATAAGTGTGACTCTGAAAACTTTAGACATTTCAAAAGAGAAACACAAAGTGCTCAAAAGAAAAGGTTCGTTTCTCATTTTATAAGGCCATTAATAGGACTAAGATCTTAAAACTGCCAAAACACTAGAATTTTAGCTGGTTAAAAGAGTATCATTGAGAGATTGAAATATTATAAATATCTAATATCTAGTTTTACATAGTATCTTTCAGCATTTTCAAAACGCTTCATGAATTGACATCATGCTCAATTTTCTAACAACGGGGTGAGGGTACAACCTGTTACCAGGTGGTATCAGGCATCAAAAATTTAATCTGATTTTTAAAATTCTATCTACTCCTAATTTTTAATGGAGGGAGAGGATATACTAGGTTTTCTTCCATGCTGGTCCTCTTATAAACCGTCTTTCTCTCTAATGCACTTCAGAATGTCCTCAAATTCAGAGGCCAAAGCAGAAAGCTACTAGGTGGCAACCTTGTTCCATTCTATCTGTGCACAGCTGTCGCTCCCAGACAAAGTAACATTGTAAGGAAAACCAAAACCATCTGCACTGTGAAAATAACCTTTCTCAAAACAGGACCAATGAGAAAACTTCAGAGGGAATTTCCAATCCCTCCTTCCAACAGCTGTTCCTAATGGCTACACAGGACAGACTTCAAAAAAGAAAGGAAGACTTGGTTTCGTAGCACCACTACATATATGCATGCAGCTTACATATATGATCGCATTTTGCATTCATCACAACTCTTAATGTATGATCATCCCGATGTCTCAGATGAAACTGGAAATTATAAAAAGCAAATACCTTCTCCCAAAGTCAGGCCTCAGTAGGGAATGGCATCACCTAGGTGTGGTTCCTGTTTGAAGTGACTACTGAATCCTGTAAACCTTTGCCTATAACCACTGGGTCTTTGCTGCTTAAACTTGAATGTGCTATCTCCAAGGGAGCCTCTATGAGACACAGGTCTTCACACTGTGGATCTGGATGGGATCTAATGGATTTCAGTTCTTTCGATATCTCAGGAAATGGCAATGATGACAATCTGCCAACCATACTATGAAAGGCAAAGTAGACTGGACAACGTTTTCTCAAAGTATATTCCCTAGGCTAATTAGGAATGTATAGTCAAGTTTTACCCCTGACCAACTTTGACTAAGTTACCAGATACCTGTGTCTTGCACCCAGCTGAAGAGTTCATTTAAGTCTGAGCTTGAAAACCAATCGTGAATGTTCAGCATTTCCACATATGTGAGAATATATGACATGATTCTTAACTGACTAGATGCAATTTTCATTTCTTTAGGTGACAATTTCTGACTTTTCTGAAAATATCACATTATTGCTTAAAAACTTGTCTAGCCAGACAAAGCTGTGACTGTAAGGAACTCTTGGTCCATGGCACTCTCGAACCTTGTCTGAAGCTATTGGGAATGTGAGGAATGACACTGGCCTCGTTAATCTCTCCTCTCCAAAACAGGCGATAAGGCAGTATTTTTTGTGTCTTAAATAGATCTCCATGCTGTATTCCCAAACCATATCCTTTATTTAACAATTTCAAACAAACATTTAGTTCTACATTTGCATTCTAAATAGTAACTACGATGGGCATGTTCTCTTAATTTTAGAAGAAAAACGTCAAATAATTAACAAATACATGAAGAAAAGATAGTTAGCTTAGCTCTCCAGGGATGAGCAGCTAGACTCCAAGGAAAATTATAGTGTATAGAAGACTCAGATATACAAAATGAAAGATTTTAATTAGATTCATCTAAATAGTAGCACTATCTTTACACATCTCTCATAATAAGCAATTATACAAATTACCTCATCGAATCCATTCAGACCTAGGCAAAGCAGGTATTACTCTGCCCTCCATTTTAAAGATTATATAATGGGCTTCGCAAGGGCACACAAGCTGTCCAAGATTATAAGGCTAGAAGAAGCAATAGCTGAGATTTTTTTGCTGAGACCTATGGCATTCTAAAGCATATCAAAGAATACAATTAGAGTTCTGTGTGGTTTGGTGTCATTGTTTCAATTAAGTATATCAAGGTTAGTGTAGCGGGAAAATGTACATTTAAAATTATGAATAATACACACTATATTCTTCTTGGGACCACAGCTGATCTCTCCCCTAAAGATTGCCATAACAATCACAAGTAATTCTCTCTATACTATATTACATGGACTGATGGACTTTGAGATTTTTCGTATTCAAAGCTTCTGTTCTGTTCCAGGATGTTCACTCTCTTTTTGCCCATACATACTGGGTTCACAAGAGAAATATATAAATCTACTGTACTTATGTAGCAGAATGAGAAAATCAAAGATCACATATAGGCTCATCTTCCAGATAACCACTGCGCCAACTCCCCCAAAATGTGGTAAGTGGATGCCCCTTGAGAATGAAAGGAGTAGAAAACATAAGTTTCTTGATGATCTGCACTTGAAAGAGCAGAGCTAGATCCTCCAACATAGAAATAACCACACAGAATCTTGAAAGTAGGAAGAAAACTCATGCTATCATTGAGGCAATTATGCATGAAGATGCATTTAAGAAAAAACTACCATAAATGGCTCTAAATTTGCAAAAGTAACAATGTCACAGAACAAAAGAACAATAGAATGTGACCAATCTGACTTCAAGACACCAAACTTCTACAATAAAACATTACATAATTTTTGTTATTTATGATCTTACCTGGTTCCCTAATGCTCATTGGGTATCCCAAAGCACAAAATAGACTTATCTCATCATGTGTGTGTGTGTGTGTGTGTGTGTGTGTAGGTCTCTAAGTGTCTCTACATGTGTCTGTATACTTTAAGTATCTTAGCAAAATATGCTCATGGGGGTTAAGTGTAGGATTTTCAGTGCTTCAGCCTATTCTAAAAAGACTGGCCATAAATCTTAGTCATAAACATCTTTCCATTTTAACAGATGCCATTCCTTGAAGTGGTGATACTTATATTTTCACCCTGAAACCACAATAGAAAGCTAAAAGAAACCAAGCACTTTGTGCAAAATAGTACTTCTCTAGCCTTTGCTTGAAGTCATCATTAGAGATTTGAGCCTCTGCATCTGTGTGGGACTTCCATTTGGGGCTGGTTAGCTTTGAGTCTAAATTCACTTCATCCATCTGATTGATTCAAACAACTTTAATGATCTTAACAAAGATGAAGATATTAAACACAGAGCTCATTATTAGTCAGAAGTCTGCCATGTTCCCTGCTGTATAATTAACTCCTTTCATTCAACACATTTGAAATAGCATCAATGAAGAATATTTAATTACCTCCCTCTAGAAGAAGGTCTCGACTCAGATTCAGTAGCCAGCTTTATAATGACGTCCAATTTAAACTGTTCTTAAAATAATGTGTTCAGCAACTATAGGGGAACCTTGAGTCCAGGAAATTTAAATCATAGAAGCAGAAATTATATGACAGAACTGGAAGGAAAATATCTTCTTTAGCCTGTTTGCTGCAAAATGTGTAGAGCATTTTTAGTGACTTTTAATGGCAACATTTTCCAAGATAAAGTATGTGGACAGTTGTAGGGATACACCAAAACATACAAATACATATACAGCTAGCAATGAGAGAAAATGCTATATGAACATGTGTGATTAATATGTATCCTGTGCAGGTTGAAATACACAAGATAATGGTTTTTATACCAGGCTGACCTCAGGGCTATTCACATCTTGCTACTATAATGGTACAAACAGGATGTAAATCACAAAATATAACAACCAAGACAATGCTTCATTTATAACACACAGGGCTAAAGGGGACACAGCACAGGTGATGCATCTGGCACCCTTATTTCTAGAGCATTGAATTTTATTCAGCCAATATAGCACCCAGTTCATGGCATAATACATGCTTATTATCATGGCCTTGGGGAAAGCATCCCCCAAAACTCAATATCCAAAAGGAAAGAACTGTGAACTCAAATCAATTTTGCTTGTTAACAGGCAACAGGATCTGATGACTCAGTTGAGTGGAACTGATAGAAAAAAACCATAATGGAGCAAGGGGAAAGGCTCAGTTGTAGTTCTTGCCTAGCAAGTACAAGGCATGGATCTCAGCACCAAACAAATGAAATATAAATAGTATCTGTAGGTAGCCAACCCTAAGTGGGAAATAAGATAGATCAGTACTTGAGCATAGTTGTACTGCAGGCAGCATAAGAGGGTCCCTCGTATGGTAGAAAAGATTTTAACAAAATGCAGAAGATCAGCTGGTCAGTGATAACAGGGACTTAGGAGAACCAAATAGCATTTACAATATTGTATATAATTAACATAATGTAATAGTGATATACTAATGTAATTGTATAATCTCATAATATATTTCTCCATTTTTAATATAATAGAAAATCAGTCAGGATGCTGTTTTAAAACCATGAGTAAGTTTTCATTCTATCCAAAGTCCTTTTGATGCTATAAACATGATGGCATCAAGTCTCTCCTGGGCCCTGTTTTATCACTGGTCCTGATAACTCATGATGTCTTAGCCACCAGATTCCAGCTGTCTCTCAAGTGAATCAAACACACACATGTGTCAGGGTGACTATACCTGTTATTACCCCAGTTGAAATGATCCCATGGATATTCTTTGTACTTTTTGCCTTGCTCCACCAGGAGCCTGTTCCAATGCCATTTCCACAAGGAAGCCCCATGTAACCATTCCGTTCAATGGCACAGTCCCAAAGCTCATTGTCCATTCCTTTACATCACTTTCTTCTTCATCATACTAATCATCTCTGAAGGCGTGGACCAATTCATCTCTAGCTAAACATCCATATCCCTGGATGAGTGCTATTTTCCTGCAGCCAAATGACCTGTACTATTGTTCTCTGTGCTAGGCGTTGCATAGAGCACAGGACATAGTCGACATGCTTGAAGCATCTCTGAGTGAATGAACCACTGTGTTCTAAGAGCATGCTGCTTTTAACTTCATATGTGTCCTTTTTCATTGGTACCTAAAATAATCTTGGAAACACAGCTTTTCAAGGTCAAAGACAAGCAGCCCACATTTCATATTTGACTCAACATGAAGAGAAATACTGCAAGTTGACATTAATCTAAATCCCTCCCTGTCTTAAATAAGGTTTTTTGTATTTGAATTCACACATGAACTCTGAAATAGGGAGTACATTTGAATTCCACTGAACAAGGCTATCTGAAGATAATGGAAAGTCTCAGAATAATATTCTAACTGACTGGGACTTCTCCACAAGGGCCGTCATGGATGCCTCTACCCATTCTGGCACCTGTGATGGACATAGGAGATGGCCAAACTAAGTACTAGTAGGCTTCACTTGTAAGAAGGGAGTATATGGATCTATCTCCCTCTTATTTCTTAGCATCTAACCATAATCCAATCAGGTCATAAACTACTGCTGGAGGACTCATTACTCTAGCCTTCCTCCCCAGGATCCTCTCCAACAGAAAGAAGGACCCACCCACTACATCATCTTAATCAGCAACTTAGAAAACAGTGCCCCATAAAACAGCAGCCAACCTGAAAAAGTGCAGTAATTGCAATAGCGCTGCTAACTAACCATTCAGCTCGACTTCTGCATAATTAAGAAGGTGGTTTATGACAGGCATTTGTGTGGCATTTAAAACATTAAAAGGAAAAGTAGCGGAGCATGCTGCACCAGGAGCTGAATTCAGAGGAGGCAAGGAGGAATAAGGCTGAACACCAATAAAACAGTCTCTTTTCTTCTTAGCCTCTTTTTTCCTCCCTCCAGTTTCTTTCTTTTTTTTTCTTTCTCTTCCTGCAAAATGAGTAGCCGAGGGGATAATTTAGCAACTGGGCTTTTGCAGAGGTAGCTGCTGTGTGCTTAAATTACCAGAGAAATGCTTTCAATTGCTCCTCTTTAGAATGAAGGCACTGCACGGTATTTTCCCAGGATTGGAGCTTTGCACTCAGCAGGAGGGCTCAGCAGAGTGATGGGAAGCAAGATAGGGAGAAGAGAAGGATGGTTGGAAGGGAAAAACTCTAGTTTCTCTACATTGGGATACAATGTTAGAGAACACAGAAGAGGCTGGTCATTATATATGTCAGGAAGGCGTCCAACTTAGTACCTCCCAGAAAGGGTTCTGATAAAAACAAATCATGCTTCTAGGCAACAAATATTTATTGTTACACTATGTTACAGACTTAAGGCTGTATGCTGCAAAGACAAAAATACAGAAGAAATCAACCCTGTCCTCAGGAAGACCTCAGGGTCTATGGAGAGAGAATCAGAACCTAATGTGGAAGAGTTGAATTGATTAGCAAGTGCAAAGAAACCACCAAGAGGGCAGGATGTTTGAGTCCATTTAGAGACAGATTCCCAGAATGCAGCAGGTATTAAAGTAATCTTTCTAAATGACAGTCATTAAATGATAGGGAAGTCAACTCATCTATAAGGTAGATACTGCTTAAGTCTTTGAGGATGTGTAGTTGACTAACCACATGCAGCAAAGGCAGCAGAAGCACTTGCAAAGTCTTGCCAGTTGGAGATGCTGAGGGCCCAGGAAGCACTGGCTATGAGCTGCAGACACTGGTGCAAACTGGCGAATGTGAAAACACAAGTCTGGCATGTTCAAGGCCATGCCCACTCCTAAGCAGAAGTCTGATGTGACCAAGAGCACAAAAGGAAGTAAATAAAACCTCCAATTCAAAGGCAGATGAGGCAGTTGGAAGCCTTTCATTTCAGCAAGATGCAGAGAGAAAGGTGCATCACAAAAAAAAAAGTCTACTTCAGTGTTGTAATTCAGAGATCAGAAGACCCTGACCCTGGTAACATTCCTGCCCATGAGGAGCAAAGAGTGGAATGCAGCTGTACAGATAGGCGACATGTTGAAATTCATGCTGAAATCCTACTCATTAGATACACAGATGCCCTACCAACTGAGCAGCGTGCACACTCACCTGGGAATGTAACAGAGTAGAGGAGTCTACCAGGGTCAAATACAGTTTAAATGTCCTTATGACTGCAATGGCAAAGCAGCTAACATGTGTGTGTGTGTGTGTGTGTGTGTGTGTGTG
>LOEQ01001309.1:241866-264218 GCA_001685075.1 Bramus lutescens
TTCTTCTTCTTCTTCTTCTTCTTCTTCTTCTTCTTCTTCATCTTTCTTCTTCTTCTTCTTTAAACAAGGTTTTTCTGTGTATCTTTGACTGTCCTGTAGACCAGGCTGGCCTCAAACTCACAGAGATGCCCTTGCCTCTGCCTCTCTGAGTGCTGGGATTAAAGACATATGCTACCATGCCTGACTAAGTCCCAACTTCTTAGACAAAGTCCTTTTCAACTCTTGTAAAAGATCATGACAGAAGTATCTATAGAGTGACTAAAGCAAATCTTACATTGCCTGTAGTACTTGTTTTTAAACATTAAAAGGACAAAACTGTTGTTGTTAACTCTTATTACTCAGTGTTCTCTGAAACCTCAGCTTGCTCTACCACCCTTCCTAACAGAAGTCCCCTATATAGTCATTCAGCAAACTCAGTTCCTGGTCTCTGATCATCTCTGGATGTCTTCCTCAACTGATTACATCCTGTCTTGCTTACACAGCCCTTACAAACCTGTGTTTTATTTATCTATGTGTCCTTGCAAATGTGTATTTATGTGTGTCACATGCATATAGGAGCCTACAGAGAAAAGAAGCAGGAATTGAATCCCCTGGAACTGAAGTCACAAGAGTTATAAGTCACCTTGTAGATGCTGGGAATCAAATCCACATCCTCTACAAGAGTAGTAAGCACTTTTTAAAGCTGAGCCATTTCTTTACGCCCCTCATAAAATACTTTGAAGTGATCTAATTGGATGTGACATCTTCCCCTCTCTGACCCCACCATAGCTCACAACTTTAATGTTTGCTACACTGTGTGCATTAAAATAGTCTATAGTCTTACCTTGTTAATTTCATCATATTCTTTTGTTAATGAATAGTGTATGTTAATACAAAAGAACAAGCTATTCAGAATATGAAACAAATAACTCATTCTTTGCCCTTGAGAAAGTGGTAAAACAATCACTGTAAATAAATAATAGAAACTCAATGTTTTAGGTTTAAGAATGAGAAAGCACATTTCTCCACCAAGCTGTGAAAACTTGAATATCTTATAGTAAGGGTCTGAATCATGCTCATGATACACAAAGTATCTGGTGCCTGAGGCAATGACTAAGATAACTAGGAAGCTTAATATACTCTTAATAACTGCAATTATACATAAGACAAGAATTGTACAGAACAAGTTCAGGAGGCTCAGAAAATTGCTATGCAAATGAGGCATAGAAAGAAACACTTCATAGGTCTGATATTAAGGAGTGACCCATAATATGAGATGCTAGTACAAACAGAGACCTAAATATGAGAATAGTATACTATGAAACAATGGAGATTTAAAGAGCTTCATGAGTAGGGAGGCTAAAGTATTGTGTTGGAGCCACATTTTTGGGACGAGTATGCCAGTTATTTACCCATATCTTCATTCAGTATACGTTTATAGAATTTCACTCTTTGTGAGTTGCTGTTTTAGACTCTGGAGATACAACCATGCAAAATACAGATGAGGGCTCTGTTCAAGGTGCTTATATTATAACATGTTGATGGAAGTAATACACACACGGAATACCAGAGAGATATTGAAGCCCCAATGGAAGAAGAAACAAGGTGGTGTACCAGGAAGACATTTAAAACAGTGCTCTTCAGCAAGGTCATTCAGAGAGGGTTGGTGCGATGTCATAAAAGTTTGGTATTTGATATTATGATAAGAAAGAAAGAGTGACTGTGTGGGAAATGGAGAGAGGAACCCAAAATATATAAAGACAATATAGTGGGAACAGGGTGAACGTAATAAACAAGCAGAGGCCAGATCATGAAAGTTAAGGGTGAAATTTTTTCCTCGTTGGGAAGCGCTCATGATCTGCTTCTTCCTCATTCTGTAGGTCAAGAAAACCCACACAGGAGAGTAGCATGAAGACTTTATAACTGAGAATGAATGCTCAACTATTAGGAAGAGCATTGGTGGGGGAGGGGTGAAATGGCATAGGCTCATGATGTCTGTAAAGGCTGAGTCTTTCCAGGAGATAGAGTTGGGGGTGCTATATGGCTAGGAATGAGAGACCTAAGATTGTCTTTAAAGAACTTGTAGCTACATTATTTTTAACTTGAGAGCAAAGTCCTAATTATAACTACTCTATAATTAACTGTGAAGACCAATTTTTTTTTCTGACAACACTGCTCTCTAATATTCTCTTATCCATCTTCTACAGGGATTCTCAGAAACTCTATGTAAAGTATTACGTCCCTACAGGGTGATATAGTGGACAGAGAGTGAGTATCAGTTTCTACTCTGTCGTTCAATACTTGAATGACTTAGTCAGTCATTTAAGCCTGTTTTTTAAAATTATTATTATGAAATGGGACAAATAACAATTCTATCACTTACTCTTCCTACTGCATAGAGCTGTGGTAAGGATCAAAAATGACAATAGATTTTTTTTCTGTCATGCTGTAAAACATTATGTAAATAGCAACAGTTTCTGGAGCTATGGTCAGCCTATGATGAGAACAAAGGAAAGTCACTCAAAACATTGAGCACTCTCTTCAGCTACAATGCCTGAGACTTATGAGAAAGGATGCTACACTTACCTACATGACAATATAATCACCTCAACTGCACATTACATATTTATTAAATCACTGCCTAAAAATATTTATTAAGGACCTGAAATATGTGAGGAAATGTGGCAGCCGACAGTCCTCCCCCTCTTTGTCATGTTTCTAAGAACCCCACCACCTTCATATTTTTTTTCCTTTTTTGGACAAATTATACATTTTTTTTCCTTTTTGTGACAAACCACCTTCAGTCAAGAGCTCCTTGGGTAGTTAATGGTGTCTTGTGATGATCCTTCAAACTCTCCTCTCATTTTACTCTTGATTAAAAAGAAAGCAGGCTCAGGATCTAAGCCCTTGACTGATTTACACTTCAATTTAATTTTTTTCCTTTCTCTTTCCTCTTTCCTTTCCCTGGAAGAAACCTTCCATGTAATTAGGCTCAAAAGCTCTGATCAAACAGTTTGATTTAACTGCAGCATACTGAATGTCTCTTCTAGGCTGCTGGAGCAGAAAGTAAGGACCCTTAGAAAGATAGTTAAGCCTTGGATGAAGTGGGACATTCACTGGGGTGACAATTAATGGAAACAGCCTGACTGTTGGAGTCTCTTGGCTCCCATGCTGTCGCTCTACTTTAGTGCTGATTGGCTAGTCAAGTTACACTGGAGGCCACCCCAGCCTCTCAGTCCTCAGCCAAACAGGTGACACCTGAATAAGCTCAACGACCAAGACTGTGGTGCAGGCAGAGGACTGACGTTAAGATCTGGAAGCCTGTGTGTTTACCTTGGCTTGCCTTTGAGTTGCAAAGTGTGACTGGGGAGCAATTCAAAAACTCCTGGTCTGTTAGTTTCTTCACATGAAAAATAAGTTGATTGGGAAAGGTCTCTAAAGATCTCTTCCAGTTTCAGGATTTGATGACTCCACAAACACAGAGCAGCTTAGGAGTGCGATGGAAGTCCTGCATCAGAGCACCCTTGGAATAGAACCATTTCAGGGCTTGGGGACCAGTAATCTGGTTGTGGATCTATTCCAGGGTAACCATTATTAAGTTACCTTGGGCAAGAAAATGAAGTGGCACTATTTCAAGACTGTCTACATGTTCTCTATGCTAATAGTTCTAATAGATATTTAATGGCAAAGAGAGGATGGGGTACCAATCCCTACACAGACAGAGAAGGCTCTTTTGACATGGAAATGAACTAATTTGAAAACAAGAAATACTAGTTATTCCAGGGAGACAAGCTGACTATGGAGGACTAGAACTTAAGCTTTGCATTCTTGTTTCAAGTAAAAAGCTTCTGAGAATATTGACCTGCAGTCACAACCCTGTGGTAATACTTAGCTGATCAATGACATCAGAGCAGAAAGAAGTAGACACTGAAGCATTTCTGCATCTGTAATTCACAGCAGGCTCAGAGCCCTTGTCTGGTCTCTACATTCCCAGGCCATGAGCTAATTAGCATGCTGTTAAGGCATGGCTGCTACATTATTTTTTTTTTCTGGCTCACATATTCACCCGCATGTGCATATGCACACCTATACTGGCTCAAATCAAGAAAAAAAAAAGCCTGCCATTCTTGAAATATTCATTTCATTAGTTTTATCCTCATAATTAATGAACTGCTGCCACATATACGATGAGTCAAAAATAGAAGTACATTCAAGGTGATCTAATAAAAGTGAAAATGCAGTTTAGAGATCATCTAACATTTGCTCATAAGCCCTGATACAAAGATGAAGAGTTAACTCATAGAGGTGGCTTGGGCAAGCCACTTAGACTTCAGTAGCTCAAATCCTGTCACTTTATAGGGAAACAACTCCAACTGGGACAGGTTGGTGGTCTGCTTAAAATGGCAAGTTGAGGAGAGAGCCTCTAGAAACTATGGAAACCATATTTCCTTACAAAAAGCATTCCTTAGAGTGATTTAAAAAAATAAGACATGTGTCACCAAGGAACTATCTTGTCATTTGATGACCCTTGCCTGGCTATTATATCCTTGATTGAAAATGCATCTGTTATTTGCCAGAGGACTCTGGAAATATCTGGGTTTGCAAAGGCTCTTTAGAAAAGACTTGACCACAATGAAACAGACTTTTCACCAGAGGGAAATGAGATCAGATGATCTAAGAACCAGGAACCAGGCCTATATTTGCATAGATGCCAGACCTAAAGGTTCAGTAGCCCTGAGAGGACAAAGGCTTAGTAAATGAAAGGAATCCTGGGAATTAGTAACTGAGGCTCAATTTCTTTTCTTCCAAATTCACCATAATTTGTAAGAAATTATGGTATCTACTTTGGGGTAAGAACTAAGTTAAAGTGTCTGGTTAAATATTTGACACAAGGTAGGTGGTGCGGTGTTGGCTTCTACCTATAAAAGCTTGCACAGTTCTCTCAATATACTCTGACCCTAGGAAGATCAGGAAAAAAAATGGTTGAAGATTCCACCTTAAAAATCTACTTTGAGAACATTTGATTTCCAATAATAATACATAAAAAATATTCAAAGTACATGTATGGATTCAAATTCCTTGAATAACCAACCTGGTTCTGCCATATATGACCAGTCTTGGGCAGCTATCAAAGCTGTGCCTACCTTAGGGACAGCACCTTGAAAATAGGAAAAGAACTGTGCCTCCCTCATAGGAGAATTCGACTAGATACTTTAGGGAACTCTAAGGTGAGTTAAATGAATTAAAGGGAAAAATGTTACAGGATTCTAATAATTATTAATAACTAACGTAGGTTCATTGTCAACCTTATAAAAGCGAAGTCGTCCTTTCTTGGAGTTACTTAGGAAATGTGAATTAATGAAAGTGAATACTCAGAGAAGCTCTTGCTTCTTAATAATATGGAGTCAATAGTTTATGAAAAGAGAAGTGAATTGGCACACACACACACACACACACACACACACACAAACAATTAGGTCTCCAAAAGGTGTAAGAACATCCTGCTATCAAAGTTCCTTAAGATGCAAAGTTATCCCAGGAGTTGAGACTTAATCCTTTAGCCATCTTTTCTAACTTTTGTTTTTAATAACCAGAGAGCTACTGAAACCAACTCCTCAAATCGGAGAGTCTCTTGCTTTTGTCTGGGAATCTAATCGCTTATCAGAGCTTTGGGTTTTATTAACACCAGAATTTCAAAGCAGTGGGAGACATTCTATTAGTTATCAATTATAAAGAAGCCCTGGAGCCTTTGCTGCCTGTCACCATTTGCTCACAGGACTCTGAAATTCCAGGCTAGATAATAAATTAACTGTGGTGGCACACTGAAAATTTTTAACCAGGGTGATGTCTTTTCATCTGGTGATGGTGCTGAGGCAAGGTCCAGTATGCAGAGGACAGTTAATACCTCTTTGCTAGCCATAACCCCTACTCAGGGGAAGCATCCCTGGGGATGTCAGCTTTACCTGGACACTGCTTCAAGGTCCATATGCTCTTCACAGTAAGAGTTCTCTGGGCTACAACTTCAGATTCTGCTAAAATGCCCTTTTCACACTAAAGTTCAGGCTGATGCTTTCTTTCTCCTTGTGTAAGCTTCTACAGATAGCCAGACCCTGCCACTTCACTCCCTCTTGCCTTTCTGTGACAGTACCAAATGACAGAAGCAAAAAGCAAATAGATGTTAAGTAAAACAGCAGTGCTGTCTTGGTTTAATGCAATGCTCCACCAACCTGCTCCACTGCCTAGCAACCATGGTGGCTCACCCCTAGTTCATTTTCATTTTAATGTGCCACACGGAAAAGCAGCCTAAATATATAGCCCCAGTTCTGAAGCATATAATCTGTAAACTACAGGAACAGGCAGATCATTTCCATTAGTTTCTTGTGTAGCAAAAACCACAATTTGCACCCAAAGCGTGTAATTATATTCAAATCCAGAAAGACTGACTTGAAAAGAGTTGAAATTCATAGTTTGGGGGAAAGTCACTTGAGAGTACACACAGTGGTTTTAATGTGGGGAATGAGAGGAGTATTTCAAAACAATAAAAGTGAGGGTGAAGAAAGCATAGCTGTGTGGATTCTCGGGGTTCCATGTGTACACAAGTGCTAAAGATTTGGTAAACAAAGAAGTCAGAATGGGAACTAGGGACATGTCCTTACCAGTAACTTGTCATGACTTCTAAGTATGGAGCAATGGCAGGGACATGAAAGTGTTGCTATCTTCTTTCTCTCTGTCCAGTGAGAGTCAGCCAGAGTGGAATGGTGTCTACCAATAAACAGCCCCTTGAATTATAGCAGTTTCTCATACAAGTGTCCTTCCATATGCAAAACTTTCAACAGAGCCCTAAACTTCCGAACACAAAGCTGGACCCCTCGTAGAAAGACAGATTTCTTTTAGCATAAGGCCAGGAATGTTCAAAGTAGGCAGAATGCACACCTGTAGAATTTAACCTGGTTAAGGAGGGAGGGGGCTGCGGTACAGAAAAAGAGAAGGTTGCTGTTACAGCCTTGAAGGACTGAGCATTTGACTTTATCTACTGTAATTTGGGAAGAAAGGAAACTTGAACTCCTATTGCTTGGCCTCTCACAGTTTCTGACACTGGCGGGACATCCGTAGCTGAATCCTTCCTTTGCACACATGGAAAACCAAGTCCATAGATCCCTAGAGTTCTAAGAGAGTGGACCATTTACATCTGAGATAGTCCATACCTTCCTCTCCCGTTGCCTCTCATACATGTAGGCAGCCATCTTCTAGTAGAGCAGACAATGTGGCATCAACCACATCCGTGGGTTCAAACGAACTCAGGCGAGCTGTAATGTTTGAGTATTTATTATCAACTGCACACTCGCAGACAGTTTCAGATGTGTGTCGATTCTGAAGACTTCAACAGCACACCTGCTCTGTCCCTCACAAAAGAGATTCATGTGGGCTTCTTTCTCCTTCTTGAGATGATAGACTCTGTAATGCAGCAGAAACCCCAACAGCTATGTGATTAGAATTGGGTTTGAATCTTGGTGTTATCACCCGATTACTTTGGTTAAGTCACTTAACCTCTCTGGGGCTCAATGTTCTCAACTGTAAAATAATACCCACTAAATTAATGTCAGCAGCTTGTTTGGACTCAATGAACCAATGCACAGAAAACATCCGGAGGTATTTGACACACAGGAGGTGTGCATGACACATGGGTATGATTCAAACAAGTTTCTCTCAAAATGTGGACTACAAGCAGAAATAAATGGCTTGCTCTCTATAAACTCTGCTGCTCTGCCTCCTGCCCTGATGTGGCTAAACACAGTAGCATGTTTTAAACACAGCACAGAACTCCTGGCTTTGTAGTAACCAGTGTGTTTAAACAACACCTTCATTCTTCCCATGTCAGTATTACTATGTCAAGTTGGACTTCAGGCTTTCTTTCAATAGATGTAACATTTTCTTTACAGTGTGCTTCTCTTTACATAGGCTGCTTCAGAGGAAACCTGGATAGGGGCTTTGGCAAAATTTTGACAATTAAGAAAATAGGCCTCTAGCACAATGACATACCTGTGAGACTCAGACAGACCTAAGGCACACCAGAGTGTGTCTTAAAGATATAGGAGTTGGAGAATCATTCAGTACTCCTGTTCAACTGCACTGGAGAAGATTGCCTCACTCAAGACTTTCAGAAGGTGAGAACATGATAACACAGAAGGAGCTGTTTTTATTTTTCCAGCTACAGAACTAAAAGACAGAAACAGCACACGCCATGAAGCAGAAGGAAGAGAAAAAGTTAAAAGATCAAGACAGTCAGTCATAAAGACTGAGACACAGGACATTCAACTTTAAAGCATGTGCTTGAGTGATCTCACCCCACCTAATACCCCACTATCCATTTGAACTCCATTCATATTCACCATTGAGATCATCTTTTAAAACAGTTCTTATGAGTCTCTTTTAAAAGAAGTATCTGAAGACAGGGAAGAAGAACCAAGGAGAGGAGCAAGGGAAGGAAGGAAGTGGAAGGGTGGAAGGAAGGAAGGAAGGAAGGAAGGAAGGAAGGAAGGAAGGAAGGNNNGGAAGGAAGGAAGGAAGGAAGGAAGGAAGGAAGGAAGGAAAGAAGGAAGGAAATTATTTTCCAAAAGAATTAAACATCTTGCTTCAAATATATAGCAACTTTATAATGTATAATACGGTTTCTTAGTCATTTCTTTAAAGCATTATGACTGATAAAGTAGTCAGGCTACAACATTTATATTTAGAAATAAGTTTTCATATAAAAGCCAAGAAATGAAATGATCCTTTTTAAAGTTTAAAAGTGAGCATATTTATCTTCTGTCAAAAGATAACCATTTACATGTAGTTGATTTAGTTTTTCTTGTTTAATAATGAAAACTAAGGAGTTAGTGGTGGGTGGGTATCAGGCAAGGAGAGGTCATAAGGATGTCAGTGGGGCAGGGGTCTGAGGATGTAGCTCAGAAGGGCAACAGGTCTGGGTGAGAAAGCCTCGGGGTGACATTAGACCGTGTCCAGAGCCTGTGTCCACAGTGAGACAGACTTAGCCCCATGGACATCAGTATCTCAGCTCAGGCCCAGAAGCTCTGCCACGAAGGCAAATAGAGCCTTAGTAAACCCGCTCTCTTTGTTTTCACCACTTGTACAAATCGGATTTTTCCTTTTGAGGTGCCATCTTAGGATTTGGTAAATTGCTGTCATTGTCACTGAGGGTTTACTTGTTTAGTCTGAGTTTAACAGACTCCCTGAATTCACTAAACAGTAAGCAGTACAGGTATAGTGATGACTAACCTTCACCCTGGGTACCTTAAGCTGCCTCCTCATAGTGGGTATATGGAAGCCCCACTCACTGGAGAGAGGACCTGTAAAGAGGCGGTGACAATAAAATAAAGCCATTAGGATGGGCCTAGTGTAGTCTAATGGGTCTTCAGGAGAAGAAAGAACAGGAAAACAGAATACGCCAAAATGACGCACACAGAGAAAAGGAGAGAAGCTAAGATAGCGACCTAATGGAGAAATGGTCATCTCTAAACCACAGAGAGGGCTCGGCAGAACAAGCCTGCTGGCATGCTCACCTTCAACTTTTGCCTTCAGAGCTCTCACAAAACTAATGTTTGGTTGTTTAAAGAAACCAGAGTGTGGTTCTTTGTGATGGCAGCCATAGGAAACAAAAATTAGATAGACGTTCCTTGATTACCTTCAGAGAGTCGTGTCTCTCCCAGGTTACCTAGGGGCCCTGAGAAGAAAACTTTCTGAAATCTAATGGTACCTGTGCTAGATTCAAATTTTGATATAAAGGAATAAAATTTTTACCACTGAATTCCATGCATCTCCAAGTGAGTCAAGGGCTTTATTTTCGGCCTTAAAGGTGATTGTTAGCAGTTTTTCCTCTCTGCCTGTGAAAAACTAGCCCCTACCTCCACCTTACACAGAGGCAATAATGAGGCCTTAACCTCTCTGAGGAGTGGATGGGTGGTGGGCTAGGGAAAGTGGAGGAGCAAGAGGAGGAGAGAGGGGGAATTGAGGATAGGCATGTAAAAATAAATAATAAACTAATTAATAAAAAATTAACATTCCTGAAGAGATTTATACTATGATATTATAATCTCTCTCTAAAATCTTTCCAGAGCAGGCTACTCTCCAAGCCCACCACTTACCAGTACATTTTAGAGAAGGGAAACAATGCATGCTGAGGACAGAAGAGAAACCAATTTAATTAATTCATCACCAAGGCCAAAGAAGTATAAATCTTCTCGTTTTATCTGTCAACCAACACTCTGAATTATTCAGTGTTCCAATCTCACGAAGGAAGGCAGAGAGAAAGTGGTTAGAAAAGTAGCTATTGAGCAGCAGAATGGACTCAGCCGAGAAGTGCAGAATAAGTCCAACCCTGGACAAACTTTAGTCCCTGAAAGGTACTGGAGGCAGAGTCTCATTCGAGACTACTGGCTCCTGTGCCACCAGGGAGGCCACCACCTCTTCTGCTGAGATGGTTTGGAAAAGAATAAGACCATATGGAAATGAAGATTAGAAAACAAACAAGCTTTCCCTATTGGTATGCTGTCTCCCGCTATACCGCCAAGCGCTTTGACAACTAGGTTATTTAATGGTGGAAACAAAGCATACGAAGGAAAAATAAATATGAAAGGATACTTTGATTAATGGGAGAATGAAAATGTGAACCTTATAAGAACATTTAGATATTATATGAAGTCTTTGGCTTCCTCTCCGGGGTACTCCCTTCCCTCTGCACGTTTAATACACAGGAGCAGTTGTCTTCCATAGTGATGAATGTAGTTACTGAACCATGCTAAGTTGAACGTCATGGTGTCTTATTAACTTATGTGTATTTAATAGGTAGGACAAAGCATGGCCCATTGGAATTGTTCTCTGTTACCTGAGTGACCACTGGGTATAAGATCACTGGAAAGGGGATGGAGAGCCTATGAGAAGAGACTGAACAAGGAGGAAAAGGAGATTAGATTTCTGTTTTTAAGGGGGGCTCATTCTGTCTTGAAATCCTAACCTAAGACTATTTGGGGAACCTTAATAGTCTTGTCTCCCTATTTCACAAATGATCTCAGCATCACTTAGGCTGCCCTGGAATATAGGCTTCAGACAAATCTATAGCATAATCAATATTTTAAAGATTACCTCCAAGTAAGGATAAGAGCATGGGTAAAAACTACCAGCTGTTTGGAGGATTTCTGTTTTTTGTTTTTTGTTTTTTTTTTTCTCATCTGTCTTAGTGAGAATCCCACTACAGGGCAGGGGAGTGCAGGAAAGGATGGCTGTTGCTTAACAGGAGCTTTGAGGATTTAGGGCTTCTCAGAAAGTTAGGCAAAGGATGAAATATAGTGTTTTAAAATATTTTTTTTTGCATCAAAGAAGGTTCTTGGATTCAAGACTCTAGTTTTTCTATGCCTGCTATGACCTGCACCAAAACCATATTTTGTAAAACAATTGCTAACCAAATCTTGGTCATGAACTAGAAGAAAGCCAGTGTATTTCAGATAGCAATGGGAAGCAGAAAATGCTGAAGAGCTCTGGGGAGTCCTTTTGGTCTTCTTAGTAAGAGAGTCTATAAGTCACAGCTGGGATGCACAGAAGGGAACCAAGGTTGGGACTTCTTGGTAACTGCTACTCCCCTTGATCTCAATCTCAAAAACATTAATTAGATATAAAAACCACCTACTTAGTATCAATACATTCACTCTCCACGTCCCAAATCAGTGGGATGGGATTACTGAGAGGGGACAACCAAGAGTAGAATTCATAAGCTCTCTTATCTTAACCATGGCAGACCCTGGGATTTGGTGTATCCTGCAGCTCTGCTGAATATGAGAGGCTTGTGAGTGGTCTCTGGCCATTTCTTTATTCTCTTCTTGTCTATCAACCTGAATCTTATCACTTGCCAGATAACGAGAAATTGGAATGAACACCAGTCAAAAGGGGTTAGAGGAAACCGAAGCACCAATCTTTGCATAGAGAAGGTAGAAAAAAAAATTTAACCTGCATAACAATTGGCCCTTTGGGAAGGGAGACAAGAGGTGAATAAGATACAGAAAGTGGAGATAGAAATTAGAAACCCTTCAAGTGTTCTGTTCTGCAAATTCCATCACTTACTCCTAGCAGCCGCTTTTAACTGTTTACATCTTGAACAACTACAACAATATATGTATGTATAGAAAGACCCTGGTCGCCTCTAACATCCAACTAATGCATAATCTTCATCTCCCTGGTGATCATTTACACTAATTAGCAAAATTTAGCTAATTATCACTTGGCGTTTCTGTGTTTAATTATGGCTATTAGTAATTGTCTGGCTCCCCTCGTCTCAGCCCCCACCCTAGTCTGTCCCTTTCTTAGGAGATAAGTTTCCAGTTTAATGAAATTGCCTTTTTATGTGAGTGTGTGAATATAGCTCTTGTCTAGGCTTCTGTGCTTTTCCTTGTTTGTTCTGTCTTGTTTTAGAGAGCACATACAGTAGACCCGACAGAAATCTTAGGAAAAAATAGCAACCAGGTTAGAAGCCGCTTTGGGGCATTCTCTCAATCCCACCAACCAACCCCTTCTACCATACCTTACACTCTGTGAGCTGCTTGACAATTCCACTGCATGTGCTTTGAACAGAGAGAAAGAACCAGCATGCGCTGGCATTCTCTCAATGTGTTTCCACTTAAAACGATAGACAGCTTGGAGCAGGAGCCCCAGGCTAGGAGGCAGTGGAAAGAATTTCTTTTCTAATGGGGGTCTGCATGCCTCAAAATACAAGCCATGGCAGGGCCTCTAGAGAGGTTCGTAGCACAGCTCAGTGGAGGGCTGCTCTTGCGTTCCCTCTGCCTTTCCTTTCCCGTTCCCCTCATCATGAGAGTGGAGCGCATAGTAAACACTTCTTGGAACAATTTACTACAGTGAGCTCCTGCTTTCGCTGCAGACACCAGCCTTTCAGAGGGAGCCTATTCAGAGCTGGGTCTATTCTGATGAACTGTAGGTCTCTTCCTTCAATAACTATGATGCAAAGAGGGTTGTCTGAACCAAAATATATCATACATGGCTTGTGCAAACCAGCCCATTCATACTGACTTTAATTGAATGATCATCTGCATGAATTGTGAATCAAAGTTGCTATAATTTACAGGCATAAATAAAACATGGCCTTAGCCTTATCTGACATATCACTTTGTCTCTCATAGTTAGCACTATTAGGCATGCTGTTTAGAGGATAACTACTCTCCAACAAACATATAGAAAAAATATATACAGCTGCCCAACTGAGTAGTAACAGCCACTGGCTGTTGATTATATTTTCTGCTGTCTTTGACTCGGTTGTTCTCCCCAGACCATTACCACACAGGTAACTTTATAGCAGTTTCATCAGCTCCAGGCTCCTGCCTCAAGGACCTGCTGTCTGCTATTTCTTCCCAACTAGCCCCCAGACAAGACCAGAGAAAGGAAGGGTGAACGCAAGGTGAATGGATGACTTCTCAATGTGCAGCATCACTGGGACTTGTCTGACTGAGTTGCCTGCCACCAAGGGGTGGGAGAAGCAGAAGGTGGCAAAGGGTACAGAGTGTGTTTGCAGTGCCATGAATAGGGGTAGCAAGGGGAGGAGAAGCTTTTATTGGAAAGTGGGTGGCTGAGAGCAAACAGCATTTGCCAGTAAGAAAAAGTGACAGTTTTTTCCCCTTATGCACATTGGAGCCTTCTCATCATTTTAAATTGAGTTTTCCTGCTGTTCCCACCCTTGACCCTACCTGAAAGACGACTGGATTAAGGATTAGCAATGCCCCAGTAAAAGATAAAGAGCAGAGAGACCCACCGTGCCCTCCTCGAAGGGAAACAGGGGAGCGATAGATAGAAATAGGCACAGAGTGGTGCTTGCTGCCGTGGAAATGATGCTCGTGCTGAGAGTGAGATCCCGGAGAGGAGGAAGAAGAGGAGGAGGCTACATTAGAAGAACTCCACACAGAGCTGACGATACATCCCCAAAAGAGGGACCAGATCCCAAGCGTCCAGGCCGGCCGGCGAGGAGGGCTCCGTCTTGCATGGATTCTCAGGTGCATGGTCAACGCACTGGACCACTACAGATGGGCAGTTTAAATTCCAGCCAGTGAGCAATAACGAAGTTCATGATGCCCAGGGGCCCATCATAGCAGGAAGAAGAGTTGTCCAATTTGGGGATGGGGGAAGCAATAAGAGCTTGCGGGGCAATGGTGAATCTGATTAAAAAGAAAAGGGAAAAAAGAAAAAGAAACTGCAAACAGAAGCTGAAATTTTTTTTTAAAGATAAGGCAGAGCCTTTTTTCCCCTGGAGGAGGAATTTAGGATGCAAGAGTCGACTCAGGTACGGCAAACCTCCCAGAGAGCTCCGGCTTGTCACACATTTCAGGGAAGGACCCGCGAGACTTCTTCCTGCTCTCTAGGTGCCTCAAGTCCGAGGTTTTAACTGCATACTCTGGAAAGCCACGCGGGGAAAGGTGGAAATGAAGGAAAAAGACAAAGCAGGAGAAACTCAAGTAGGTTCACGCTAGTTTATCCCAACATCCAAGGAGTTTGGACATTTTTTTTTCCTTCCTTGTTTCGACTTCCAAGCGATGCAATGCAGAACTGCCAGGCAAAAGGGGGCTGCAGGTGGGAGAGTTCTCTTGCTCCCGGGAGTCTCCGAGGAAAGGCGCAGAGGCTGTTAACCCTGAGTGTCCTGGTTGAGCCACCACAGTAAAGCCGCCTCAGTCCTGGGATCCCAATGGGTTGAAAAAGCAGCCAGCAGCAGCAGCCAGAGAAAGATTTGATCAAGAAGGACCAGAGGGAAAGAAACAGCACTGAGCTAGCCAGCCCAAGCCAGCGGGTAGGAGATGGAGAGGAGCAGGGTGGGCTCAGCCAGAGAGAGCGCTAGAGGAGGTGGCCCACAGGCATCGGAGGTCGCCAGGAGGTGCGGGCGCCCGCAAAGTGCGCGCAACTGGGCAGGCACAGGTGAAGTGAAGCAAGGAGTTGGGGAGCCAAATTCACAAATGGGCAAGTCATATGCAAATAACGCACTCGAGAGAGCAAATCAGTGCAGCCCGTGTCCTCTGCCGAGGGGACTGGCTGGCTCCGGAGGAGGGAGGGGTGGAGCCGCCCGGCATCCTGGCCCTTCCCATTCAAGTGTACGCTAGGGGGCTAGCCCCTTTCTCTCACGCACTGGCGCGTACCAGGCGGTGCTTTCTCGCCTCACTCTTCCTCGGTCCCACCCTGCCTTGCGTGCACGCCGGAGACCCACAGGCCTCCGTTGCTGTTCCTTCTGCCTCCTACCTGCATCTCCCTTCCTGCTCCTCTCCCAGGATCCTTGAAACCAAACTCGGCGATCAAGGTGCTGTGAAGGTTTTGGAAGGAAGGCAACAGCACAGCCCAAGTATTCCTAAACCAAAATAAACCCGAAGTCTGCAGGCACACTGAACTGCCTCAGGTAGGCGCCCAGCTTTTCTTGCTGTGCCTGGGGCAGCCAACTCTCCAGTGCGTGTCTCTGCTGAGATGGAACAGGAGATGCAAGACAGCACTTCTGGGACAACAGATAGGCGAAAGAATCCATGTTATTGCTCTCCGAAGTAAAGGTTAGAGGGTGGGTGGCTCAGGGACTCTGTAGGGTGAAGGGTTAGGTGGCTGCCAGTCTGCCCTACAAGGTGGCTTCCACCCACCTTAGACAGAATACTCTTGGAATTCAGGATCCAGTGGCTAGTGTCTTCAAATTAAAAGACAGTAAAGTAGGCGTGCAAAGGAAGGAGTGGCTGGCCAGTCCCTGACTTGCTCCGAACATGCTGTTTCAGGCAGGCGGATTCTTCCTTGCGCTGGGCATCAGAAACTGTTAGCTAATTCTTCTGGGNAGGGGAGGGGTTTGGAAAGAGGAAGTACAGGAGTGGATGGGGTGTGCAGCTCCTGTCACGGCCATCTGTGACTCCAGGAGGGTCTGGCCCAGAGCCCTTTCAGGAAACAATGACACTATGTCTCCCCTATTTCCACTCCCTCCGCTGAGTAGGAGCATAGGCACACTAGAGGAGCACCCTTCCTAGGCAGGTCCTTTCTGTCTGAGCCTTGCTAGCAATGACTGCACTTCGGTTCTGACGGAAGTAGGGGCACACACACCACACACACACACACACACACACATGCTAGCAACTTGTATTCAGGAACACCACTGCAAAGGTGGGTATAAGATGAGGGGGTGCCCAAACCTCCTTTGTAAGGTGTGGCTCCTCCTCGGGATGCCGGGAGTTTTAAATGAGAAAATATAGAGTACCTCTGGTATAGGACCTTGCCATTGGTAACAGCACTCCCTGATGGCTAGAAAAATAAGCTGAACCTTCAGAAGGTTAGGTTCATAGTGAGGGTCTTGTGCTATTATTGGCAAAGTCAAGAAAAAAATCTTAAGCATTATTCCCTAGAGTTCACAATAATTCTTATTCTGATCAGCTGCCTCTTGATTTAGTTCCCCCAGCGGATTCCTGAAGCTCTTTAAACTTGCTCTGACTCTGTTCCCAGGCCTCAAAAGGACATAGATGACAAGGTTTCTAATGTATTTGCCAGCTCCACCAACTAGATGTTCCTGACTCACTTCCTCTACTCCCTGAGACCTTCTTTATGCTGGCTGAATGTAGGTATTTACCAACCCAAGCCTGTTAGGGCTTTACTGAGCCTTCTTATGGGGGAGGTTTCCCTCAACATTGTCAGCGGCTTTTGCCAAGTCATTTCCTCCAGAGGGTCTTCCAGCCTACCACTTAGGATAGACACTGCCTCCCCTCGTTGCCATTCTACTCTGTTGTCCTGATTTGTTTCCTTTGCAGCATTGTTGACATGGAGAAGTTGATTCATTTGTTCGTGGTGTGCATCCTTCACAGAAAATTGGTAAGCTCTCTGATGGCAGAGCCTTTGTCCTCCCCTCTGCTCCATCCTCTGCATGCAGCATCCCAGTAAATGTATGCTGAATAAATGAACCCAGTGAGCCAATTGCCAACTAAGTCTTAAAATCTATTAGCTCCCCCATACTAAGAGTTTTCGCCGGGCCCATTTATCTGACTTTGGTGACACTGATTTAACAAAGACAACCCATCTGGAGCGGATTTGTGGAACTTTTAGCCATCTCACCATCGCCTTCTTTTGCAAGTTGGCACTGGATACTGAAGATTGTTTTGACTCATCCCAGGGAAGCAAGAGAAGCCTAGATGGACATTCCAATTAGTTCTCAGCCAGGCTAGAAAGGGAAACTAAACCCTTGATACAGAATGGAAACTGCAAACACTGCTGGTGTATTATGTCTGGAAGTATTCATTCTATGTCTCCTTCTTATAACTTATTTACTACTCACAAAATGTCAGAAGAAGCAGCTGTGGGTTCCTTTATGAACATTGCTGAGTAGGGAGAAGGTTAATCAGATAAGAAATTCAAGACTGCTTTCTGCTGCTCTTCTACTCCAAAGAGCTAAGCCACAGTCATTCTGATAAACAACATACCTCTCTCCAATTTAATACACTATTAATTTTTTCATATGTCTCCCATCCCTGCCTCTAGTCAGCACATTCTTCTGTGTATGTCTTTTCTACCTCCCATTCTTTTCAGTCTTATTGCAGTTTATATTAGGCAGACATATATTGAGAATTTTATCTCTGGCAATATGTTGAGATGTTCTAAATCCCCCCAACAGCTAGAATCCCAGAAAAATACTCAACACTGCACACCACAGGTGCTCCCTTTTCCTCCCTTCATGCTGTCCCCTAGTGGGCCCCTTTATTTGGAATCCCAGGCATGTGAAACAGAAGGAGAAGGGAGTCCACGTTTAAGATAGAAAAGGAGAAAAATTGAAGATTTGATGCTCACCCAAGATATAAAGCAGAATAATTTCATAGGAATGATCCATTTTGGCCCCCTGTGTATATCGCCTCATGAAACCCAGATGGAGCTCTGCAAAATCTTGCATTTCTGAATGGAATATGGTGTGTAAATCCCTGTTGTAGCTGGGTTTCTTGGGTACATTAGACTCCAGAGTTTGTCATCACAGACTTCTTCTTCTGGCTCCTTGACTTTCTTCCCCCTTCTCTCCTTAGGAGACTGTCCAGATGCAAAGGAAGAAAGTCTTTGCTCTTAATTCTCTACTTTGTTTTGTTCATCACCTCAGCTTACAAGCTGTAGGAAAAAAAAATCTGTTGGCTTCTAAAATAAGCCTCCTACTTGTATTTCAATGTGTCGGCTGTCAGGAACCTGATGTGATTGTTGCCTTGTCCATTGTCTCTCACGGTACATTTTATCTCTGCACATGCCTCTTCTCACTTGGATAGACTCTGACGAGCCACTTCACTGTCAGCAGGAGATACCTGTCAAGTTCGCCGCTGCAGGCACATCTAATATGATTGCGGACTTAGAAAGACCAGAAAGCATGAGCCCACAGTCTGCCTGTGTGAGACCCGAGCCATTAGGTAAAGACCCACTTTTTTCCAAAAATAAACAGTAGGAATCCTTACTTGCTGTCTCTACACAGCTCCAGTAGGCAGTTCAAGAGGAGAAAAACACAAACAGCACCCTCCCCCAACTAAACTCTCATAATGTATAGTGAAATAAAAGTCTTGAAGAAATAAAGGTGACTGTTAGCATGGCTATAAATATATCCAAGGGTTCTTCTAGCGACACCATAAAGCAGTCGAACATTGCTTTATTATATGCCGGGAGATTTATTTATAGCCACATAATTCATTCTTCCATTCATTTATTTAAGAAAGTTATCCAAAAGAAAAAAAAAGCCAATTTTGAGTATGTTTCCCTTTGGGGAATATAAAAAAGAAACCTTTTTTTTAAAATATCATTCCTACATGAAATTGATTTAAATGAAAAGGACAGTAGCTCTTTGTATAAATGTATAGCTCAGGATGCTTAGATTGCTCTGGTATTTTTTACCTTTTATTATTGAGAACATAGATTCAATTGTTGAGAATATACCATTTATTGTTGAGAATTTTATACATGAATATAATATGTTTCGTCTGTGGCCATACCACCCTGAACAGGCCTGATCTCCTCTGCCTGTTTCTTTAATGCATTCTCCTTAAAGAACATTATCATTCCTTTGTCCTCCTTGTGGCCGCAGGAGGAATATCAGGCTTTTAAATGTCAAGCCAAACCTCTTTTACATTTCCAGATCTTCTGTATTTTTAATGGGGCTGGGAAATTGATAGCATTCATATTTTTATATATCTCTTCAGGAAAAAGTATGAAAAGTCCTTTGGCTAGTTTCCCTTGAGATCCAAATGAAATAATAATTTATTAAATAATTATGATTATGATCATTATTTACTTTTCCTCAAGTACAGGGCCCAGTTCTTCCTACAGAAGTCTGGCATATAAAAGTGTTAGTCTGAACTAACCAGCTACTAGCTATCCCTGATCCAAACTTCGCATTATCACTGTGAAAACCTCTATCCAGTTTTGAGGAATTAAACAAAATGAATTATTGTTAGACAGAAACAAACAGAATATGTTTTTGTGTAGTAATAGGGTCTTGAACATGGTAAGTAAGTGCTCTACTTTTGAGCAACAGCTCCCAACCCAAGACAGTCATTCATTTACATATTTATAGGATATATCACCCAATCAAAGGGTTAGAGGGCATCTTGAGATTTCACAGTTTTTGATATTAGGCTGTGCTGCTTGGCAGCCTAAGTTCAAATCCTAATTATTATTGTTGTATAAGCCTTGAGATGATCTTTGGTCAGTTTCTGGTTTACCCTTTCTGTGTTAAAATGAGAATACTCACACAAACTCTCTGTAGATTCAAACAGCTAATGTCTGTGTAGCATTTATCAACAGTGTCTGACCTACAGAAAATGATCAGTGTCAATAATCATGATGAGCATAACAACTCTTCTGTTATTAGCCTCGTTTTTCTGCAGGAAACTCCTTGGAAGTTATCCCTGCAGCTAGCATCTCTTTGCTGTTTATACAGATCTTCCAGGGAGCAACCTCAGCAACCCCAAAATGCAGATGGAAATTCTCTACAGGTGCTTCCAGCATGCTGACTTGTCCATGTACACCTTTGGTAGAAAAGAGACTGGCTCCATCATATCCTTCTTACATCTATCTTTCAAGTCAGCTCTGAACTGATAAAGCTGACAGTCAGTCCCAGAACCAGATAACACCAGGTATTAAAGCCCAACATTGTTCTGTCATTGTTCTCCACCCAAGGGTGGGGACTTACAGGATCTCAGTTGGCCTTGGGATCTGGAAAGACTCTTCTGGCCCTTTTCTTTCATTTTCTCACTGTCTTCCCTCAAAGTCATAATAAGTTCTAATTAATAGGCCTTTTCCCTGAAAGGTGCACGTTGCTAATCCTTATTAATCTACATTGACTTCAGGAAGAATTTCGCTATCCTTTAATAGTCTTTTTAAAATGTTGATAAGTCAACCACTGAACTAGGTTCTACTCAATATAGAAAGAAGCCACAGTCCTTGGCCATCACTGCAGAGAACCCGTTTCTTTACTCTGAATGTTAAATATATGCCTACTACAGCAAAATGTTGTGTAAAGTCCAAAAGACCCAGTGAGGAACAGTGTTCAGGGCTTAGGAAGCAAATGCTTCAAAAGGCTAAACACCTAGGGAACTCCCTGAAAAATCGTACCATATAGCCCACAGCAATTGGAAGATTAGAGGTGTAAACCAGGAACACATACTAGATAATGGAATTAGTCTAACCAGGTGAGAAAAAGAAGACCCTGTATGGATTCACAGACAAGGTAACACATACATGAAAATTTGGAAGACTGGTGTCTACATCCTCTTCATTACTGTTCAACCCTGAGCAGCTATGAACTCTCTGAACTTGCTTCCTCAACAGGAGAATAATAAATAACAATTGAATCTGAGGACATTTTAGTATCCGAAGAAAACATATATTCAAAGAAATAATTGTACATTAATGTTCACCATATGAATTTAACCTAGAATGAATTGCAAAGAGGACTTTAAAATAAGGAAGTTATTAATATAGAGTCATCTCCCTACAACTTACCAGAGGCAAACTCCATGGATGTTAATTGTCCTGCCTGAGAAACTCAGGAAGGAGTCAATATTTTCATTCTATGAACAAGATGAGTATGCCATAAGATAATGAAAGACAAGAAAAGGGAAGGGAAAGGAGAGAACAGGATGGAGAAAGTGCAAAGAGACATGAAGGAACCACACAGGAAACACACACATCCACAGTCTCACTCTAATTTCTAATGCCTGTATTGCTGCATTAAGAGTTCTTAGGAAAATTCTATAATGATTCAAAAGAGTCATACTGTCACTTATTCACCTTACTTTTGCTGATTTATTCTGATATTCTTCATTTATCTGTAGAAATATCCTTGTCCAAGCATTCTACCCCCTCCATTCTATGAAGAGTACATAATCTAAGAGAGGCAGGGATATAAATAAAGTCATTAAATCATTAAAGTTTTTCTAAATTTAAAAAAAAAACAATCTCAGTAGTAGAGGGCCTGCCTCTCATAGATGAGGCCTTAGGATTAAATCCAAGAACTCCCAAAACAACACACACAAAGAGAGTCAGACAGACAGAGAGACAGAGAATGACAGACAGACAGTTAAGTGGTGTGTTTCTATTGATTTAATAACCTTAAATTCATGTAACAGAAAATTCTAAAAGCACATGGAATGAACAAACTCCTCACAGGAGGAACAGTGCAATCTGAGAAGCTTTGGAAATGCTTCCAGGATGGGCAAGAAGGGCGTGGCTCAGTGACAGTCAAGATTTAGCACATCTCAGAGCTGTTAGGGAAGTTGGGGGCTGGGTAGAGAGATGAGAGTTTATATCAGAGATGGAAAGGCTGTTCTTAAAATAGATGGAACAGCACTGATATAATATTCTAGTATCAATGATATCTGTGTTTTCAGATCTGCTGCTTCCAGTCTGGACAGGCAGAATTAGCTGGTCTTTTCTATCATCCCACAGCACTGTTCAGTAACACTTGTCACAGTCTGTTGTGATCAGTTCGTTTATAGCTTGGCACCCTATGTGATTCATAGAAACATGATGTATTAAACACTTTAGACTTTAGAGGCAGACTGTTTAAGTTCTAGGGTTAAACAACATAAGTCTGTGTTTCTTTTCCTTCTTTGTTAAACCATGACCTTGAATAAATTATTTATCCCCTGAAAATCAGTAGGCTTACAGATGAATATAAGACAATAAAATCCCTGATCTCAAACTTAGGACAATCCCAAACCCAATGGGAAATAACCAGTGGATGTCTGTAAAAAAAATGAGATATATACAGTATATTTTTGAAAGATATAAAGATGCTCTCTTTTATATACATGTATGTCAGGGAAGAAGCAGGCTCCAAACATAAAAACATCTTCCTT
>LOEQ01001309.1:264264-280326 GCA_001685075.1 Bramus lutescens
CTTTCTTTCTTTCTTTCTTTCTTTCTCTCTCTCTCTTTCTTTCTCTCTCTTTCCTTCCTTTCTTTCCTTTCTCTCTCTCTCTCTCTCATACACACACACCCTTCCTTCCTTCTTTTTTTTAACAGAATTTCTTTAACAGCCCTGACTGTCCTGGAACTTTGTAGTCCAGACTGGTCTTCAACACAGAGATTTGCCTGATTCTGCCTCTCAAAGTGCTGTAATTAAAGGTTTGCACCATCACTGACCAAAAACATAAAATCTGGAGCTGCTTCAAGATCAGAAGAGTTTTCTTGCAAGGCCATGAGCTCTCCACAACAGGGAATGTTCAAGCAGTAGGTGCTGGATAAGCAATCTGAAGTGAATGGGTGAGGTGCATAACTTCCTTTACAAATTTGAAATTCTATGCATATGAAGTTTTCTTTGAGCTTTCCTTGCCTATCCACTTAAACATTATTGTTTGGCTTCATATTGAGGATCAAACTCAATTCCTAGATGTTGCAAAGATGTGAAAGTTCCTTGTTAATTGAAATGACATCCATTAGGGTGAGGAAACTTAGCCATCTGTAAAAGGAACAGTATTGTTTTGTGAGAGTTTCATTTTTACTATTGCATGCAGAGCAAGTTCTCTCTAGACAACATTAACAATTTTGTTCCTATTTTAGAGAGCAAATATTTTTTTTTCCTGCTAGCAACACCTACACAGCTGCTGTCCCTGTGATCTAAGAAGACATTGTTCAGTGGTGAAAAGTTCATTGCTATGGAAAAAGTGTGATCACTCAGCTCTATTGTCCTTTATCTCTCAGCAGGAAACCTTGGTGGACCAAGCATAAATAAAAAGGAATGCTTTTCAATAAAGACGTAAGTCTTTAAAACTCTGGGATACAAAGTAGAACTACTTTTGAAAACTATTTTTATGGGTCTCATGTGTGTGTGTGTGTGCGTGTGTGTGTATACACATGCCACAGCATGCATGTGGAGTCCGGAGAATAATTCGCTAGAGCTGGTTTCAGGGGTTTAATCCAGGTACTCATTTTTGGCAAGGAGCATATTTTCCTACTGAATCTTCTGAGCAACCCGACTTTTCTTTTTCTAACAAAAACAAGAACACTCTCCTCAGCGGCTGGTTGTAGACAAGCACTAAGCTAGGTATTTAGGGGACATGTAAGACAGAGAAACTGAGATGTAGAGATAGTTACTAGTTTAATATTATATAACTGGAAGTTTGGATGTAATTGGCCCCTATAAGCTCACACACACAGAGAAACCCTGTCTTGAAAACCCAAAATAACAACACTCAATCAACAACAACAAAATAGTCTACAAATTTCTTAAGCTATCTTGTAGAACACTGATAAACAATATCCAGAAGATTGGCATTAGGTATTAATATTTATTGCATGGTGTTTGAGCAGTTTTCACTGTACAGATTATAAAAAGCCTGTCTTAATAGTCTGAAAATAGGAAATGCAACACTCGGATTTCAATAAATTAGTGGCTGAACCACAACACATCCCATACTCAGATAATGTGCATCTGTTCTTATAATTGTTGGAGTCCTAGGAGTTATACACAACCAGGTCTGTTCTGAGTTTCCTGCTACAAATGTAGCCAAATTTGCGTTTATCCCAGACATTCCTTTCTTCCCTTTTCTAGGTCAGAGTGAGGCCTGAGATGATCCATGCCAATTTTGTTTCTATCTGATGAATTCAGAAGACGTTCATTTCCCCACGTTTTAGGCATTAACTCTCAAACCTGTGATCCTGACAAAATCAAGTATAATTAAAAAATGCATTGCCCAACCTGGAAACAGAATGAGAGGAAAATGCATCTGGGGCTCTTTGAGTTTTGATCCCCTGAAAGTGAACATGTTTGGAAGAATATTCCAGAAAAGGACTTTGATACAATCAACACCATCTGTAACAATGATGAGTGCGACGCTTTGCCTTGAGGAATAAGAGAAAAAGATACAAGGAGACAAGCGTATATATGTACAGAGAGCTTAGGACCAGGAAAATTCAGAAGGAAAGGTCTGCAAGATGAAAACGTCTTGTCTGTTTTGTGTATGTAGGGGCTGCAGGTATATAGGTTTGTCTGTGCCTTTATATAGACTTTAGAGGTTGATGGCAGCTGGTTTCCTTGTTCTCCATTTATTGAGACTCGATTGCTCACTGAATCTGGAGCTTTCTGGTTAGGCTGTATGGTCTGGCCAAGCGAAGACCCCAAAGATCCCCCTGTATCTCCCCCCCCTCAACACCCAGATTGCAAGTGTGCACTATCACATCTGGCTTTTTATGTAGATGTTAGAGATCGAATTCAGGTCTTCGTACTGAACAACAACCACTTTACCTAATGAGCTGTTTCCCTAGCCATCCATTTTCTGTGTGTCTCAACCATATATTGAGTAAACAAAGAATGGAGTCTACGTATGACTATACCCTGAAGACACAGACTCACCCTACCTTCGACATGAAAATACCTGAATGTGAAGTCTTTGATGTGACATTGGCTGGAAGATATTAGGAAACTTACTTAACCACAGCTCATCTAGAACCTCCAGGGTATTTTGTTTTATTTTCGTAAGTTTCCAATAGAATCTGAGACTAAAGAGTTGCCCAGCTTTGGAATAACAATGCCAGCTGGAATACGTGTACCTTCTATATAGTCACACTCCACGAACTTCTCCTGTCTGTCGTGGTCAACACCCTACCCATTTATTTTAAGCAAATTAATACATATTTTTTAAAAAAATGCTGCTTGTTAATTCTCTAGATCTAAAAGACAATTCACAAGGAGGAGTAGAAGAGGATGGGAGGGCCGAGGGGTCCTTCTCACTGACTGAGTTTTCTATGAGAGGGAAACTCTACAAAGGGACTCACTGTGCCTGATCACTTTACTTTTCCTAAAATGACACATTAGCACTGAGCAAAGAATGAACAGAGAAAAACAGCGCATCCCAAGCACAAGAGACAGCATTATTTGGTGACACTCTATAGTCTTCTTGCTGGATCCATAATAAGATTGAGAGCAGAGGGACTCAGCTCACTCATTCCCCAGCAACCAGCCCCAGAGTCCTGGTGAAGCCTTAAGAGGAGAACGTGAAGCGCTTTTTGCGTCTTCTGTCTTCTGGAATGAGTCTCTTCATGAGTTCCTGCTGGAAGCTGGGGGTGGGGTGGAGCACGGTTGTTGCTTTAGGAGTTACTCAGCAGGTGGTGGTTGCTAAATGTGGCACTGGGGAGCAGTAATAAATAAATAAATACAAACTACAAGAAACTCTTGGCCTTCACTTCTCAGCCCCCGCTCTCCCAGAAGAGTTAAAGAAAAATGAGGAAGAACAGAAATAGCTGTGCCCCACCCCACTTACCAAATGTCGACGAAACTTTTCGTTGCTTTAGTTTAATATCACGAAAATATGAAAACGTGCAGGGTGAAAGGAAAGACTAAAATTAAAAGTAATCTGTGCATTATTAAGTCTCTTCTCTAACTCACTCCATCTCCTGGACATATATTTGACCAGTACCTGCGCAAAATGACTAATTCCAAGATACTGCATTAGGAATAAAGCCTGAAGTCAAGCGAGGTCATAGGGTGGTACCCTAATCCAGTAAGGCTGATAACTTACAAGAAGATGAGAGACCAAGAGCATACATGTACAGGGAAATAATGGTGATGCAAAGATACAAAGTACACAGACGGCCATTTGCAAGCAATGGAGATAGGAGGCCTCAGGGAAATATAATCTGATACTTTGATCTTGGGCACTGACCAAGGCCCCATATCTAAGATGATTTCTGTTCTTTGGCTGCCTCTGCTTACATTTTGTATTAACAGCCTCACAAAGCTAATGTGAGACTCTTGGTGAGAATTTCTGACCCAGGAAAGACTCTTCCATTCATCTGTCCCTTGAGTTCTTGGTTCAGAGTTTTAAGGAACTGCTACAAAGGAAACCCTTTTGGTTCCCTCCCCCAGGGGTGTCATTTTAATTGAAGTCCTTGTGAACTGTGTCTCTTGGAATTACTTAGTGTATAATTTTCATGGTCAGATCTCACTGCCTTGAAAATGGTCCGTGAAACTCCTCTCTAAACTGCCTTCAAGTTCATCTGGGAATGTAATCTTTCTAGAAAAAAAAAAAAACATAATTCTAGAAATACCTTTAGATTTTAAGAGTCATGTGACCTAAAACATGTAAGAATCATTGATGACTTCAAAGCACTTGTTTTACGGATGAATAAGCTCAACCTTATGAAGGAATATTTCCTCTAAATGTGTTAAAGATACTAACAAAAATAAGGTCCAAATCTCTCGCCTTCTCATAAAAGGCATCAAACCGTGTTTTCACAGGAGCTAAACATTTCACCTGAGATCCCCTTTGGCAAAGGGGATCTTTTATCATTTCAACATATGTTGATGCGTACAAGAGATTCAAGTTTTAGAGTATTCACTTAGGTAGATAGGCAATTTGTCAACTTTTGCCAATATCTAAATTATGTTCCATAAATGTGAAGCCTTAAGGATGACATGACAACATGGAGATGTCTATGTGGGGAGAGGACAAGGAATTCCACTGAAGGATGTGTCCCAAGGCTCCAAGCTCCATCCTAAATTGATATGAATATGAATATAACCTTGACTGTAACCTTTTACACGAGGAATGGTCAAGAGGCAAGGTATAACTCAAATCTCATATCCCCAATAATTCCTCTTTGACACAGGCAAGGCAAACAAACCAGAGAAAGCCTGCATGCTATACTCACAGGTCCAATTTCAAATGTATAAGCCTCCCCAGTCTTCAGCTTCAAAGAGCTGCACACTGAGCCAGAAGGAGTCATATGGATGTGCTCTAAAAGCTAATCAAGGACATGGAAGGCCATCATTTCCCACTTACTCCCTGACCACATACATATCAGTGATGGTATCGACCAGGAAACATCTACTTGCTCCAGGTGTCTGTGAATGTCAATAGCCATTTGCCTTCTCTTATGTATAGAGCTCTCTGCTTTGAAGGGCCTCTCTGTGCAGGCAGCAGCTCCTGCCAAGGTAGCCGCCTACCTGTCTGCTCGTTTGCTGTCCGTGAATTCCTGAAGTAAAAATGGGCATTTCAGGATTTAGCAAGAGCTCCACCCTTTGGTAGGTACTTAGAAAGTTGGCCTTTCTTCATTTTCTGTTTCCTTACTTCTTCCTAGTGTCTCAGAATTCTGAGTGCAGCGAAAAGCTCCAAATTCAGCATCTGTGCTGTGGGGTTTGACACACATAGGGAAGGATTTAAGAATTTAGTATTTCCCTTGTTCTTGTAAAGGAAGCTGTGGGCACACGAGGCTTGGAAGAGAAGAGGCTTTTGATTATCTCTCAAAACACAGATTGACCTATATACCGCCATAAAATCAACTTAACATGACAGATGAATGAACACTGCAAACCTTCCAACTTCCTCAACCCAATGTTTATTTTTTTGCTCATGACCATGATACACTGAGCTGTATGTAGAATAAGCCCCCAAGCAAGCTGACCTTCTTTCTTCCACCTCCTCAGCATCCAAGAGTCATGGAATAGCATGAGTACACTTGGGGAAAAGGAGAAGGAAGAATAGAACATAAAGCTAATGATTGCTTGCCCTAAAGTGGCAGACTGTCAAAGCCCCAGGCTGGTCCTTCTACCACACTAGAATTACAACTTGTGCAGGGGATTGGGAGTCACCAAAGGAGAGGGAAAAAGTCAGTTTAGGAGTTCAGTCTCTGCTTCCATGCCCTCATAGCTAGCATCTCTGCTTTCCAAGTAGTCTATCATTCTTCCCATGACACTCCACTTCTTGCTCTACCTCTAGGTTTTGATTTCACCATCTTCCTAGACAACAGTTGTGCTGCTAATCACAATCAGTGTTAGTCAGTTAACAGCCTCAGGGTGACTTAAGCGGAAGTCAAAATAAACCTTCCTTTCTTCGTGGTCTTTCTGACACCAGGATGGCCCCAAACAGATGTGCTTCGTGACTGCAAATCCATGGATGCACCTGTCTCTTCCCCACACATGCTGGATTGTGGAGATGGCTGTTCACTCAAGGGCTTTTGATCAGCATCTGCTTATTTTTCTGGCTGATGTAGGATTTGGTCCTAAATAGAGGATTGAATCAGGTTCTGATTTTCTTCTTTATTAAGTACCAAAGCACCTGCAGATTTCACCCATTCCCTATTCCCCTTCATAGTCAACACTCTTATCATCCTCTTCAAGGATGTGTATTGCCCCTTTCTACGCCATCTCAGCAATTCAGCCCATCATCTATCTAGTCATACCCTTTCCCCTGGAGGTTCCCTCAAAATTCCTTTCGTCACTCAGGGTGCAAGAACAGTGCTGGCTGGAAGTCTGAAGTCTAGGAAACATGCCGTTGGGTCTCCCACACCTTTTATCAAGTCTGGAATGGTAATAAATGTGTCCTTGGAATCCTGACCAAAATTCCATATCTCCATCCCTTTAGAAACATTTCTCATATTGCTTGGCATATGATCACCGTAGCTCTACACTAGGGTAAAGAGAACATTCTGGGTTAGTAGGTGCTTGGGTTCTGAAAGTAGAATACACCATTTCTCTAGAAAAACCTAATTCAAGCACAGGAGACTTGTCAAGTAACCCCTTGGAAAACAGAGGCCTGCCTGTTCCTCTCTGATGCTGGGGGTGGTAAGTGGGACGGTGGTATGATTATGATATCTGGCTTTCTATTTTTGTAACGTGTCAAGGATGCTGAGGAATTCAGCCCCCAAACTGAGAAGTGCAGAATAGCACCAGATCCTAAATCATGCAGAGACAATATACACCTATGTTGTAGGAGGCTGTGGGAGTGGGGTGAGGGATTCGTCAGAAGCCCTCCCCGGCACAGACCAGGCTGTTTGCTGGCTTAGCCTAGTTTTGGAGCCTTAAGTGGGAGAGAGTTTGCTTTTATAGTCGTCTTTTTCAAATTAACCTCTTTTGTTCTGGGCAGGTGGCTTAGTGGTTAAAGAGTTTGCTGTATAAGCATGAGGAACCAAGTTCATATCCCCAGCTCAATGTGAAAAAGTCAAATCCAGAGAAGGTTTGTAAACCTGGCTCTTGCGTGGGGGTGCTGTTGGTTGATTGAGAAAGACAGGTTCCTAGTAGTTTGCTAGTAAGCCAACCCAGCCTAAATAGTGAGTTCCAGGTTCAGTGAAAAATCCTGTCTCAAAAAGTAAGTTGGAGAACAGTAGAGAAAGACAGTATGGCTACCAGTGAAAACCACATGCCCATATGTGATGAACACACTACACACAGGCATGTATGTACACACATAAGAATCAAAAACACACACAGACATGCGCACACACACACACACCCCTCTTTATCTCCGTGCTCTAGTGTGTGTTATTCTTCCTACATAGTTGATTGCTAAGATTTCTCTGTCTTCAATTTTCATTCTTACCTCATAGCTTTACTATAGCTAGAGGCTTACCAGTAGGCTGTATAGGGAGGAATAGTAACTAGTTCAAAAGACAAAGAAAATGTATAATTATTCTCATTAGAAACATGGCTAATGTCTATTTAAGTTGTTTTTCTTAACACATTACTAATATTAAACAAGTGTGAGCCTGATATAGGTTGATAATTCTTGAGAATTTTCAGTGCAAACCATGACCAGTGTCAATCCCTAGCTCACATTCCTAAGCAGTTCTCCTCTGGTTTAGCTAACTGAATGGCCTTCTACACACCATGAAGGAGGTGGATAGGAAGGAGTGGGAGCCAGGCGTGAGATTAACTTTCTCATCAAGTTCTCACCTTCCCATGTAATCTGCCGAAGATAGGTCAGTACTTCACCCAGAATATACTAGAATATCAGCCTCAGACTCCGTTTTTATTCATTTTCTGACTCAAACTGAAGAAGAAAAGCTAAGTGTGTGTGTATGTGTGAAAGAATTATTCTACTGATGCTAGAATTACAGGAATGTTCCCTGCAGAGAAAGGTCATAGAAAACACCAGGAAAGCTATAAATACTAGAAACATAAAAAAGTTCTATAGTTGAAAAGCAGAAATTTTTCTGTCTGGGATTGTGCAAAGGAGGATAGAAGAGAAAAAGCACACAGATCTCAGAAGAAAAGCTTCCTCTTTTGGAGCTGTAAACTGAAGATAAAGAAGCCTGCTTCTTAAGACACACAGTGCTCCTCATTTAACGTGAATGAAAAGCAAAGCCCACCTTCTCCCTTGTACTGCCAAGGGACAAGGTAATGACAAGTCACCACATAGTGACCACACGGGTTGTGATTCTCCTCTCTCTGGTCACCTCTTGAAGTCTTTCTGCAAGTGTCTCTGCCTGGGGTTCTGCAGAGGAACCCAGAAAAGGGAAAGCAAAAAAGGATATAAAACCAATAGCCACAGAGCCTCTCAAAGTAAGTTTATAAAAAGGACACATGATCTCACTATGTTTGACATATCCTGACCCATCTCTGTGGTGTTCTAACCTCAAAAGGGAGAGGTCTGAGGGTGGGTGATGAGGATCAAATTTCCTTTTCTGGACGTACTGCCTTCAACATCACTTCTCCACACCTTTCAGAGATTTATTTATCAAAAAATACTTGAGATTTGAATTATAGAAAGACATTAAAGCTGAAGTTATGGAAACTGAAGGAGATCAAACTATTTTTAAAAACACAAGAATGAAAAACTCTGAAGTATTAGGACAATTCTGCAGAAGTTTTCAACACAAATAATGAAGAAAAATCCTAGGAACTGATAGGCCATTTGCTATATTAAAAACCAAGAGATCAATGCTTCACATTTTGAAAACTATAAGCAATCATGACCTATCATTTCCTCACAGGCATTGCAATCTCATACAGATCAATTTATGGCATTCTGTAAGATGTCCTTCCCCACAGAGACTCGAAACCCAGGAGAATTGTCAAGTTGTCATAATTATTTTCCCTGAGCCTGTTTTGAGAAGACAGTAGAGAGAAGTTTAAGGCTAAACCTGAAAAATCTCATCCTACAAGTTCTTGACCTGTATGTCAATTGCTCAAGGATAATATGATATTTTTATCAAGATTGTAGGTTACTGATGCTCCTCTTACTTGGTGCATTGAAAAAAAAATCAAATGTTACTTGTACTGAACTTGATATGATGGACTTCATGGATAAAAATTAGGTAATTTTTCCACCTGTCTAATGTGTCATATTGCTGAATGCACAGAATCATCTCCACACTCTGCTATAGGTTAAAAAATTCTGTGGGATAGCATCTACTTCATAGTATCATAATACCATGATCACCTCTCCTTTACCTCCACCATCACCACCATCATTGCCATTGTTACCTCACCACTACCACCATCATCCTTACTACCACCATAACCATCACCATCATCATTACCACCATCATTATCACCGCCACCACCACCATCACCACCACCAACAACAACTACCACCATCACCACTACCACCCACTACCAACAAGAACAACTACCACCACCATCACTACCACCATCACCACCACCACTAACACCCATCACTATCACCATCACTATCACCATCACTGACACCATCACCACCACCACCACCATCACTGACACCACCACCATTACCACTACTACCACCATCACCACCACCACTAACACCCATCACTACCACCACCACCACCACCACCACCATCACTGACACCACCACCACCACCACCACTACTACCCAGCACCACCACCACCAGTACCAACCATCATCACCACCACCACTACCACCATCACCTTCACTACCACCATGACTGCTACTATCACCAGAGATAAAACAACTGCTGTCCAGACAAATCCTAGCATTTGCCTTTTAAAACAGCTGACATCTGGAGAAACTATCTGATACTTGTTACTTACTCTGCACTCAGCAGGAACGGAGGTTGGCAAAGGATTTAGCAGAGTGTCTTATTTTTAAAATATCTCACACCTCCCCCTCACCCTCCCTATCTTCAGAGAGAGATTTTAGCAATACATTTTGAGATTCTGCTGCGAGTCAATCACCTTCTTCCCAGACACACAAAGCTTCAAAAAAGACCTGGAACTTTGATCTAATGCCAAGGTGGGCTACCCAAATTAAATACAAATACTACAGCTGCCAAGATCTCTTCATTTGAGGGATAAACCAATAAGGGAAGCTCAAATATAAAATGAGACTAAAATTCAAACTAAAATCTCTGTGTGTGTGTGGGGGGGGGTGCTTTAAAGCATTGCCTAAGAAGGCTTTTTTATACCTCATCCTCCAAAGGTAGGTCATTATCAAGTGAAAGGAATTCAGTTGACTTGAGAAAATTAATGGGACTTTTAACATCAGGCACTTGCCCAGCTTCTGCCTGAATAGACTGTCCCAGTGATCCCTTCCCTATTTAGCCCAGCTGCTGTGAAGTGAGAAGAACAGATCTGATCAGCTTAATGCTGGGCACAAAACCAGTCCCTAAACACAGAAGGCTGCTTCTAAAACCCAAAACTCACTCCTTTGGCCCGAGAGCAAAGTGAGGCATGTGGAGGTGCTAGGGGGAGCTCTGCCATAGGGAACGGTCCTGGTTCAGCAGAGAGCTAGTAGAATTGGGGAGTGATGGTTAACAGGAAAATAAATGGCATTCTGGAAAGTAGCAATTCTTAACATTGACTAATAACAATAGCTATTATAGTTAAGCGTTAAAGATCATGAAAATGACCCCAACAGTGTGAGGACTTTACCTTCCCTTAAAACAATTCATGGTATTTTATATTAGCAAACTAGAAATGCCCATGTGCTCCTTTATGTGAACAAATTCTCTTTTCTTGTGAGAAGGGTGTGCAATTTGTATATTCATGTTTGTGTGTGAGAGAGAGAGAGAGACAGACAGACAGACAGAAACAGAGACAGAGATATGGAGGAGGGAGGCAGAGACACAAACACAAAAATACAGAGGCACAGAAGGGGTCCCAGAGATAGAGATGCACAATAGAACAACAGAAAGAAATGGACGCAATGAAAATGGGCACTGCAGTCAGCCGCCAGCAATCTTAAAAGGGGAGATTCTCTTTCCCTTCTCCATTTTCCTTTTTCACGGGTTCTGAATTTCCCGACACAACATACAACCCTAGATTCTCACAGTTTGGAAGTGGAGCGATCTGAGAGAATCACTCTGCCTCACAAGCAAGGGAAACCAAAGAAGACAGCACTACTAATTGGTTTCATAGCAAGAGGCTTGAAATCCATCTTGTGGAGAAGAAAATGTGTTGGTTATTACCACAGTTGCCATCCCCTTAGTCTTTAGCCACAGGTCTCACATTGCAGCTATTTCAAAACACCACCCTTACTCTAGCTCAAGGTGAAGAGTGCATTCGAGTACTCGGGGAATAAACACTGGATGTTAAGTATAATAATTGACATGATATCTCAATGTTTATCAGGTTCCAGCTTTTTATCTACTTATTGTGAGCTGATAACTTAGGGTAGCTAAAATTATGCGCAGTTTATAAGCTGTGAATTCCAAAGACTAGCTATCACAAAGTTTATGGGGATTAACTAGCGGGATTTGAACCCAATTCCTTTGGCTCTGGAAGTCACAGTCTTACCCTAGATGTAATATTAGCTTTTAATCACTATTTGAAAATATCATGCATGTTAAACATTCAGCAAATGTAAGCTATCACCAGCTAGTATTATTTCTTGGTACTAGGAGGACCTGGCTTGTTTAGGAGAAGGATCAGGCTACCTCCTAAATGCTGTGGTAAATTCCTTTCTAGTAATACAGAGATTGGCAGCATTATGGAACCAGATGGCCTATGGTTTTGCGATTGCTTCTATGCCAAGAGTTTTGTAAGAAGTTAGGCTGAATTTTAAAAACAGAGTAAAGGAATCAAGGAAAGTATCCAGAAAGAAGAAATAACTGAATTTTGTCTTAGTTTCTTTCCTTGTTGCTTTGATAAAATAATCTGATGAAAGCAAGCAAAAGGATGAAGGGTTTATTCCAGCTCACAGTTTAATGATATAGTTTATCATTGCAGAGGTCAAGGAAGCAGGAACTTGAAGCAGTGTGTCATGATGCTCCAAAATTAGGAACGAAGAGCAATGGACACCCATTGCTACGCACTCTCCTTTTCCCATCGATATAGTCCAGGTTCCCAGCCAGAGAACGGTGCCATCTTCAGTGGGAAGCTCTGTCCATCTCAATTAACACAACCAAGACAATCTTCCATAGGCAAGGTCCTGAGCCCATCTCCGGGGTGGTTATAGATTCTCACAAGCTAACAATTAATATTAAACAACATAATTTGCATCATGAAATGGTTGGTTGTGAAAAAGAAAAAAAAAGCTGTTTCTTTTCAGTGAGATGGGTTTAAAATCACCTATCCTCCTGAGACATCATGGGAGTGACCTTATCCAGTGAAAAATGTATGAATAAAGTGAAAAAAGCAATGATAACAAAAGGGAGAGAGAGGGGTAATAAGAGCGAAGAGAAAGAAAAGAAGAGGAGAGAAGAAAGGAGCGACGAGAAAGAGAAGATAGGAGAAAGAAGGGGGGAGAAGACCCTACCCTTTGGGAGTAGTACCCATTTTTCCATTGGGGTAGGTAGGTACACCGCTGAACCTAAAATACAAGCCAACATTTTCTCCTTACAGGTCTTCTCCATCCACCTCATCTGATGGCAGTCAAGGAGGTGTGAAGCCAACATGATAATGAACTTGGCTTGGGAGAAAAGCCCAACAGCTTGTTTCTTGAACCGAGAATACTGTACTCTGTTATTTAGCACAAAATACGTGAATACTGTCTTTACATAATTTCTACGTTTCCCTATCCCCCATCCAAGTCTTCCAACCTTGCCCCCACTCCCTCTCAGATTCCCAGCCCACTAAGTTCATTCTGAGCTGCTTGTATATGTTTAGGACTGACAACCTGGGACTGGATAACCTATCAGGGGGCCTGTGCACGGACAAAACCAGTTCTCCCTCTCTCAACAGTCACAGATTTCCTACAGCTCTTCATCTTGGAATAGGGTCTTAGAATATTTGCACCCTTCGTATTAGAATGTTGGTTGGTGTTTTCATTATTCAGGTATTCTTTAGGCAACCATATTGTTGAGATTTCATGGGTGCAGCTTCCCAGTCATGCCTAGAAGTCATTATTTCACTGGTTTAGCACACTTTAAATGAAAAAAAAAACTTGGTAAGAAGAAAAGTAAGTAACGTGCTAAGGTTTTACAATTCTTCATATGCAAAGGAGTTGGGGTGGTGCACATCTTTAATCCCAGCACTCGGGAGGCAGGGGCAGGTGGATCTCTATGAGTTCGAGGCCAGTATGGTCTACAAGAGCTAGTTCCAGGACAGGCACCAAAGCTACAGAGAAACCTTGTCTTGAACAAAAACAAAAAGAAAAAACAACAACAACAATGAAAAAAAAAACAAAATAAACTGTTTTTGATGTCTACAGTTGTTTCTGGAAGCCACCAAAGAGCCTCATTAAGTAACAGTCTTCACAAATGAGCTGAATTTCCCCATTACTTGAGACTGATTGCTCTTTTTCTTTCATTCACAGATAACAGATGGCAAGAAATGCAGTTCTGCCGCACAATACTTAGGATCAACTTGGATTAACACAATATTCTCACTGCATGACTGCCCACTGTGGGTTTTATTGACTATGTACTAAAACACCAGGAGACATTTTACTAATCTCTGAAAACAATGGACACTGGAAAAGAGTCTTTGGATTCCATCCAGAATGTAACAGGGACACGTGTAGTTCATGGACCTTCCTTCTCTCGTGGCTTATAGGAAGATGGATGATCAAGAGAGAGAAATTTAGACTACAGAGGGCAAACAGGAAAGAATAGGTAAATTTATTCCAGCATTACTTATAGATAGTTTACCACTGACCAAATAAGAGCTAGTTCATGAGCTGAAACCAATGGAGTCACTTAAAGAAACCCCATAATTTATTTCTAATTTTTGAGCATTCTTACAGAAAATCAACAAAAATTCTCCTCTTAGCTTGGAGACCTTCTTTTCAAGTTATTTTCTATAAGAAGTTCGTGAGTAGAAAAATACTTCTCACAGGTATCAGATTTCTAGTCACATTTTCTAAAGGTACCAGTGTCATCATTCTCGAAAGCTCTTACTTCCTTCTCTGTGGAGCAGACACATCTAGAGCGCTGCCTTCTAGGCAATGCAAGTCCCTCTGCGGACAGCAGAAAAATACCTTCCTTTGTCACACACAAGTCTTTTCAGGGGTCTTTCCCATAGAAAAGCAGTAAGGTTCTAAATGACAGGTTGCTTTCCTCAGCAAACAACCTCTTTCCCAAATATACAAACATGTAGAGAAAGATCTAAGGGTATTGAGAACCAGATCAAACTTGTTTTCGAACCACCTCCCTTTTTCTTCAACATCAAATCCTGCTACTTCCCCTAACCAATGGTCCAGGTTATATTTTCAAAGGATCTTATCTTTTCACCTTCTTATCTAACCTCCCTGGAGCCTTGAGGTCCTCACGTCTATCTCAGAGTGTCCAAATGACATGGGACGAATGTCAACCAATGGATGGATGTTGCTGGTCAACTCTTTGCATGTGTCCTGAACATTTCTTTCAAAGTTAGGTTTCCAAACGGCAAAAAGATGATCTTCTTAGAGGACTGAGAAAAATTGTGCCCCAGTTCCGTATGAAAGGACAGTCTCACTACAGATAACAGAAACCCCAACACCTCTATGGCATTTGCCGTTTCATTTGAGCTCATTCATTTCTTTCAGTCAATGCTACTTTTCCAAAATCGCTGTCTGGAATCCTCTGAACCCACTCTTAGGTCTAAAATCATTCCTAATGTGCTGTCACTGACTGCCCCCTTCCTTAGCTTCCGCTCCAATGCAGTCACATAACCCTGTTTCCAGTCACCTCTCCCCTCTCAAGAGCCAATCAGTCTACAAACTGATATTGAAGAAACCATACATATAAAAGGAGGTTCTACTGCTGCTTTCCTAGATGGCATGACAGCAGGAAAGGAGATGTTGACCACAAGGTCTGACAGACATCAGAGGGAACACATCTCTTTTTCTGTATAAATTTCCCCGGTAATTAAAAAAAATGAAATAACAAGAAGAGTTAGGGCTAGAAAAAAAAAAGAAAAATAAATAGATTTTAGTGTTGAGCCTGATGAGTCTGAAAGCTTTTCTCCTGGGAAGGTTCTTCTATTAAGATCTGAAAAGATAAGTTACTTCTGATTATTACATGTCACTGGTATGCCAATCACTTTGATACTCAGATGTACCTTATTAGGAATGGTGGGGGGGCAGGGACATGATTTACATTTTTTAATGTACAAGTACTTTTGGTATGTCTAATAGGATATATAAATAATCCTTGTTTTGATAGAAGGCATCCACTAACTAGTGTTATGAGTTCTATATATTGATAGACAGGAGGAATATGAAGATATTGTTGGAGTTAACCTAATGATTCCTCAACAAAGTTTTCTTTAGTTCCTCTTGCATCATTCATCATACAAAATGTATTCTGTTTAAAACTTTGGTGATATTCTTCAGTAGTCTCTGCCTTATTAACCCTATAAGGACCAGTTATATGGAATGAGGTACTCCTAACTGTAGAAAGCCAACATCTCCACGTCTAATCTCCTCTAGTACCTATAATCACACGCTGAACTTTAGAAATAAAGACAATGAAACCTCAACAATTTTTACATTATTATTTCTCACCCATTGATTTACCTCCAAAGAGGCTTGCATGATTCAACCCTGTGCTAATGACATTACATCATTCTCTCAGGCTCATAACACTAGATCCGTTACCTACCAGGCTGCTCTCCCCCTACTTAGTAAAACTGTAGCATTGCCTTCCCTTCTTCGGGGCCATAGATCCCCCAGCTCAGCCAGTTTGGGCGCTGGGAAGGGGTGGTGAGTGAAATCGGGTGGGAGTTCCTTTGTTTCAATAGCCTGCCAGCAGCAAGGTAGGCCTTTTGTCTGAAAGGACCTTGGCCAGGAAGGGGCCCTGATTCTGTACCAGAAAACCCATCGGAGAGCAGTTGTAGGAAGAGATGGGCAGGTGCCAATGCAAGAATTCTTCCAGCAATCTGAAA
>LOEQ01001310.1:1687-16845 GCA_001685075.1 Bramus lutescens
TCTCTCTCTCCCTCTCCCTCTCCCTCTCTTTCCCTCCCTTTCTCTCTTAAAAAGAGAAACAAAAAAACAATGCAACAAAAACAGAAGTCAAAAAATGAAGAAAAAGACTTAAAACGACAAAAAAAAATGCCCAAACAAAATAAAATAAGGCCAAACACCTACAAAAACCCTATTGAGTTCATTTGTACTAGCCAACTACTTCTATGTATGAGGCTGACCTGACACGTGGTTAATATACCTGGTGCTACACCACTGGGCAAACTGATTTTTCTATTTAAAGCAGTTATGAACTTCAGATAAATCCTGGGTTAGGAGTGGGAGCCGTATCCACTTCCCCCTCTCTTGATGCTGGAACCCTATCTACCTTGAACCTGTTCAGGCCTGTGCATGCTGCTACAGTCTGTGTGGGATCATATGTACATCCATTCTGTTAGGTCTGGAGGGCAGAGTTTCCTGGGAGTCATCCATCATCTGTGGCTCTTAGAATCTTCCTGCAACCTCTTCTGTATAGATCACTGAGCCTTAAGGATGAGGCTTTGATGAAGACATAACTGCTTAAGGCTGAGAGTTCCAAAGTCTGTCACTCTTTTAACATTATCCAGATGTGGATCTCTGTGTTGGTTCTGATCTATGTCAAGAAGCTTCTGTGATGATGGTTGACCCAAGCAACTCATCTTCAGGTATAGCAGAAGGAATCATTTTATTGCTATGTTCCTGTAATAGAATAATGCTATTAGGTTCCCCCTAGTCTCATGGCTTATCTACTCTCAGATTCTTGGTCACTTTAAGCAGTGTCAGTTATGGGTTCATCTGGTAGAGTCGGCATTAAATCCAATCCCATAACATCTGTACCACTATTACACCAGCATATCTTGTAGGTAGGTCACTGTTATAGATCACAGGGTTTACAGCTGGGAGATATTTGATGATTTCTTCTCAGCAGCATGCAGTGTAACTTCTAGTACCATAAATGCAAGTCAATAGGGATAAACTAGCTAGGCCATTGCTCAACTTCTCTGTATTTCATGAGGTATCTAATCAGGGTCTTCAGCACTAGGGCCTTACCATCTGGTTATAGAGAACAGTCGGTAGCCTTGGAAATAGCCTTTGATGTCTGGAGACTTCCATGGAGACCTTTTGGCCAACAACTCAACAAGATGTCACCCATTCCTGACAATGGAGGCTTTATGTGGTGTCCTGTGATATCTAGGTGGGGCACTGTCTCCCTTATTATTTGGCGACACCATTTATATTCCTTTCATATATGTATAAATTTTAGAAAGTTTCTTACTAATAAGTTTTTATATGATTTTTCAAATGCCTTTAGCATTAGTTGTCTCTCCCCATACTCCCTCCTTAACCAATGTCCTCTATCACCCTTCCTATTTAATCCTCCTATTGTAGTTTCCTCTGTTACTCCGTAATAATCTATTCCATTTCCCCTTCCCAGGAAGACCTTCTCTACCACACTAATCTCTTACTATAAGCCTAACACCTGTAGTAATTATGATTGTAACACACATGTTGAAGGCTTGAAATCTAATGCCCACATATAAAGGGAAACATGCAATGCTTGTCTTTTTTCATCTGAGTTAAGTTGGCATCCCAAAGATTTTGTTATACAAGCCTTTTACTTGCTTGATTAGAATTTCCCCAATATTTATTTTTCAGGCTGATATGAACAGTACTGTAATCCTGATTTCTTTCTCAGTCTGTTATTTGTATATAGGAAGACTACTGATTTTTATGTGTTGACTTTGTGTCTTGCTACCTTGTTGAAAGTGTTTATTTATCAGGTGTAGATGCTTCCTGGTGGAGTTTCTAGGGTCTTTTATGTAGAAAATCAAATTATCTACATATAAAGGTATGTTTACTTTTTCCTTTCCTATTTGTATCACTTTGATTTCCTCCCACTACTTTAATTCTCTAGCTAAAATTTCAATTACTATATTGAATAAGTGTGGAGATGGTCAACATCCTTGTCTTGCTGCTGATTTTAGTGTGTATGTTTTGAGATTCTCTCCATTAGGTTAATGGTGGACTTGCTGTAAACTGCCTTTATTATGTTGAAGTATGCCCCTGGTATCACTAGCCTATCTAGCACTTTGTTCATGAAGGGATGCTGAATTTTGTCAAGTCTAATGAGAAGACGATGTGGCTTTCATCTTTCAGTTGTTTATATAGTAGATTATGTTTATTGATTTACAAATGTTAAATCATCCCTGCATCTCTGGGCTGAAGCCAATTTGATCAGATAATCCTTTAGTGTGTTTTTAAATTCAGTTTGCAAGTAATATTTTGAAAACTTTACATCTATAATCATAAAGATATTGGCCTATAATATTCTTTGTTGTATCTTAGGATTGTTTTGGTATCATGGTAATAGCCGTGTCATAAAAAGAAATAGAAAATGTTGCTTCAGGTTCTATTTCAATGAATAATTTGAGGAGTATTAGCATTAATTCTTCTTTGAAGACCTACTAGAATTCTGTGCTGAATCTCTTTGGCCCTGACCTTTTTTTAGCTGAAAGAATTTAATTAATTATTCTGTTTTACTGGGGATTATGGATCTTTTAAATTGCTTGTCTGGCCTTGATTTAACTTTGATAGGTGGTATATATAAAGAAATTTATCCTTTTATTTTAGGTTTTGTGGTTTGGTGAAGTACAGATTTTTAAATTAGCTTTATGATTCTGAAAATTTTCTTGATATTTTAATGCCCCCCTTCCCATCTCTAATTTTATTAACTTGAATCTTCTCTCTCCATCTTTGGTTAATTTGGCATAGGATTTCTCAAAGAATCAATTCTGGCTTTCACTGATTTGTTGTGTTATTTGTTTCTATTTCTCTGATTTCAGTCTTTAGCTTGATAATTTCTTACAATCTACTCTTTTCAGTTGTTATTTCTTCTTGCTTTAGAGATTTCAAATGTTTCACTAAGCTAAGAATATGATATCTCTCCAGTTTTTTATGTAAGCACTTCATGCTATAAACTTGCCTCTTAGAACCAACCACCTCCATTTTGTTCCATGTTAGGGTATGTTGTTTTGATTTTTATTCTGTTCTAAAATGTTTTCAATTTCTTTCTTTATTTTTGTCTTGAACCATTTTTTATTCAGAAATGAGTTTTAAGTTTACATGAGTTTGTATACTTTCTGTTATTTTTGATATCCAGCCTTCATCTATGGTGTTCAGATATGATCCAGGATGTTATTTCAGTTTTATTATATATTTATTATATGTTGAGTTGCAGCAAATGGATGGCACTTTAAAAAAATATTCTGAGTGAGGTAACCCAGACACAGAAAGACAAATATGGTATATACTCACTCATAAGTGGATATTAGATGTAAAGAAAAGGATAGCCAGCCTATAGTCCATGACCCCAGAGAAGCTGGAGAACAAGAAGAACCCTAAGAGAGACATCCATGGATCCCCCAGGGAAGAAGATATAAACAAGATCTCCTAAGAAAATTGGGAGTGTGGGGAAAGGGAGAAAGGAGGGCAGAAGGGGAGGTGGGGGTGATAAAGGGAGGGAGGAGAAGAATGTGAGGGAACAGGATGGTCAAGATGGGGGAAGGACAGAGAAGGAGACCAAGGAAAGTGATATCTTGATTGAGGAAGTTACTATGGGGCTAGTGTGAAATCTGGCACCAGGGAAAGTCCCAGGAATTCACAAGGATGACCCCAGTTAAGACCCTAAGCAGTAGTGGAGAAAGTGTCTGAACTGGCCTTCCTCTGCAATCAAATTGATGACTACCTTAATTATCAACATAGAACCTTCATCCAGCAACTGATGGAAGCAGATGGAGAGATCCACAGCAAAGCACTGGGCCAAACTTCCAGAGACCAGACAAAGAGAGGGAAGAATGATAATATGAGCAAAAGGACCAAGATCATGATGGGGATAGCCACAGAAACAGCTGACTTGAGCTATTGGGAGCTCACTCTGGACTGAGAGGTTCTATGGGAACCTGCGTAGGACCAAACTAGGCCCTCTGAATGTGAGTAAGAGATATGTGGTCGGGCAGTCTTTGCAGCCACTGGCAGTGGGACCAGGATTTATCCCTAGTGCTTGATCCAGCTTTTGTTGCCCATTCTTTTTGGAGGGATACCTTGCTCAGCCTAGATATAGTGATGTGACAGAATTTGTTGACTCCCCATGGGAAGTTTTATCCTCTTGGAGGAGTGGACATGGAGTGAGATAGGGGAAGGTGTGGGGGAGGGAGGAGGAGAAATAGTGGGACTGGGATAAGTATGCAAAATGAGAAAAGATCATCAAAAAAAATAAATTTTTTTAAAAGGACTTGTTCTGTGGCCATGTATGTAATCAATTTTGGAAAAAAAGTCCCCTGAGCTGATAAGAAGAAAATATGTTCTTTTGTGTTTGGGTGGAGGGTTTTGTAGATGCCTTCAAGGTCCATTTGATTTATTACATTATTTAATTCCATAAATTCTCTGCTTGGTTTTTTTTATAGATGACGAGGCTATTGATAATAGCAAAGTATTGAAGTCACCCACCATCACTGTGTGGGGATCAATATGCAGGTTTAGCTGTAGTGGTGTTTCTTTTATGAAATTGTGTGTTCTTGTGCTTGCTTAAATAAATGTTTACAACTGTTATATCCTCTTGGTAGATTTTTTCTTTAATGAGTATGGAGTGTCCTTCTTTACACTTCAGATTGGTTTTTGGTTGAAGCCTACATTGTCAGCTGTTAAAATGGATATATGTTGCTTTTGGGGTCCATTTGCTTCAAACATATTTTTCCATCTTTTTTCCCTGAGGTGAGGTCTATCCTTGGTAGTAAGGTGTTCTGATGTGGGATTACCCCCTGTATGTTTTGAATATCATTGGTTAATAAAGGAACTGCTTTGGGCCTATAGCAGAGCTATAGGGGAACAGAGCTAGGTAGGGGGAAACTAAACTGAATGCTGGGAGAAAGAAGGGTGGAGTCAAGAAGAAGGCATGTAGTCCTGCTGCCAGAGACAGACACTAAAACATTGCTGGTAAGCCACTGCCACATGGTGATACTCAGATTAATAGAAATGGGTTAAATTAATATGTAAGAGTTAGGCAATAAGAAGCTAGAGCTAATAGGCCAAGCAGTGATTTAATTAACACAGTTTCTGTGTAATTATTTTAGGGCTAAGCAACTAAGAACCAACAAGTGGCCCCCTCCATACAACAAATAGGTACCAACCTAAGAGGGCTTTGAAAGGAATTCTATATACTAAAAAACAAAGTTTACCTGCATTTTTTTAAACAGATGGGCTTTGCTTCCTGTTGCGGCTCCCTTAAGAGAGATTTTCCTGATTCGCTGGTAACAATAAAACTGCAGCTTTGAAATGCCAGCTTTCTGGGCCATGTTCCCAGTGCTAACCTCTGATTCTTTCTGGAGGTCCAGCTATTGAGCATTTAAATGGGTCACAGTGTTGGACAGAGTGCTACAACTTGCTTAATGGCAACATGGATCGATTGTGTGCCTAGAGATGAGGCATTGTGCATGGCTCTCAGAGGCAGTGAGCAACTCCACCATGTTGGGCTGGGCAGAGCAAGCAGGAAGTGCTGTATTTCCCCTAGTGATGGTGCAGCTTAAGTTTTCAAGAAGTGCTTACCATTTTAAGAAGCACTTCTTCTGGTCAGTAAAAAATTACAGATACACAATAGGACAGATTCAGAAATAAAAGACCTCTAAATGAGTCACAGTGTTGGATAAATGTATGGAGACTTGGAAGAGAAAAAAAAAGAATATAGAGAGTTATAAAAAATAAAATTAATAGAGTACAGACAGTCATAGATTAAAGGAGCAAAGATAATAAAATAAATATTAAAAAGTAATAGAGTAAAAATAAGCCACATAAAGATGGAATATACACAAGGAGTCTGAATTATGTATATTATTGTGTCTTCTTTGATTTTTTTGACTGTGAAGGAGCTAAGTACAGAAAAACATCTCATTGTACAGGCTGCTAAGCTAATCCAGCATAAAGGTATCTTGTCTTCAAAATTTGGGGTCTAAGGATATGTTGTTTTGGAAAACATCTGTGGATGAGAACATGGGGATTGCTTCCAGACTAAAATAGTTTGATGGACCAAGACCCCCCCCCCGAAAGGTCACCATGAATACCCCTCAATAAATTATTTCACCCAACTGCTGACTGAGATGAACCTAGCACACAGGATACACCATGAAAGACCTGACTAACAGCACCCCTACCAAAAGAAGTAGTCTAGAGAACTCCACCCATATTTCCAAATATTGGTTATAAATGTTTCTTTACATTCAAAGGGGGATATTGTATAGAGATTTGCATTGGTAAGGATCTTGGTTTATTGATACAAATTTAAGGTCAAGTTTGTTATAATATATATATACATATACATATATATTCTGTTCTTGATTAAGGTATTGAGTTTGTGTAGTTCACTTGAAAATGTAATGTATAATTAGGAAATATAGCTTAATAGGTAGCCATCTATAATAGTCAAGCTTGTAGTAATGATAATTAGGTTTTCTAGATGTACAGAGAGATATATTTCAGATAAATAGGAATTCTTCAAATCTTTCAAAGGACTTCAGAATATGGCATTTAAAATGTTTAAGAACTTAGAACTTTTCATGACAATAAGACACATATGCTCCTGGCAGCACCAATTACTTCAAGAGGAAGATGGGCATCAAAGAGGCTCCTTATGGAGTTTGCTAACCATTTGGGCAAGACACTGCTGTTGCCTAGACTGCTTGATGAACTGGACATGCAAGACCCACAGAGAAATGACTGCTTAACTTGTCTAAAGGTGAGATAGTCCTTTGGGGTTCCTGATTCATGAAAGAAGAGNTTGCCTAGACTGCTTGATGAACTGGACATGCAAGACCCACAGAGAAATGACTGCTTAACTTGTCTAAAGGTGAGATAGTCCTTTGGGGTTCCTGATTCATGAAAGAAGAGAAAGAGTCTGGCAGGCATTCTTCAGGACACAGAAGAAATTGACTGACAAACTGCCAATATAGGCAGAACTGTCTTTAAAATTTCCAACCTCATAGAAAAGTCTGCTGGATACTATAGGCCTGTAGGCTGAAGATGGTTGCCCCAATGCTACAAAAGAACTTTTATGACTGTCCAGTTAGTGAGATGTCTCTGTCAATTCTAGAGTTTTGGAAGTTGCTTACAATGTACTTCCTATTTACTTAGGTAATATTACACACTTCTGGAGTTTTTGATGGAGTTGAAGGATTAATAGTTATAGTTATAGTTTTCCTTAGTTATGATAAAAGATAAAGTATATATAAATATTGTAATTGTGATTATTGCTTGATACCTGTTTTGTTATATATAATTTTACTATGTTAAAGTTAAAACCTTCCTTTTTCATTTAAACAGAAAAGGGGAGATAATGTGGGATTCCCCCTCCATATGCCCTATCAAGAGGCCAAGGCAATTTCTTTATTCACCAGTGTTCATCACAGCATAGAGAGGGAAATCCCACATCATGACTATTCATGCCTGTATTTTTATGCTGTGGTCAAGTATCTAAATTTATGATGATTTTTAAAGTATTTCTTAGTATCTATATTTGGTCTTGACATTGTTGGGTTGGTGTTAAGTTCTTTGCTTGCCAATGCCTTCTCGGGATTCTAGGGTACAGGGCCCCTGGTAAAGAATGCTTCTGCCAGTTAGTTATTGGCATTAAAAAATGGTAGTGGGCCAGAAAGAAAGGCTAAGAGGGTCTTTTGTGAGAAGTTAGGATGATCAGGATCCCTACCAAGAGTCAGGATCCCTAGGGAACGGAGAAGGAGTAGAAAAATGAAGTCTCATAGGCAGGCTGCATTAGGACAAAGGATAAGTCTGGAGAAACAGGGATGAATGGGGCTGGGGGAGGATACTGGGTCCACACTAAGAGGTGGAGTGGATCCTAACTTTAATCAATAGTCATCTGCCCTTCAAGGCCTGAATCAATTGCAAACCTCATAACAATGCATAATTGTAGGCCCTACTCAATCCTTCATAAACTTAGAAATGCATTTTTACAAAGTCTTGGGTGACTCTTGTGCACACTAGATTCAAGAAGCATGAGTTTTGCCTCACTGGATTTAAAATTCTAGTGGTTTCTGTGTTATTCCACCAGTTTCAGATGTAGACTGGTGCTAGGGTCATCATGCACATATGAATTTAGCTTATTTATTTCATACTCACATATATGTCAATGTGTTCCATTCTTTGAAAAGAAATAGGAGAATATGGTGGTCCACAGACAAATCTCAAAATAAATGATTCCATTTTCTGCAACATAATATTGCAGAAAGCATTAGATACCAGACCATATTCTAATGAATTGGAAGTGTCTCTATTCAGAAACAAATTGTTTGATTCCCTCAGTACCAAAAGACTGAGAGGGTACATGTTTCTTCTGCCTAACATAGTCCTGTATGTGTATGAGTACCAACATCTACTGTCCAGGACATCTACAACTGTGATGTGTACTAATAATTCTTCTCCTGAAACTTAATGTTGCTATACATCTGTCTATTTGTTTTTCAATGGATACATATTGTTCATAAATAATAATGTGCTTATAGAAGATGAATATAAGTATCCTGGATCAGGTTTTAAACATTTCTAACATGAATCAATAGTTAGAAGTTGGCTGTAGGTTTGGATTTATTTTCAGAATCGTGTGGAGTTGTGTGTGAAGGAAATATCTCACATGGACAGGAAGCCATGAATAGGAAGCCATGAATAGGCAAGCAGAAAGAGCATCAAGTCCAGATCAGCATGTTTGGGAATTGATGAGAACAAGTGGCAATATTGGACTGGTCATCAGCAAACTGTAAGGTCAAAAAGAAACGACATGACAGCTAATGTCCTGCGGCAGTGACACTAGTTCCCTACTGAAGCGCCACCTGGCATCGCTGCTCTCTTGATTAGCAACAACTGTGGTTCGTTCTAAATATAATGAGTTGTTGTGTAAACACTATGGTCCCAGGAAGCCAAAAGCATCCTTAAACTGTAAAATAAGACCTTCTTTTTAAAAATTAAACAGGGATAAGGAAAAACCAAAGTCCCAGGAATAAAGTTTGATAGATAACAGGCAACTCATAAATACTGTTTAAAAATTTTAAGTGAATATAAATGAATAGAGGCAATAATCATGTGAATAGTCAGTGAATCAACAGAGGCAATAATCGCATGAACAGCCAATGTCAATAGAGGCAATAACCACATAAATAGTCAATGGATCGACAGAGGCAATAATCACCACCACTCTCAACCTGGCTTCTCTCCAGGGCCCTCTCCACTGCTCAGATGTTGAAGGTTTTGGGCTTTGCTGCATGATTCCTTTCCGCAGAGGCAGTGAAATGCCAATAACATGGAATCTTGTTATCTCACAAGCATTTCTGCTGGAATGGGTCTCAACCACAGAACACATGAGATAAGAAATAAAGTTGCAAACCGTTTTAGTGAACTGGAGTAGAATCTGTAATGCAGAAAATTGAAAAGTAAATTAATAATTGTCACAAAACTTCTGACAGAGCGGCAAAGCATGTGTCCTTGAGAGGAAGCAGCAATGATTTTTCTGTCATTGGAGAAAGGGTTGTAAGCCAAGACACAAAAACAGGATTTTTATGCAGCTGGGAAAGAGATACTGGTGGACTTACAGTGTTGCCAGGCTACATCCACATAGCTATCACCTTTGCCAGCTAGGACACCACCTTAGAAAACAGGAGACGCATATCACTCTATAAATGTCAGTTTCAAAACTATGCAAATCTTCCAAGAGCTTGGATAAAAGTGATAATATCAAAAACATTTACCAAGAATCTGCTAAGTATAAAGCACTCAGAAATATATAATGTAGAAGTCAGATCCCTGCATTAGCTATGGAAGTGACCAAACTCATGAGACTCATTTATGTTCTACTGAGATCACCTGTGGAATTACATTTTAGGAGAGAAAATGATCTCACTATCATTAACACATTTTCACATGAATCCAGCTTCAGAAGTCACATAAAAATAATGAGTGCCTTTTCTAAAATGAGTATGGTGGTTTATAGAAAGATAGCAGCCATCATGTCTTTGGGGAAAATAAATTAACAAACTAAAGTATCTCATTGAAACACTCAGGATATGACATTGCAGAAGTAGTGGCCCATGGTAAGAGGTGAGAGTGAAATGGGGAGCAAAACTGACCCAGTTTTCCAGAACAAAAGGCACTAGGTATTTCCAAATTCAGAAGCAGAATGATTATGTAGGCAATAAATTATACTAAAATGTATAGCTTCACTGCAACTGCATAAGAGTGTAAAGAATTACCAACTTAGAGCAAGTATGTGATTTATCTAAAATAATTTCAGACTCTTAAAGTGGTAGCCACTAAGCACATAATTAGTAAACTCAAAAAGCAAGCCCAGCCCCATGACTAAGGTTATGCACTAAGAATTCACCTTAGGTAGCAGAAATAATCCCGTGCTGAAGTTCATCCCCAGTTCATGATCTTCTGAGCAACATCCCCAAATACCGACAACTATTATTATTAGAAAATTGTAAATCTACTAATCAAATGTACAGAAAATAGACTTAAAAATATCCTTAAAAGTCTATCATTTTTATGTTACAGGTTTCTTGTTAATTCATGGGTCAGAAAGAGGGAAAGAAAAGTAGGGAGCTAGAGGGAAAAAGGCAAAAAAGAAGATAGAGTCATAGGTTTTCTAGTCTTCCCTGAATTTCTAAACTAAATTTATAGGTAAACATTAAAGTAAAAAAAATCTGTCAGCTAAAGTCATTGTTAACCAATATGAAATCATCCCTTAAACAGCGCATTTTTTAACTTTAATTCTGCCTCTCAGAAGTGTAACACCAAAGACATTGACCTGAGATGAAGATAATGCATTTCTGAGACATGCAAAGGTAACAAGCATCACACCAGAAGGTGACATTACTGAAAGGAGTATCTTAGAGGCAATAGACAAATGGAAAAGGAGGGGAGAAGAATGGAGCTGGGCAGAATGGAGCAGGAAAGACATTATTTCATATAAATTAAAATTAAATGTAAAAGGGTGACAGTGGCTCTGATCCTGTCAGGCTAAGGTATTTTGGTGGCAGGCAGTAATATGAGAATTATAAGCAATTTGCAAACCACGGCTCTGCAAGCCTGCCTGTACATTTCTCTGCTTGTGATGGCTAATCAGGGATTTTTCAAGGGGAAAAACTAATTCCAAAATATTAGTTTCGTGAATCCCTGCCAAAACCAAGAGCAGCTTGCTCTCTGCAGGGGCGAGCCAAAGCAAAACCATACAATAAGTCCTCCTTCATTAACATCACCCCCCGCCCAATGCACACCCTACACACACTCTGAGAACCTTATGCTTGGGCAGAATACAGATTTCCCATTTTCCCAGTCTGTCTTTTTGATTTAGGTGCGGTCCTCCATCTGCTCAGCTGCTTGAGCACAGCCTCTGGGCTTCCGCTTCCCTTGCTGCTGTCCTCTCTTAGGCTGCCCACATCCCTCATCACTCTGTCACTCACCTTCGCTATGCCCACACGGACAGCAGTGCCCAAATACCTACTCTACACTAATCATCGGTAATTTATCATCCTTGCTTTGTGCCAGTATACACAGACTGTTGTATGTAATACATTTTATCATTGAAACCACCCCTACGCATTTCTTACTATAACAACCTACGTTTAACCCAAGAAGAGTCTGAGTACAGGAACCATCACTTTAGCCCATCCATTCACACAGGAGTTAAGTGTCTAATTCAGGCAAGTCTGACTTATGCTTGTCTCTTAACTGTGCTACTACATATGGTACAGTACCTGTGCCGTTATTATGCTAACATTTTTATTGCTGTTATCAGGTGCCTGTCACTGAGTCTGATGCTAGAGAGTATGTCAGTGAATTAAAAAAAAAAAGAAAAAAGAAAAAAAAAGAAATATCACACATTTTATTTTTGGGGAATTGGTAGTTAATTTGGAATGAAAGACGATGAGCTATAGAGTGTTGACATCACTGAAAACACACTCTGAAGGTCAAGAACAAGGTGTGGTTAGAAAGTACAGCCATAATAAAGAAGATTACCATGAATGCCCAAGTATGAGAGGTGAGAAGAAGCCAGTCACATACTGGGTGGTGAGGTAAGTAAGTTTATTCTTCTGGGAGAACAATACAGAAAAATATGGTAAAGTAGAAAGACTTCTTATTCCCACCCCCACCCCCTAATCCACTGCTGGACACCAACTGCAATACCTGGAGAAAAGGCCCTCTACCTGGGCAGTACAATAGAGCCAATCCCGTTGGTGGAGATATGGAAAAGCCAGCTCCAAAGTTGTTAAATGGGAGAGCTATGCCCATTGCTCACATGTCATGAGGCAGTATGGTTGGGGGAGAGATGCCTTCCCCTCCCATGCCACCCCATGCCCTGAGCATCAATGACTGTGGCAGGTGGGAAAGCTGGCCCTGAGGTCAAAAGAGCTGCCCCTGTCTACCACCAGCTGCAACACTCAGGAGAGCAGGCCCTGCACCTTACCTAGGCAGCACAATAGAGCCAACCCCATTAGCAGAGGTGTGGGCTAGCCAGACCCGACATTGTTAGCATGGGAGAGCTGTCCCCATTAGCCACNCCAACAACACCTGAGGTCATAGAGTGGGAGAGCTAGCCCTGCCCCTCATCTGTGGCAGCACTCAGAAGAGTGGCCCCTACAACACACCTGTCCCACACAGTAGAGCTGGCCCTGAAGGTGTAGGTGTGGGAGATCAACCCTGAGGACAGGAAAGCAGGAAAGCTGTTTCTGCCCCCTGTTGTTTTTGCTGTAAAGAATGAACTCACCAAGGCAATGCATGAGAACTCACCCTGGTGGTGAGGACAAGAGAGAGCTGGAGGACTGAACAACCCTGCGGCCTCCAAGCCCAGAGCTAAGGTTACAGGATTGCCTTATCCCAAAGTCCACCACATCTGTGATCTGCTGGGGCACATGAATGGACCAGTCCTGCAGACCTAAAGTTGCAGGATCTCCATAAAACAGGGCAACAGCAGGATAAGCAAGAGAAGTGAAGGCACAGCATCAATAGTGCAGCAGAAACCAGAGGCCTCAAACCAGACCAATGACTCTTTGCAATGAACACTTGCAAGTAAAGAAATATGGAAAAGGGGGTTCACTGTGTGATTCACTGTGTCACACTGCAGCTTCCAGGATGAGATTTTTTTTCTTTTTTTTTTTCTTTTCTTTTTTCTCTTAATTTTTATTGGGAGCAGGGAGGGTTGCTGCAAGGGCAGAGGGCAAATACGAAGGGACAGGAAAAGAAAGAGATTGAGCATCATGTGAAAGATACAATGAATACATAAAAAGTTAAAAAAGAAAAGATAAAAAGAAACCTTTCCATTCCTGGAAATTAGAGTTTTAGGGGAAAGTCCTACTCCAGCAGCCCCAAGAGGCTCAGTAAGTACGCTTGCCAACTTAAAGAAAGGGATCAGTGAACAGTAGAGAAGGGAGATTGAAACAGCTCATTTGGGAAGAGAGACATATGAAGGAGCTTGATGAGCCCAACTCTATCTTTGGGGTATTCATAAAGCTTTATGTTTAGATGGAAGAAGGGTTGGGGCAGGGGACAAGAGGTATGATTACTTAAGCAGTCCTGGTCAACACGAATCCCACCATCATCGTCTCAGCTCAGGTCCTATAGTTCATCAAGAACTGTTAATCTGTCATCATCTAAGAGGATCAGTCTGTTTCCCACAAGGGGCTTGCTCCACATATAGCATCTGTCTTGCCTGCTAGGCCAGGCTCTTCCTGAAGTACAAGGTAACCAACTTCAGGTTTAGGACAATGACTCTGTTCCTTTTACCTTAAGTGGGAAAGGATGGCCAGACTGACTATCACACCTATGTGTACAGATAAGCCAGTGGCTGGAAGCAAAGGAAACAGATAAGGATAACAGTAGAAATGCCAGGCTTCCCTTCCACTTCAGCTACCTTGGAAATGCTTCTTAACTAGGACAGCCTTGAAGTGGCTGTCACTACATGCTTATTCTTGAGTATGTAACCAAAATAGGGCTGATCAGCTCCTCAGTGAGAGATCATAATAGAACCCTCAGAAACATGTTGGACTCAGACAGAAAAGAAAATATTTTTTTTTTGTTGGTGTTGACTCTGAAAAGAAAAGATGTGAATTCCAAATACTAGGGACCATCTACCATGGCTTCGATAGAGTCAGGCTTGTTTGTATAGTTGATGAAGACTCAGGCAACCAACAGAAACAAACCTTGTTCAGCAAGAATAACATGGGAGACACCCCAACCTCCTCTGCCTAGAAGGATACAAAACTTATGAAATGAAGTACTCAAAGAGCTCCCCAGTCACCTGGGAAGAAAAGTGCTGCAGCCAACCACTAGATACCACGTGCACTTCCAATGACAGAATTAGGAGAAAGACGGAACGCCAAAGACAATAGCATATGTGGCAGCAGGAAAACCTGCATGGGACAAAGGAAAGCTTAGGCCAAACGTATCCCTCCGGTGTCAGAACACTGATGCCATCTCGAGGAGTGGCAGAGGGTTGTCTGATTCAACCCAGTGTACAAAAGAGTAGAAAAACCATCACAGTGTCTGACTTACTTAATAAAATATTACAGCCATAATGTGCTTTGCCTTTGTGCTTGAAGTTTGAAAACTACTTATATTTGGGTTTAAATTTAGAAATCTACTTATAAATATGCACTAATTAATATATTAACATTCTTTTGTCTTTCATTTGTACTCACCTTCACAGTCTTTCCAGAGGCCCTGCAGGGCATTTCATGTGCGACAATAATGACTCTGCCATTGTTATGTAGCATATTCAACTTCATTTTATAAGTAGGGTTCAATTCAACCCTTTGTGTTAGGAAAGGTTCTCTGGAGAAATAGCACCTATAGAATGAACATATGTCATGAAAATGGATCTACTGGATTGGGTTACACCATATGAGCTGAATATTCCTCTAATAACCTTTTGTACACTGGAGAACCCAATAACTTCATGGTCTGTGAAGGTAGAGGCCTCAACAGTCCTAATTTGGCACTGAAGGCCTGAAGAGTTCTTTTTTTCCCTTTATTTTATTACTTAAAATAATACAAATCCAAATTCCCACTCCTTCCCCTTCTCCCAGTCCCCTCCC
>LOEQ01001310.1:27343-39123 GCA_001685075.1 Bramus lutescens
GGAGGAGCATCATTTGAGGGTGAATGGGAAAATGGTTTTAAAGTAAGTTCACTTAAATTTTCAGGTTCATGGTAACTACTCATTTTTTACTCTAAAATCTAAATAAAGGATTCAAAAATATTAAAATTATACTGAGAACTAGAGACTACCTAAAGCCCCAGAAGATGCTTGTGAGTGATCTTAATCCTGCATGCTGGAAAACTGTCCCCATTGAAGCCTGACTACCCCTCACCTCCCAGGAGAAAATCTGGAAGGTGTGTTTGGGGTTATCTTTCAACTATTACTGTTCTTCCTTCACAGAAAATAAAAACGGCCACTATTGGCACCCAGTACCAAAGCAAGCAGTAAAACAAAAGGACTACGTGTGAAGATAGGGACACCTGGGACATTTCGCTTAATTCTAACTTTCCCAAGATGGCTATGCCCAGGAAATCACCAGTCTGAAGGCAGAGCTGATGGGCATTGTTCTCAATACAGACAATACACAGTATGTGCTGTCGTCCTAATGGCGACACCTGTAGCTGATTAATGAATTTGGGGGAAAGTAGATAACAGGCTGTAGAAATAAGCATTTATACCTATGAGCTATGCCGCCCTCTCCTCTCCACTTTCAGAAAGTCCGTTTGAGCATCTGTTCTATCACAGATTGTCCTGGCCAGTCTTGCTGTCAAGTTGACACATGCTAGAGCCATTTTGGAGGAGGGAATAGTCATTGAGAAAATGCCCTCAATAGATTGGCCTGTGGGTCATTTTCTTGGATATGATTGATATGGGAGGGCCCAGCCCATTGTGGCCAATAGGTTTGTGGTCCTGGGATGGATAACAAAAATAAACTGAGCAGGCCATGAGGAACAAGCCAGTAAACAGCACTCCTCTATGGCCTCTACTTCAGCTCCTGCCTCCAGATTCCTGCCCTGTTTGATACCTGTCCTGAATTTTCTCAGTGATGAACTGTGACTTGGGACTGTAAACTGAAATAAACCCCTTCCTCCCCATGTTGCTTTTGTTTGTGGGATTTTATTATGGCAATAGAAGCTCTAAGACACAAGTTGTGCATTTTGTAAGGCTTGAGCTTATAAAAATAAGAAAATATTGCACTGGTTCACTAGAGCTTCCAAAACAAAGTGTCACAAATTGTGTATCTAAAACCAAAGAAAGATATTTTCTAACCACTCTGGAGGCTAGAGTCTAAGATCAAGATACCCACAGTGGTGGATCCTTTTAAGCAAGGTCGGCTTGCTGATGGAGGTCTGTCTCAACTCCTGTTCTCCTTTCAGTGACAAAAGCAACATAAGGAAGGGCTCATTCTGACTCACAGTTCCCAGGTACATGGTCCATCGTGGCCAGAAAGTTAGAGCAGCTGGAGCGTGAGGCAGCTGGTCACGTGACATCCACAGTCAGAAAGCCAAAGGGAATGAATGTTTTCACTCAGCTCAGTCTCTCCTTTCTGTGCACTACAGGACCACACAACTCATGGAATGGGTGAGTCTTCCCACCTTGCCTAGAGATTTGTCTCCAAGGTGATTTTAGACTGCCAAAAGGAGGATGAAAAAAACATCACACGGTCATCACATTGTCATGTGACACTGTTCCGTACTGCCATACAAATGTCCTTTCATCAAAAAAACTAAAGGTATATTGGCCTGGAGGTCCCATGCTTTCGGGATTCATATTATCTTAACACCCACAAAGACCCCATCTCCAAATACAATCAAATGTGAAAGCCAGGATCTTACCCCATAAGGCTGCAGGTAGCATAGACCTGCATGTAACAGCTGTACTTCTTGTTTCAAAAGGTTCCTATTTGATGGTTTGCTGAAATGCCCCCAGAAGGACTAGGAAGGCAGATATTCCACAGCGATCCAGCACTTGCCTTCATTGAGTCCTGGTTCCCACTCAGGAGCTCATATCTGTTACTTGAACTACATCTGCAGTAAATTCTCTGTGATGAGAATTCTAAGTCCTCAATAGCTCCTCAGCCAGAGAATTTGAAAAGCCTGAGATGTCTAAAAAAAATAGAATAAGAAATTATTTGGCTCAATTTTGATAAAGATATACATATATGGGAAAGAGAAAAAAATCTTAGTGAAGTAACCAGACAGACCTATTCCTGAGAGCAAAGTAGCTAGTTATGCATGTACTGTCTGCACTCCTATTAGTTCTGAATGATTCTTACAAAGGAAGCTCATCCCTTATAGGACTCTGCTCTCTATTTCTAACCTCATTTGAGTTCTCATGACCCAGTCTGAGAACAGGAAGCCTCCATGCAAATACAAATCATCTTCTTAAATAATATTATTAAATATTAAATAATAAGCATAGCATCATAAAGCAAACTATTCAGAGTATGCTAACTGAGTGAATATTTGCACAATGTTATTAAGGGCCATTCGACTATCCGAAACCCACTTGTACATGGCATGCTCATTTGCTGCTGATGTTTAGGGTCCTTTTTATCTTTAGGTATTTGTTTATAATGTGTATGTGTGTCTCTTCATGACTTTCTATGCATCCCATGTATGTAATTGCCCTTAGATGTAAGAGCATAACATCAAACAGATCCTTGGAACTAGAATTACAACCTGCTGTTAGGTAACATGTGGTGCTTGAAACAGAAAGGTCCTCTATAAGAGCAGTAAGAGCTCCTAACCTCTGGGCCAACTCTTCAGCCCCAAGAGTCAATTCTTTTTACTTGTTCCAGAACAATGTCCAAAAAAGTGATGGAGAAAACCTAGAGGCAGAGCAATCAAATCAGCCCTATTCTGAAGATCTCTTCAGTTATATTAGATAATAATAATACACATTTGCAAAAACTGTTGAGACTTCCTATCATGCTTTTATCCACAGATACTGAATTTCTATGTTTTCTGCATGACTTGTAAAGTAAAAAGCTGTTTGAGAGCACTGTTTCCAGGTTATCTTATATTCAATATGAGCAAATCAAATTTACCATTCTTCCTTTTCTACATTTTTCCCTCTCAAGTATACTTTTCCAGTCCATGAATCAAAGTTCTTCCAAGACATCTCCTAAAACACAGGTGATATCTCTTGAAACCATTTCCTGCTCTTTTCTCCTCTACTTTTCATATCCATTCAATTCTCAAGTTCTTCTGGTACTACCATGTTCATTTAACTTGCTGGGATACACCAGGAACTGAGCAAATCATTAGGGAAATACAAATAACAAAAGGTCTCTTCCATCAAATGGCTCATAGTCTATTTTAAAAAAGAATAGTACCTATCAATAAAAGTAATAGAAGCTATGTTCGAACTAGATTCTGACTCTTGGGGGAGTTCACAAGCAATATTCAGGAAAGTTTGGAAAAGCAGAATAATTAAGGGCTGAGGTGAAGCCAGCAAAAGAGATGGGGAACAGACAGATAATTAGCAAAGAATGTGAAAAGGCAGACACAGGAAGCTGCATGATAAAACTGGGCAAGGACCAAACAGCAGGACACTTGTAGCACAGTGTATGAAGGATTGGCAAGATATAAAACTACATAACAAAACAGGGGTTGTATCATAAAAGACCTGGTGTTTAAAGCTACTGTGATTCATTAAAGGTGTCCAAGTACTGATACAATCAGATATCTTCCTGAGAAAGTCAGCCCTGACTGCATCTAGTAGATTACAGAGGTGGATACATGCAGGACTGCTAAGGGAGGAAAATCAGAAAAATATGTGAGTAAGAGAAAACTATTTGTCTGTGGCCTCCATTCTCCCTAGTATCAACTAAAAATAAGGATAAAAATGTAAAGGATGTTTGAAAACCAGAAAATAAATGCATAGAATTTGATGCTCAGTGACGGTTCCAATCAAGACATTGTAGGTATTTTCAAAATAGGCACAGAAACACTAAACCGAAAAGAGCTCCTTCCAAAGTATAATGATTAAGATATGAACTTTGGAATGAAGCAAATCTAGGCATAAACTTAGAAGGCTAGATCAATATAATCATGTTGCCGAACCTCTCTAAGCATCCGTTTCTTCATCAAGTATCAAGATTAATAATCATGCCCTTCAGGCCCTCCTCTTCAGATTGGTAAATCTCTCAATCCTCTTCAGAAAAGCTTCTTTTTGCAATAGGTGGTGATTAATACTGGCCAAGACACAGAGAACAAACAACTGGGGAATGTTCATCCCTAAATGGAATATCTCTTTCACACCCTCTCTTCCTGAGGCTTAGGAATCATGGCAGAGGAGGGAGCAGAAAGAGTGTAAGAGAAAGAAATGTGGATTGCTGTGCATAACAAAGCATTTGCATAAATGAATTCGGAGTGGCTGTGACAGCAGGCACAAGGCCTGTGTCTGCTGAAGCCAGACCAAATCCCAGTGTAGAGGGGACAGCTGGGTACACTCTCCCTCCCCTAGTCAAGAAGATTTTGTCAATCAGTAGTTGCTGGGATGGGAAGAATCAGTTTTCTTTCAGAGTGTAGCCCCGACTAAGTTGACAGCACTCCAGTGGAAAGTCTCACATCCAAGAATGATTAATCAACGCAAATTAGACTTTATGTATTAAAAAAGATGCAAAGTTGGATAGATATGAAGGGGTGGATCTGAGAATAGTTGGGGGGTGAAATGGTGAAGGCATGATGTACAAAATTCATAAAGAACTAAAAATATATTAATAAAAGATTCACAGACAATGTCTTCCTCTTACAATATTATAAGGAATGAATGTGCTAACTGATTCTCTCAGCACAGTTTCAGACATAAAGTTAAGCACCTATAAAGACCAAGTGCTTTTGGACCAATGTCTAATTGTTTAACTCTGTCATAAACCACAAGAAGAACACAAAATTTTAGATCCAGTTTTTATTTGCTGTTGTTTTGGTTTTGGTTTAGTTACTTAATTTCAAATGTTACTTCATATCTTTGAATTGTCATTTCCTTTTAATTAATGGAAACAAAAATGTTCTATTAAAGTAATAAGATATTTTTGATATGGGATAACATACATAAGAAGAAGCAGTAATAGTCTGAAGTGATATAAATATATATGCAAAGAAAAATGAGTCTGACCTTAGCATAGTGCATTCTGGATATTTCTGACCACATAGTGGCAAATATGATTTACAGCACAGAATCAGATCAAAAGCACTTCGGCTGATAAAACAGCATGGACTACAGACCCAGAACTGTAACTCACCTGTCCTCCAGTACTGGCCCCTTACATGTCTGGAGCCTCTACTCCCTCAACAGTTTAAGAGAACAGGTTCCACACCCTCTAAACCCTTTCCCTGCAGCCTTGATAATATGAATTCCCAGTCTTAAGGATATCTCAAATGTTCGGTATTTCACAAACTAGCTCACCAGTTCTTAAGCTGTGAATTACAATGCTGCATGGGAATGTATAACTCAAAGTGAGGATGATGAAAAGCTGGCAGGAATAAAAGGTCTCTGAACATGAGATAATCAAAAATTAAACCATAATCAACTAAATAATGGCATCAAGGTGCTCCGGCAGCACTTAGGCCTTTCCATCACATAACTTCATCTCAGGCTTGATTCTGAGCACACGATACGGGGTCTAAGCAACACCAGCTAACAGAGCCTGAAACACCCCAGGTCAAGATTGGGACTGTTAAAAGTTATGAAATAGAGTGTTTGCTCCTCACGTTCAGATTTTTCTGCTCTTAAAGAGACATAATGGTCTGATTATGGAAAATGAAGACTTCTAGTATTACGCTACTGCCATTCCTCAACATGTAAGTATCAAATGAATATGCCTTTGGGTTGCACCCTTAGAATGTCTGGTTTTTAACTTTGTTGATTGAGTTGCTGACTTAAGTTTCATTTAGAAATTGTTAATTGACTTTTGGTCTTAGAATTAGGACATAATTTCCAACAATTTCTGAAATGGTCTTTTATATGCTTCTTCCATTTTGCATTTACATGAAATGACATTCTCAACATTGACAACTAAAAAAATGAAAATATAGTTCAACTCTGAAATACACTGAGAATTCGCTATATCCTATAGGATCAAGTATTTACCCAAGATTTAGTTCTTTATGTAAAATTAAATAAGCATATTAATGCTAATATATACAAATATGCTATCCTTTTTAATAAATGGAAATTTTATATGTATACCAAAGAGTTATTTAAGAAATTTTCTTAATTTATTAGCTAATGTTTAATTTGTATACCTATTTCATATCTATATATCCAGTGCCCAAAAAATTATTTCTTGAGCACAAGGAACTCACAAGTTGAAAAGATTTAAGAAGCCTACTCAAAGCCAATAAGCTTCACTGAAATGAAGAAAAGACAAGATTTACTATGGGTCAAGGATATTTCTACCCCAGAGTCAAAGCAATCTCACATTATTTAATTTTTCACACGCTTTAATCTTTGATGGCATTCATAAATGTGCAGATTAAATGCAATTAGCCCATCAGAACTCAGCTATCAGGCTTCACCCCAAAAGGGATTTATGAAGCACCTTATAACCAAAGGAGGGCAAATCTAGGAAGACTCCAGTCAGTACCAGAGGGAAAGTAGCTAGCAGGGAAACTCAGCACAAGAAAGTGGAGCTGGGAATGACTAATTTTTCCATGATTTCCCAGTCAAATATAATATGGTTCTTGGCTACTATTCCCTATTCTTTGAGTTCATCAGAAAACAGGAGACTAGGATTTTTCAATATCATCAAGAAAGTTATAAGAGAAAAGGTTCAAGAGTAGATAATGCTGTGAGAAAATTGCTATTGGGGTGAAACATCACAATTGTCACAGCACATGGATGTCCCTCTCCCCATGGACCAGGGTCTCTATTACCCAGGGCTCAGGTACACTGGGACCAGAAATCACTATCAATAGTTTATTTCTGGGTCTCGTTTTCCCAAGTGGAGTTAGCATTCTTTTTTCTTTCCTCCTTTCTTGCTTAGCCCTTTCTAGAATTTAATTCACTGTCTTTTTACTTTTCACTTCTCTGTTAGACTCTACTGAGTGAGCCTCACACACGAAGCAAGCTGGATCTCGGAGTACATAACAGTAACGACAGCACTTGGGAGGAAGAGGCAGAAACATCACCCTGCGTTCAAGGCGTTCCATCTACATGTGATTTCCAATCCAGCTAAAGCTGTATAGTGAGAAAGTGTCTTCATAACACAAAAATGAAACATGAAGCAGATGCTTGTCTCCTCATCGTCACAAGCCAGGGAACCAGTTTGCTGCTAGAGTAAAAAGCGTGGCTCTCCCGCGAGCACAATGCTGTCCTCGTCCGTTTGCAAGCATTATGTGGCTGTATTTTGCTTCAATATTGTAATAAAAACTTACGAGTTGTTCTTTATCACCATATCTTCAACATAACATAGGGCATAGATTTCTAATTTGTAAATGTCAATTATTTAATTAAAGATAGCATTGTTTACACTTTTGGTTCCTAGCTGAGCAGTGGTGGCACATGCCTTTAATCTCAGTACTTGGGAGGCAGAGGCAGGTGGATCTCTGTGAGTTCAAGGCCAGCCTGGTCTATAGAGCGAGTGCCAGAACAGGCTCCAAAGCTACACAGGAAAACCGTGTCTCAAAAAGAAAAAATTCTTTTTTGGTTCCTTGAGAGGGGAAAGTAGGCCACTCCCTCTCTATACGTGCAACTCCAGGGTCTGATTCAATGACTAGACTCCTGGCTTTCATTGTAATGCTTAGATTTGGGATGTAAAACAGCAGCCGAAATAAGATTGCTTAGGCCAAAGAGATGGCTCCATGTGTAAAAACATGTGCTACCAACCTTGATCTGACAAACTGAATCCAAACCTAGAACCCACATGGTAGAAGGAGCAGGCCAGCTCCCAGTTCCCACAGCTGTCTTCTGACTTCCACTGACTTCCACATGAGCACCACAGTATGCACATACACACAAGATGTAACTTTTAAAGGAAATTTTATTACTCTGCATGTAAATAATATCATCTGCCAAGGGATAAGCAGGGTTGAGCTGAGCTGCAAAGCAATGGAGTCATCGATTAAAACATCATGCCATACGAAAGTAGCTGTCAAGCTTTCGGAAACTGGTGTGACGGTGCAAGCATGAGGCCAACCTGGAGAAAGTGTTGACTCTCTTGCTATTCATTTCTCCAGTGGCTCGTTTTTAAGTAAGGGCCATGAGAGTGAGCTCAGGTCATCTCAAACAAAGGCTCTTGTGGTTTCATGAACCCAGGGAGCCTGGCAGGGAATCGATAAGAACTCCTTGGAATCAAAAAGGTCTTGAGTACTGGGTCAAAGCAGTTAAATTATCATCAAGGTTTATGCTTCTCCCACATAGGGACATCTCAGAAGACATGACTGCTGAAGACTTCTGAAGATCCAACAATGAGGGGACTGGACTCAGAATGCAGGTGTCTGAAAGAACCTGACAAGCCAGAAGTTCCAGAGACACTCACTGTCATGCCCTCCACCAATCATAGCGTATGGGCTTGGGGACTGAGTCGTGTATAAGGAGAATAGCTTATCCCATGAAGCCTGACATGTAAGGCCCTGACAACTCCTTCCATTTGAGCTTGAAAATCACACGTGGGGTCTTGGCCAAAGGCTGGACTCATCGTCCGCTAATATGAAGGAAGTCACATGGTTGGAATTCGGTGCTACCCGCAGGTCATTCATTCACACAGCCTTGAGAGCCCTGGTCTCCTGAAGAAAGAAGCCCTAGAAGAAAACTCGGTAATCTGGAAAGTCCTTTCTAGGCACATTCCCTCCTAATATCTGTCCTGTCTAAAGAAATGAAGCCTGGTGATTACTATATCCATTCTCAGGGACTAACATGAGAGCCAAAGGGATAGTATGAAACTATCTATGAAGGTAGTAGAAGATGGAAAATTGGCATTGTTGTGGTTGTCACAATAAATTAGAGTTAAACAAGCATAAATTGTTTTCATTATTCTAATTATCACTTAATTTGTGGTATATGTGGATATCAAATATTATAGACTCAGACACACCCTCAAAAATATAACTTCTCTCATAAAGTACTTCAAAATCCACAAATATGCTAGAAAAGAGTACTTAGAAAATGTATGGGATAATGCCTACACTAATAAAATAAAGGTGTAATAATTCACTTTCTTTAAGGACTCAATAGGCATTATAATGCTATAAAATATGCACAGTGTTTGGGCAGAAGAACCTTAGTTTTTGCCCATCACATCTGAGAAGAAAGATGGGGGTGGTTTGTGAAAATCTGCCATGAAGAATGACTTGGGACAATGCCTTAGATACTTGAAACCATAAATCATATTTTAATGTGCTATGTAATGAAAATGGCATGGGAGGATAATAGTCCAAGGATCTCTGTCAACCTGTGTAACCGCAGTAGTAATTGTCAATGATTATTTCCAAAGCCACTGTCGTGTAAAAGGATGGCAGGCAGAAAAAAGTGTGGAATCATGGTATTGTCCTTGGTAAGTAGGTTGACATCCAGCACATCTGCCTGGCAGCTGGAAGGGAAAACTGCATAAATATTTAGATAGGCAGGGAAAGAAGCAGAAAGCATTCCTGTGCCTAAGCTGTTCTTTCCTGTCACTGTCAGCAAGAAGAAATGCTTGTGCTCTACGATTTTGTCCAAATACTGTGTTGCTGCTCACAGAGTTGGGGGTGGGGGGAGAAAGAAGTAAGAAAAAAATGAAAAAAAAGAAAAGAAAAGAAAAGAAACATGGCCTCGAAAATGACAAGCACATAAGTCAGATACGTTTGGCTTGCCCAGAAAGATTTTTCTAAAGGTTTTTCTCTGTTTTTAACCAATGGAAATTTTATTTTTCTGACAGTTTTATAGACAGTGTTTTCTGCAAATATCATCTCTAGCCCTGGCTTATGTCTGACGTTCTCTGGGAGCCAATTCCACTTCATTTCACGGTCATCCACAAATGAATGATGTCTTTGGCTCCACAGCAGTGCTGTGCACTTTGGGATAACAGCATGGTTGTTATCTCTGAGGGCTCCAGCTCAATGGGTGAGCTCTCAATGAGTCTCAAGTAGCATCTCATTACGTCAATGAAGCCATTAAGCATATGAGCCCTAGAACCACCATGTTGCAAGCCTCATTTGGGAGAACATCTCCAATATAACCTATTTCTGAGCATTATCCCTGGAAGAGAAAGTTCTCTTGCAATAGATATTAAAGTGAACATGGTTGTGGGAAAAATATACAAAAGATTCTGAGACAATATGCAACGCAAATCAGTGTTAGAGACTGACTAAATAATCCAAATCAATTATTTCTTCACCCCTAATATCATTTAATAACACTGTTATTTGCTGTGACAGTCTTAAGCAGCCATATAAAAACAATAAGCAAAGCTCTTTCTAATAGCTTCAAATTCAGCCCAGTGATTGCAACAATTGTTGTGTTCACTGGAAGAAAAGGCCCTTGTGCCTCTGTGTATGTTTATCTTCTGATTTTGCCACAAAATAATAATGGAAACATACTCTCAACACAAGCCCTAAGTATGAGAATGAAGGATTTGGTCTTGCTTCTACTTTTTTTCTTTTATTTGCCCATGTTCTCTGGGTATTTATTTTAATGCTCTTTCTCCATATTCCTTTGATGGCAAAGGGTTGTTTCTCATTTCCCAGCACTGAAAAATATACTTTGATTGACATTAAAATATATTTTATCTAAGTAAATATTTGGGGTACCTTAAGGTATGATCAGACTTTAAATCAATTTCATCTTCTTATGAAGCTGACATTTGCAACATTTATTTTAAAACTGTCACAGGTCTATCTTAAGTTCAACTGTACATTTTAAAAGCATAATCTTGTCCTGCATGCAGGATACACATTTAGCCATCAGAATACAAAGTCAGCAATTGTTTGGAGAGGAGTGCAAAGCGTGCCTCCGTTCTAAAGGAGAAAAGCTCCAAACAGGTCGAGTGGCTCAGCACGATCTCACCAGAGACATAAATTTGAGCTGGGATTTGCAATTGGTTACAATTTCAATGCACTGCTCTCTAGCTGGCTCATTTTACAATTTCACATCGTATAAATATTCAAACATTCTATCAAAATCTACATGACAGGCTTGCAGAATTCACAGCTTTTTAGTTGCCCCTTGCACACATACAGCCCTCATTAAAACTGTGTACAGTTCAAAAACAAAGGGCTGGTGGATAGCTCAGAGGTACAACATACACTCTGAATGCAGGAGATACTGGGTTCTATCCTCAGCACAGCAAAAAAAAAANNAAAGAAGAAGAGGAAGACATATGTGCAGTTGATTCTATTTTCCCACATGACAATATTACATAGTAATTTTAAATACTTATAGTTATTTGGAAATGGTTACCAAAAGAAAAGGTTTTGTCTTTACCCAAATACACACATGTACTCTTTCATCTGACTTGTTAGTTTTCAAAGAATCTCTGCTAATCTTTTATTGATTCCATTATTCACCAAACCAGAAATCTCTCCCTCAAAGTGCACCTTATTGGAACAAACCTGAAGGAGAAAGATTTGCTTAGGCAGCCTCATGCAGAAGTGTCAGNAAAGAAGAAGAGGAAGACATATGTGCAGTTGATTCTATTTTCCCACATGACAATATTACATAGTAATTTTAAATACTTATAGTTATTTGGAAATGGTTACCAAAAGAAAAGGTTTTGTCTTTACCCAAATACACACATGTACTCTTTCATCTGACTTGTTAGTTTTCAAAGAATCTCTGCTAATCTTTTATTGATTCCATTATTCACCAAACCAGAAATCTCTCCCTCAAAGTGCACCTTATTGGAACAAACCTGAAGGAGAAAGATTTGCTTAGGCAGCCTCATGCAGAAGTGTCAG
>LOEQ01001310.1:49223-67440 GCA_001685075.1 Bramus lutescens
AGAGAGAGAGAGAGAGGTGCGTGCATGTGCATGCACCCACCTAAGCATGTGGGAGTCAAGAGATAAGACTCAGTAGTTAGTTCTGTTCTGTCACTCTGTGGGACCCAGGAATAGTACTCCAGTCTTCAGGTCTGCATACCACCATCTCACTGACCCCAAAGGAGATTTTTTTAAAAAAATGTTTTGCTACTAATACAGAAATTTATGCTTAAGTCACCTCACACACATTTACTCTTTCAGTTACTCACCTAAGGAATATTCTAGTTTTGTCCTTGAGAAAGACTGCTCAGCTTCCTCCTCCCTGTCAGAAGGGAAGCAAAGGAAATGACTCAGTCCTATTGTAACCTGTTCTCGGGTTTGGTTAGTAATCTACTTCTTCGGAATTTGTACAGCAGGCCTTGTCTGCATCCAACACTGACTATATCACCCACAGATATGTAGTAATATGATCACTTCTTTATATCACTATTTTCAGTACAATTCACAAATAAATGTGGTCTTTTTATAATAAATGTTAAAATGCATAATTTCAATATCCATTACCCCAACTGCATGTCTGTGACAGGTATTTTCGTTCAAAATGTGTAGAAAAATCCTAGCTGCAGATGTTTATCACCTGAAAACATTTCTCTGAGCCAGTAAGCCTCTTTTTCTTCCCTGCTGCATGGCAGCCCTTATCCTCTAGAAGACAGGTACGTGGAAGGGCTTTTGTAGCATAAACACTCTAGTAGAATTTCCACTTATCATCATACAGAAAGCACAGTTCCTTTTATTGGTCCATTGAACTCTCCTAGATGTTCTCTTTGCTGGCATTAACCAAACCCTACAAGCAATCATCTAGGGTTTACCCTTTAGCTAATTAGTTCCTCGTTTCCTGGGACACAACCATAAAAATAACAATATTCTTGGGCCTCCTACAACACTTAGTCAACTCCCCCAATATATATCTTTTCACTACCAACACCCTCCATTAATAAAGCTCAACTATTCAAAACTTGGGGGCCTTTATGAAGTAATTAAAATTTTATATAGTTCCCAAAATTTTTGTAAGTCCATTCATGTTACTAAAACAAAATGCCCAAGTCTGGATACATTATAAATAGCAGAAATTTTTCCCAGCATTCTGAAGGCTGGCAATGTCAAGATGAAAGTGCTAGCAAGCTACTGCTCCCTAGGCACACCCCCTTGTTTCCAAGACAGCAGCCTCTCACTGTATCTCACAAGGCAAAAAGAGTCCAACACTGCTTCATTACATGATAGAAGAGCTGGGAGGGGCAGGCAGGAATCTGAGGCTTCTCCTACAAAGACTTTAGTCATAACCATAGGGACGGAACTCTCTCAAAGTAAGTACTTCCCCAAAGCCCTAGACGTTGTACCCATCACCTTGTCACTTGTGTTCCAATGTATGAGTTTCAGAGGGACACACATTCAAACCACACCAGCATTGTGTGTGATTTTGAGCCATTCCAAACATGTCTCAAGACTGAGATATTTTAATATACGTACAAGCTCTTAAATTAGCATGCCATGTAGCTTTCCCTGTAAAAGACCTAGCCTGTGAAATGGTGTTGATATAATTCACCCTATTCTGCCCACATTGTATCCTGAAATATGAAGGTTTACAGAGATACAAATGTGTTCTTAAATGACAGCTGTGGGACATGTACTTCTTATGCAGGAGGAAGAAGAAATCTGCTCGAGGCAGAACTGTGACATCAGCTCCATCAATACTGTGACCCAAATCCTTTTTGTTAATATCACTGTTAGTTTGGGATCTAGAAAGGTCGTTAAAGTGTACTGTTTCAAGAAGGTTTGTGGGGCAGAGATGTAAGAACAGAAAATTGTAACATAGATTACTCATCTGCCCAGTAGATCTTTTCCTCAGATGGCTAAAGGGGGCAGCTAAAATATAAACATATTTCTGAACTTCCCTTTCTTTTCCCAGTAGGCTAGCACCCTTAACCCAAAGAGGGAAATGGGTTATTACATATGAGTTTGTATATATTCAAGTTTCTACAATTAAGTGGAATCTTGCTAGGAACTTATGGAAATTAAACTGTGTGTTGGTAATGTAACTATTTCATAGAATAATTGTCCTGCCTGTGAAGCTCTGTGTTCAACCCCTAGAACTAGAAGGAGAAAGTGTAAAGACATTAATTAGTGGATCAATTAAAATATTTTATTAGCTCTTTTGCTTTATGTTTCTACTTCAATTGGTTTAGTTAATAATGTATGTAATGTATGCTAATTTTCACACAGCCTGATCATACAAGTATTAGTGAAATTAACTCAAATAGACAGTGTCAGGTTTATAGGACACAGTGCTTCAGTCTGTATTCAGGTCATTTCTACAAAAGACATCAGGTACAATCATAATCCAAAATGACAAAAATAAAAAAGGAGGTGAGTTTCTCATTAATAGGAAAAGCAGCCTTTCTCTCATCTCTGGATCACACAGAAACAACAACAATTTGGGTCATTTTCTTAACATTCCACACTCAATAAGAAAAGTATCATCATATCAATTTAGAAAAATATCAAGGACCCTTTTTAAATGGAGAAACTGTACCAGCAGCCCCAGTACTGAGATCACCAAGGGCCTTGAATCTGCACAACTCTGGATTGAAATCTTGACTTTGTTGAGCAGTAGGATGTGATTTCAGGGAAATAGCTCTGTGCTCTTTATCCACATGCAAAACGGAGTTACTGAGAAATTTCCAGAGGCCATTCCTAAGTAAAGAATCAAAACCCGTGCTGAAATCAGGTTTGTTATTTTTTTTTTCACTTGCATGCCTGTGTCTGCAATGTCCTAAGGTGAGGCTTGGGAGAAAGCAGAGAACCTAATGTAAACACTTTGTTTCTGAGTTCCTAAACTAATAAGACCTTATTACAGCAATAATATCTCTCTCAGTTTTTAGTCTTCAGATAATAGTCGGCATCCAGAAAGAGGGCAGGGATGGGAAGAGCTGATCCTGGAAACCTTGGACTCCCAATACATGATGCTTTAGCTGCCATTAGGAGAGAGTAACCTCAGGAGTTCCTTGGGGACAAAACCCTGCAGCTACAACTCAAGCTTTATCAAAGACGCTGCTTCATCTGCATGACAAATCAGTTTATCTTCTGGGAACAGATTAAGGTGATTGGAGACAGCTACTCTGCTGGGGATTATAGAGAGAAAGAGTTATCATTGGACAGTCTACTGTCTGGACCTCCTTGCCTGTCCAGCCTCCTCTTTAAGAAGCATTCTCAACAACAGCACTTATTGTATGACCTCTGAAGAAACACCTCCCTGAAATGAACTCCATTTGACTTGCATACCTACCTCCTTGAGCATATAATTGACACTTCTTCGAATTATTTACCTATGTTTCTCAACTTCTCTGGGGAGCCATCCTTGATATTATGCCTCATCACTCAAAAGACGGCCCCACGAGAAATAACTGCACTAAGACCCTCAGAGCGCCTGTCTTCACAATGTGAACTTAACACATAGCAAGACTCAATCAATACGTGGTAAGAGGTGTAATTCTTTTGACACACTAACTAATGACCACTGGTCTGTTTATTTTCGCAAAAAAAGTTTGTACTGCCAGATTTCTAAGGGTTTATTTTTATCAGTTGTGTTTTTACTTGTTTTAGAGAAAATGGCTCATATTTTAAAAGCATTATCTTACACTTGTCTCAGTTAGCATGGAATGGTCATATATACCAGCTCTCCTACACTAGGGGGGCAGGGGGCGAGGCATGAGCATTGTGAGTTCTGACCAGCCTGAAATACCTAGGAAGATCCTGTCTACAAGGATAGAAAAGAACAAAGGCTTCTAAGTCCGTGAGTAAAAAGGTGATCTCTCCGTAGTATATTTCGGGTTATTTTGATAGTTTCAGAGAGTTTTTTGCAAGTAAAATTTTATTAAACATTTATTTTTAAAGCAATTTCATTTGCATACTTGTTGCTTTATCTCTGAATATTTTCTTTCAAATTCTACCTTAATAATATATTTAACTTTTAGGATTTTTCAAAAATTCATCCACCCAATGCCAAATAAATAGAAAATGCAAGATCATGTGATATACTATTTGGATATATATTTGATTTATAATTAATTAAAATAAATTTCCAACTAAAAAAATGACATATAAAAAGTTTAATTACACTACATGCAATAAAAGACAAGTTCAATTTGATAAGACTATTGTTCAAGTAAGATGATAACTTTATGTGGCATTTATTTAAACTAGAATATGCATCATGCAGTAAGCAATGCAAATACCATTTTTTTCTATGATGTCATAGATGAGATGCATTGCCAATGTATTTAGAGAAGAGGTCAAGTCCATAGAAAGTTCTTCATAAGACTTGAATATTTACTTCTGTGTCTCTCCTTATACTGTTCTGGTTGGCAGCTGAAAACCAGCCTCATACAATCCATTGCCACAAGCCTATACTAGCAAGAAGGCCCTGCAACTTGCCCACAGCATGCTTCTTATTAACCATAGACCTTCCTATTAATTAGATCACATGTAAAAGAAATATATAACAATATCTCCACCTGACATCCATCATGGACCCAGTCTAAAAAACGAAGAAAAGAACCGATCTGTAAGCATTTCTAAAAAGAAAAATGCTTTGTACTTGTCAAATTTAAATTCTGGATCTTTGAATAATACTAATGTCTATAACACAGCTATGAAAACAATCATCAAACATTTATCCAAAGACAGTATAAGTATATGGTATGCAATCTAAGGAATGTAATTGAATTTAAAAGTCTATGAATGGCCTTATGAAAGAAATATGCTATGAAAAACTAAAACAAGAAGAAAAGACAATACTAACATTTGTCAGTCTGTGATAAAAGTATAATTATAATAATGAACTATTGTGAGTCTCAGAAAGCACTAAATACAATCTCTGTGCAGAAAATGGTCCATTGTCTTCCAAGCTTTAAGAAAACAAAAGCACCTCTACTATTTTAGAGATTTTAAGTTTGGTCAAAAATAAAAGCTGTTACAAAATTCTATTCAAAGACACTATGTCTGGAAATATGCCAAAATCACCCAGATTAAGAACTTAGTTTCAAATCGGGATGCCAAAAATAGAAATATTTCACTCAAGTGTGTATACACATATCTATTTTCCATAAGGCAGTTATTGAGAATCAAGTACATGTGCATCACAAGATGTCTGACATTACAATTCCAAGGAGATTAAAATATCCTATAAAAGTAAACTACTTTAGTAATAATACAATCATAAATTTAAGTACTATAGTTTGTGAATATATGACATATGTAATTCATAAGTTTTAGGAAAAAATCTTTCAATAATTCTTCAGTAACTTACAAGAGATCCATTCGGATAATATCTTTGATGATGCAACTCATGTTTTAGAATATGAAATTTCAGTATTTTATCCACCAGAGAAAATTTGCAGCTATCTAAAATCTTCTGCCATGATTGGATTCAAGGTAAGGTTGAATGAGATAAATATAAAACAAAGCAAAAGGGGCTCTCAATAACAATTTTAGAATTTTATCTAAGGTAATCTATAATTTGTGAGGGCAATGGCTAAGTTTGCTTGAGTTTTCACTTTTTGCAAAAGTCAAGGTTTTCTCTACTTGCTTTGCAGTCACATAACGTTAGACTATAAAACTATCAAGAAAAGATAAATAGCACCAGAGCACAATGCAACAGAGAATATGTAGAAAACAAGAAAGCAAATATATGCTACTTACTCTTAGAAAGTCTTCAACCTAGAAAAACAGATAAAATACAGGTTAGCAAATGGGCAAAAGTCTGGGGGAAAGTAGCCAAAGAAATATCTGTTATTTATCCTTAAAGGATAGGCCATGATTTGTAGAAGAAAGGGCTAAGAAAAAAACAGGTAAGGGAAATAACATAATACTTTGGAGTGATATGAATATACTCCCCCATGGAAATCTACCTGTGTATTTCCAAGTACCTTCCGTTACCACCTCTCAATAGTTTTATTAAAAAAAAATCAAATTCCATTTCACCTGATGTGTGTCATGACTCAGGAAGACATAATATTTTGGTTGACAGTCAAAGAGTGATATAAAGGGGATAGTGTTGAGGAATATTTGTTTGCATTGTAAAGAAGGGTCTTTGCCAAGGCCCCTCTGATTGGTTTAATAAAGAGATGAATGGCCAATAACAAGGCAGGAAGAGGTTAGGCAGGACTTCTGGAGACAGGACTCAGGGCAGAAGAAAGGCAGAGACGCCAGGTGACACCATGCAACAGAGCTCAGGTGGAGAGGTTTTTTTCTATAACATTTAAAGATCTAAACCAATGATAAAATAAGTGATTGTACAGGACTCAGAATCATGGAGGGCACCTTGGTATGAATCTAACACAGCTGTAAAAGAGTACCTGTGTTTCTAGTTTCCCTGAACATATTAGGTCACTTAATATCACAGCCTGGTGTGTGTTTGCTTTTTTGATAGCCAAACAAGACAAACTGATTGATTGAGTCACTCATAGGCATTCATTCCTCCAACAAATATTTATTGAAGGTTTACAATCTCATGCACTAGCTATGGGATTTTTCTCGCATCGCTTTATTGAAATTCAACCAGAATTCTCATGTTATAATGAAGATTAAGTCAGCTAATATTTGTATAGTGTTTAAAGGAGTCTGTGGCACATAATAAGTGTTATATAAATATGTGTGAAATAAATTATGTTGGAGTTTATTATGATATGTTTTTTGTATAAGGTTTTTGCAGCTGTAGAACTTCTGTCCCAAAGGTTTCTAACACCATATGAGATCACAGACATCCTAAAACATCAGGTAGAAACTGAGCACAAGAAAGAAATAAGAACATATGTCCATATTAACATCACTTGATACTAAGTTTCCCTGATAAAATAAAAATCTCATAGAACTGCTATAGATGTCTTGTCTCACCTTTAAGCATTTATTTCTTGTGTACCTATGAAATCCTAAACCAGATTCTAAGTTCTGCTTTAAATAAAACATCTCATTTATTCTCACCTTGTGATTTGTCATCTTTTTAGAGATTGGGAATCTGAGGCACCAATAGACTTAGTAACATGCTAAAACCAATCAGCTAACTGGCAGGGACCTACATTTATGGCTCAGCAGTCTGCCCAAGCATGCACATTCTAAATCAGTTAAAATATCAGCATATGGGGGCATTAGCACTCACAGGGATCCTCATGGCCTGTCTCCTATCAGAAGTGCTCTGTGCGCTTCTGTTTACTCGTTATGTGTCCCCATGATGAAGGGGTACAGATCTTACCTTACTAAAAGAAACAAAGGACATTGAAACCTTCCTAAAACACACAGAATATTGAAAAGGAGAACCGAGATGACAAATGAAATATTGGGACATAAATAATTAGTCTTAAATGTCGTGTGATCATAATTAACCACTTTTGATATTCATAACTGCCTACTAAAACAGTTTGGAATCTGTTTGGAATCCATTGTGGAACTCCAAAGAATAGCTTAGGCATACCAGGATCTACGGAGCTGGCCCAGGAGTCCTTTCAGTCTTTGGTTTCTGCCCTTGTTCACTGCCCTAAATGAACTAGTTGTAAATAAAGACATGCCAGTAATTTGCAGGTGTCATGGAAGAGTAACTACCATTCAAGGTGAGGTATTGATTCTGGGCTAGGTGATGTAGGATTGTGATGGGATCATTTTGGATGGTGTCTTAGAATTGAACACCTCTTTAAAAATATGGCAAAGGAAGCTACTCATAAGAACATTAAAAAGTGTGGCCCTTTCCTGAAGGCCAAGTAAATAGTTCAGCAATGCATCATCATCACCATTAAATCTGGACAACTAATTATTTCTCTGTCTTAAAGAGAAAGATCCAGAAAGACCCACCACTGCCTGCCCATATCCAGAAAGACCCACCTCTGCCTGCCCCTATTCCAAGCAGACGGAAAAATGGTATCCCAATTCCTCTCAAGTCCGTCACTATCCTGTGACTAAAATAAGGAAGGAGTGGAAAAGATGCCGAGGTTTCATGACGACGCTTACAAACAAACTATGCCAACTGTGGCATCCTCCTTAGCTGAACACTTCCAGGGCCTCTGAAGCTGGGTATGAGCTTAAAGAAGAATCATTAAGCAGAGAAACTTCAATGTGTTTTTATCTATCAAAAGGCTCACAGAAGACACAGGCTCTGCAGACCTGATACCCGGGTGCTCTGCAGTGCACAGGCAAGTCTTTCTATCAATCATGATGATCTGCTGCCCTCCTCTGGCCATACTGCAGCAATTTCTTTTAGCTCCCTCCAAAGCCTAGGATGAAATCACCAGAATCTACCTGGAAGAAAAACCTAGCTTTGTCTGTGCTGACAATAATTATTCTAATTCTCCAAGGCAAAGGAAAATTTGGCAGGCGAGCTGCCTGCTCATCTGCTCGGTGTACTTAAGGTGATGTAATTTTGCTTTATGTATTTTTAAGCATTCCCCATGGAGATATCGTCTCTTTACAGTTAAGATGAGTAGCCTACCTAGGCTCTGTTCAGAGAAGTAAGCGATTTACTCAGGAGACACCATTCTGTAAGACTCAAACAGCTTTAGAACATTGTGTGGGTAAAGTCTGTATCAAGAATGCAAGTTAAAGAATATTACAACCTAAGAACAAAAAACTTTTGTTTCAAGTTATTCTATCACCCTTACCCAAGTGTCACATGCTTTTAACTAGAGACACAGTTGTACACAGTCACCAAAAGCTTCCAATATTCTATGGTGGTTTTCTTGCCATATCTAAGGTCTCCTTCCCTAAGGTCCTTCTGAGGTGACTTCTAATAAGGCAGAATTGTTTGATCCCTTTTGTGACAGTGCATACAAGAGTTCCTAGCTTGTATCCTGAAAGGTTTGGGAAAGTAAATATAATACAGGCTCAAAGATACTTAGAGATGGGGGGAACAAGGAAAATGGACTCTGTAGGGTTTTTACAGCAACTGTAAGGGTATCAGATCCTTAAAGAGCAAGATGGCAAACTGAAGGCCAGAGGATGCAAAGCAAAAACAAACAAACAAAAAAGATTCCCTTGGATTGAAAGAAGGTGACAATGGAGGAAACCTGTGCATGGCTTTGAACATTAGCTCCAACTCTCAATGCTGTAGATATACACAGGGCAGACCCAAGACATACAGTAAAGTGTGTGAGATACCTTAATGCCTCTTTTATCAGTCCCATCTGAAACTCAGGACCCCCGAGATTAAAATATATGACTGACTCTTACTTTTGAGTAGTGAAAATAAAACCAAAATAAATCTTCTAAGACAAAGAAAAATTGGCCTTAATATAAAAAGCAAACCAAGGATACAACTATTTTCAGAAAACCTTAAAAGCAGCTCAATTCATATCCAGTAGGTATTTTCATGGGAGTTGAATGGATAAGGAAGAGGGTGATAAGGTTATTGAGGGTTTGCATTAATAGGAAACCCATGGAAATCAACTGTCCAGTCCTTCAATGCAAGACCAGAATGGACAGGTAGCTGAGTACAATAACATGAATACTCAGAGCTTGTGAGTCTGTGGGTACCCTACTAAAAACGTCCATATTGTACCTCAATGCCATCTGTTGGGAAATACCCAGTAAAATTATCTAAGTAAGGGATAACTTCATAAACAGTAATTTCCAGTGGTGCGGAGAGGTGACATTTCCTTTGGCAGATAAGATGAACCAGATCAAAGATCGATCGACATGGAAATTGCAGAATAGAATTCTCTATCACAGCACTCGTCACTTTGGTCAGAGCTGTCTGCTGAGCATCTCTTCTCTGCATGGCCTAACATTTGCCTTTTTCTCCCCAATTCCTGTCATGGCATTTGACATAGGACAGGAGTTCTTGGATCCACTCGAGTATTCGTTTTAAAGCCATTTTGCTCTCTTATTTCATAGAACAATAAAAGCCTGTGAGTTCTGATCTTTCAAGATCATGCCATTTTTAAATGGGTGAAAACAGGGACTGATATGGTGAACAATGAGTTTCCATTGACTCAAATGTTACAATGCTGTCTTATTGAAAAGGTAAAGATTCGGGGACCCTAGCCATAGCAAGCCTACAATTGGTGTCCTTTTTGGACACTCTCAAAGAAGCAAAAATAAATTATCATTGTAAAATGATTAAGTAAAAATATGAAGCTGTTTCAATGGGGTATTTCCATATTACGAATGAAACCACGTGAGCCTCAATCTTGGGATTTAACAAGAATTTTAAAGCAATTTTTCAACTCTTCCTATTGCTCCTAAGGAAAATACAGGATGGCACCATTCAAAACCAATCCCCTCCAAAACATTAAGGTTGGAATTGGCACAGAAAAAAAATTGATTATGGAACTAAACAGATGTCTCAGTGGTGAAGAGCATTTTATATTCTTTCAGAGGACCCAGGTTCAATTCCCAGCACCCACATGGCAGTTCACAACTGCCTTCAACTCCAGTTACAGTGGATCTGGCGCCCTCTTCTGGCCTTATTGGAACCAGGCATGCATGTGTTGCCCATGCATGCAAGCACTCACACATAGATATAAGAATTAAATAAGAAAAAAGCCACTTACTTGGGCCGCAGCAGAAATGTTTAGCTCATTTAGTCAGATAAGTGTTTTAGGTTTATCCTGATTCCATCCATACCATCAAGTCGGGACTGAGAAGTTCCAATAAACAGATTGAAAACGATGCTGTGGATAAGTAGTTCTCTTGTGATATTAAGTCAAGATGAAAGTGGATAATAATGAATCAGTGGCTTTAAATAACTCATTCCCCTCCCCAGCAGGGAACTTAACTTACCTGTCTTATGAGCAAACAGGAGGTGCACAGCCTTGAATTCTGAGTAGGTCTGGGAACAGCCCTAGAGATGTCTGTCCCATTCAATCAGCACATCTTTCCAAATGACCAACAGCCCCTCCATGCAGAGGCCTGGATTTCCAACAGCATTTTCTCATCTGTGATATGTGCCTCTGGGAGCACAGATATTCTTAGGAGGAATAACAGCTATAAAATCATTTTTACTTGATTCTATTTTTTGGCTTCCTGCTTTTTAATGCTTGTGCCAAACCAGCCATTCATTGCCCCATGTAGAAGAAAAAGGCATCTGCAAGATTGATGGCCTCCCTGTCTCACTCCCTCCCCCTGTTAAATTAATAAAAAGGAAGGAAAGAAACTTCAGGTCATTCCAATTCTTCCTGCAGCCCAGTCTCTCCGCACTCTCTACTTCACACATTTCACGGCCTACAAACAACTATGGACTTTACATTTCCAATCTAACTTCCTCGGGAGACCCAGTGCATTGGTCTGTGGCGTGGAAGCTTTCCTCTCGCTTTGGACAATTTACACAGTTCCGAGGATACAGCAATTCTCATTTGGGAGCCGCACACCATCACCCACATATTAACTTGTCACCTTGAGTAATAAAGATCACATACTCCATCCCATTTCTTTTCTTCACCATGCTGCCTACTAATATGAAAACATGTCACATCCTTTTGATTTCTAACTTGTGTGCTTGTGAAATAGCCTTTCACAAACAGTCTGATGAAGTCAAGGAAGCTGAATTACAATTTTTTTAATACGTGAGTCTATTTCCCCATAAATATTTATGTACATAAACATAAGAGTGTTCAATGGAGTGAAATCTCCATAATTGTACAAAAAAAGGAAATAGTCAAAGCAAGGATGCTCTTAGTGGGGTAGGGATTTCTAGGCTGGCACCTGTGTTTAAAAGCAGTGACCCCAAACAACATAGCTAGGTATGGCAATATGAGAACTGTGAATACTGACTAGGATATCAAAAAGCACCACATTGGTCATATTTAATTGAAAAATTCCTATCTGCTTTTGCAGAGCTTTCCTTTATTTGCATGACTTTTGTGATACGTGAAATTTATTTATGCCTGCATTTTAATAGTCTGATTTCTAATGAATGAATCGGTGGTCAGTTTTACAGACACTTCATTAAACTCTAGGTGGGGAAAAGAGCATGGTAATTGATAACAGGTTTTGTCTGGATTTCTCACAGTCAAATTTCTAGAAAAGTAATAGAGTCTTCTGGGGAAGGGGTATCGGCCATTCTCACTACTATTCACCAATTTAACCATCTGTGGAGCAATTTTTAATAAACTGGATAACACAGACATTTTAAAGGACATGATAAGATACCTGGGCCTTTCCTCTGAAATGAAATAGTAAACATTATTTAAGGATTTTTGTTTGTTTGATTGATTGATCAACTTTTCAGTACTGCAGATAGAACCGAGGACCTTACACACACTAGTCAAATACTCTACCTCAGAGCTATCTACCTATCCCAACAAATACTATTTTTTGCTACATAATTCAAGGGACTTACAGACCTCTAAATTTCACTATCATGGATGATTTCTAGCAATTTCTCTTCTGGAGTTATGAGTAAACCTGTTTTTAAGCCACCACTACAGCGGCAGGGTAGAGAACAGGGTGGGGCAAAGGAAAGAGAGGAGATGTTCCATTTTTATTAGAACTTGAGAGAGACAAGCGTGGTTCAGACAGGACATGTGAAGTAAAGGGTTGCGGGTTGCAGAACAGAAATCAAAATCAACAAAGCCTGAAGATTGGTTGCCTTGTCTGTCTGTAGAAAGAATAAGGACATAAATGGCCTTTCTCCATCGAAGGGTCTGACATCTTAACTCGTGAACTTATGAAAACATTTTCCATCTGTAATTTCCTTAACAACATCCAACAGCAGCTGACTGTGGGTAACTGAAGCCATGGGAAGCAAGGCCGCCTCCCAGGAGGCACTGTGGGGTTTGCTTTTCAATTGTTTCCCTAGAATTCCTAAAGGGAATAGCTTAATACAAACATAGCTGTATCATTAACAGTACACTTCATTGAATCTACAGTAATGAGGAAGAAGGGAGGAGAACACTTCTGCTGACCTGGCAGGATGGCCCTGGGGGTAGGACATCTGCCATGAAAGCTTAACAACCTAAATCCAATTCCTGCGAAAATATAAGTGGAGAACAGACGTCCCAAAGTTGCTCTCTGTCCTCCAGTGCATGTGCACACAGGCCTGCATGCACATATAACACACACACAGGCGTCATATGAACATGCACACATATACCATAATAATAAAATTTTTAAATATTTCTGCTTCTAAACAAATAAGAAGCAGAGTATTAAATGAATCAAAGTTAACTAATGAACCAAGAAACCTGTCAAATTAAAAAGGAATAAATATATGAATCTAGTATAAATACTCAGAGTAACAGCAGGTTAAATACACATAGCCACTTTTTCCCTATTCCATAAGCACATCTTCTATTTTTTAAAAAATAGGTATTAGAAAGCATAAATCACAAAGTGAAACAAATAGGGTAAAATACCACTGATCTTATGGGTGTTGATAGGTTTTATAAAGACGGAGGATAGATCAGGATTAACAACAGCCTTAATATATGAAATAAGTTATGAGTGTCCTATGACGGAAGATGCCACTGACCCATAGCCAGGGACTCACTGGCAGAACTGAAGTGTGAGAACAGAAAAGAAAAGGAATAGTACAGAGGAGGAGTCGGGTGTACTGCTAAAACCAGAGGCATTAACTGGATCTCTGTGTGCAGGATGAGAACTAGAGGCCTTTCCTAACAACCCCACACAGTTTGGAGTTTACCTCCCCCATCCCTCTCCACTCCCCCCATTCATGAAAATCAAGAGATTTACTCTGTGGAGAACTTGAACCTAAATGACCCAGAATTATACACAAGCTTAAGGAGAGGTTGCAAAATGGAAATGGAGCTCTATCAGGATGACTGCTGAGTTTCAAAGGATCAGTAGTTTCTCCCAGCTGTCTCCCCAGCTCCCCTTGTATATACGGAAGGACTTTGGTTCCAGCATAGAACAGTATGTTAAGAGGATTCCTCCCTAGAAAACCATCAAATGATGCCAAAGAAAAGACATTTCAAATTAAGAGCTCATCAGTAGCTCTTAGTCCCTTCTGATTATCCTACAGCAAGTCGCTTTTGCTCCATTTGTGCCGCTATAGCAAAACCCCAAGGCTGAATAATTATGAAAAGTTTCGTTTCTCACAGCTCTGAAAACTGAGAATTCCTGGATCATTGGGAGTGGCAGGTTTGGTTGTGTGATGAGAGCAGATCCTTGCTTCCAGGATGGCATCTTGCTGCAACATCTTGAGGGGAAGAAGCCCATAGAACATGAAAGATCCAGAGATCCCAGTGATGCATAAAGCCTTTCTATAGAGACTTTAATCTCACAGAGAAAAGAGGAGCTCTTTTGGCCTACTTACCCCCGTAAGTCCTGCTGCTTAAACCCATCACATTGGGACGGCTAAAGAGGATATGTTCAACCTGGAAAAATCATTAGCAGATAGCTAACGGCTCCTGGAACCACAGCTTTTGATATATTTTCCATTGTCTCATCCTTAAATATAAATAGACAGTCAAGTGTGACAGTGTTTGAGAAAATTCTCTAACATAAATAGTAATAAAGAGGAAATATGGAGTAAAGCAAGTCATGCAGGATAGAAGAGAACTTCTAAAAATCATTATTAACATTCTCTGATAAATAAGATTATGTGAATAACAAAGAAAAGGTTCATTGTAAAAAAACAATGGGAGATGGAAATTTCTTAAAACTTAAAATCAGGTCAGTTTAAAAGAAATTATCACTGAAAGAAAACGAGATGAAGAGTTCGTGTTTCAGATAGTTAGTATGCCTTCTTTTGGTTGTGCTTGGTAACTAACAAGTTACTTCAGTTCTACTTATCTCTACCAACTGAACATTCTGTGCTTTAGAGGGGGTAAAAATTCAGGTCATTAGATTATATATCTGTAATCTGTTCTCAACTCCCCAGGCCTTCCTGCCCCTGAAATTCTTAAGAAAACATTCTGTACTTAAGTCTATGTGCCTGGTTTGCCACTTGGATTATAAACGTCTGGAAAGCAAAAGTCAAGCTTCCTTGCTTTAGACATAGTTTTCATAGCATTGGGGCTTATGAAATATTTTAAGAAATCCTGCTTCAGAAGATGCTTAAGTCTCCCAAACATCTATAAATCGTTTAAGATAGAACAAACATAGAGGAGACACTCAAATGTTGAACATATTAAATGCCGTGCACTATAATAATAAGAATCGCTACTTTTTAAGTTAAATGATAATAGCACATGAGGGGAAAGAAAACATTTCTTTACACAGGTAGAAACAATAAAAGCACTGGAAGCTCTAATCTATTCAACAAAATATCGTTGTGCTGATTGAAAGTTAAGACAGATGTTCTGAATTTTTCTAGTATTGCACAGCAAACAGCAATAGATGATCAGGCATTTGGTGAACGCTGCACCAGATGTGTTTGAAGTTAAGAGATATGTGGAGGAACAAAACGCAACATTTCTCCTCAGAAAACACAAAGGACAGCAAGACTAGACTTCAATTAAATGAAGTCGGTCCTTTCTCCTGAGGTTTACACAACTATACATGTTTCAATTTAGAGTGGAATGGGATAGATTGGAGCATCATTTGCAGGAGAAGCTTAAAAAGACTCTCAGAAAACATGCTAGAGTTAAAAAAGATACTTTGTACTAAAGTGATAAGCCATTTTGGCTTGCCTGGGAAGGCAGGGTTGTGGGTGATGGAGGAGACACAAAAGGCTAAAGCCGGAAAATCCCAGACACACTGCAAGACCTGGCCATCCTATTCTTACCAAAAATGTTAACTTGAAAAGTGAAAGAAATCACGGACACTTGGGAGCCATAATGGATTCCATCAGACTGGGCGTACACATAAAAGACACAAGCAGTCAATGAAAATGTAGAAGCCAAACATCCTGGGGGGGTATTAATGCCATGGAAGTTTTGAATACAGTCCTGAGTCAATGTAGAACTACAGAAGAATTTTACTCACAGGAAGGAAACATTTCGGTGTGTCACTAGAAAGATCAGCTGACTTTGTCGTTGAAGATTAAGTTCGAAAACTAAGGCAGGAAGGAAGTGAATTGGTTAGAGGGATAAGATATTAACTTCTGAAGAAAAATGAGAAATTTGGCATTAGAGCAATTTGGGCACATAGCACAATTGGATCGAGACATTTACATATGAAAGAATCATTATTGTTCCCATATCTCTAGTTTAAAAGCTGAATATCAGAGATTTTACACATCAATAATATAAATACAAAAACCAAAACCAGGCTGTGGACAGAGAATTTGAGGAAAAAGATGACATAGGTATTGATAGAGTGTCCTAGCCACAGTAAGAGGTATTTTTCAGTACAGTTCTTGTGGCCATGGTTGAACTTTAAAGACAAAGGCAAATCCAGTCATTAGTGTCAAGTTTTAAAGTAAGAAGACAAGGATATTAATATATAAGTGATTACAAAAGGAAGAAGATCCCAAGGTTACAACTTAGAGATCCCTGTGGAGAAAGAGAATCTCCAAAACCAGCTGCAGCCAAAGAACAAAGGCAGGGAAAGTTTTCAAGAAAGAAATGATTAGACAGTGTGTTGCTGAGGGTCTGTTCTAGTTAGGTTTCTCTTTCAGTGATGAAAGCAACTTAGGGAGGAACAGGTTGATTTCCACTCATAGCTAAAAGTCCTTCATGAAGGAATGTCAGAATAGGAACCTGAAAGCAGGAACTGGAGCCCACAGAGGAATGCTCTTACAGATTTGCTCCCCGTGACTTGTTCAGTTTGCTTTCTTATACTTCACAGCAGGCTGGGCCCTTCCACATCATTCATTGATTAAGAAAATGTGTGGGCCTGTAGGGTGTTCTCCGTGCTTAAGAGAATCTGTTGTTCTGGTTCTGTTGTTGTTGGCCTGGGTTCGGTTCCCAGGGCCCACATGGGGGAGTTAACCATGCTTAACTCCAATTCCAGAAGATCTGGTGCCCTTTTCTTACCCTTGAGTGTACCAGGCATACACATAGTGTGCATACACACACGTAAACAAAACAATCATAGACGTATTTTTTTTAATCCTTACTACAAGAAACTGTCCTTCAGACTTACCTACAGGACATCTAACGGAAGTGTTTTCTCAATTGAGGTTTCTATTCCCGGATAACTTTGTCTTGTATCAAGTTGAAAACAAGACAGGATACTCCAGGAAACGAGAATGATAGAGAGAGATGGAGTTGGGGTGTGGTGTAGTTAACAATTTCCTGAGACCATAAGGCTGATAAGTTCCACAATCTGACATCTCCAAGTTGCTGACCTTAGTAAGCCGTGATTTAACTCTACTGTAAGATGAAAGATCTGAGAATCAACAGTGGTACAAGGACACAGGTCAACCAAGTTAGCCAAAGTAAATTTCTGCCTTTTCTACCTTTTCTTCTCTTCAGGCCTCAGTGGATTTTGTGATACACATTCACATGGAGGAAGGCAGTTTGCTCAAGATCAGACACTAATCTCATCCCTAGGAACAAAATTTAACTTCCACAAGTGATTTGGTCAGCTCCCATTTCTTAGCAGTTGTGCAACAAAAAAAATCCTTGGAGTCCTCATCAAAAAGCAAGATTCTACAAGAACTGGAATTATCATGTTTTCTAGAAATAGAAGAAATTTAAGTATCAAATGGTCTATTTGCTTGCTTGCTTGCTTGCTTTCTTGTTTTCTCAATCTGAGCATCAGAATTATGCTTTGAGTAAAACTGTCCCCAGATAGCTCAAGTAGGACACAGAAAGATCCCAGTGATTGAAATATCAGTTCCCCACAGGTGTGTACAAAGGCAGATCTACATGCAGTATGCATGTTTGCATGAGTACAGCTGTGAGAGGAGTATATGTCTGGCTGGGGACACCCTTTGGTCTATAGTTCTTGTGTTGAACCACTAACACCATTACTGTAGGTGCAGACTGGAACATCTTCATTAAAGGTGACCTTAAAGGCAACACAGGCAGTATTTTCTCTCTCCTCTCTCTCTCCTCTCTAATTGATGGATAATATCAGGTAACAACCCCCATTCCCTCCCTTTCAATTCCTTCACCATTTCTAACTTGGTTGACCTGTGTCCTTGTACCACTGTAGATTCTTAGATCATTTATGCTATTACTCCATCCAAAATTATTCCTGGAACTCCTGCATTGTCAGGGCCTGTGGGCCCCGACATAGAAAACTATTTTCCCTAACTGGACCAGTACGGAGGCGCAAGAAATAACCAGACACGGCTTACACCATCATCACGGAAGGGCATCTCAGGCTTCTCTCCATCCTGAAGATC
>LOEQ01001310.1:100803-112507 GCA_001685075.1 Bramus lutescens
CATTTTATTAAAATACATGATTGACAGAATACAGACAATTCTCCCGCAACACAAGTCTATATTTATAAGTCTAGATTTACATATGAGAAGAAACATGGCATTTGTCTTCTTGAGTCTAGGCTGTTTGTTCTAGATGATCTCCAGTTCTGTCCATCTTCCTGCAAATGATTCTTCTTCTAAATGGCTGACTAATGCTGCATCCTACATGTGTATAATAAATAATGTGGATATACAGTATGTATATATAAAGAAAATAAACTGAAATATCATTTTTAAAAAAGAGAAAACCAATGATACTGTTTCTGCTATCCAGTCCAGGTGTCTTAGTCCCATCAAAAAAATTCTTTCCTGATAGGGACTACCAATGCTCAGTTTCCCCAGGCCTTTGACGACTTCCAGAATACAGGACTTGAAGGTTTAAAATCAAGGCTGAAACTGCGAAAGGATCAGGCAAACCAAGAGAAGTTGGCCACTCTCCAAATGGTCTCCCTAAGCCATTCACTTCACCAGTAAAGACACTAAAATTCACAGAAAGCACACTGAGACAAGCAGATATTGACCCAAGCCACATCTACACTGGGTCATAAGACTTGTTCATGGTAACACATGCATGGTATAAATAGTTTAAAGGAGCAAAAGATTTATTTGGGGTTCCTTGTATTCAGAGGACTCAGTCCGGGACTGGCTGGCTCATTACTGGGGTCCTAGGACCTTGTGCTGAGGCAGAATAGCATGACAATTTGAGAGTGTGGCAGAGTGAAGCCGCTCGCATCGGGACAACCAGGAAGTGGAGAGCATGGAATAAACCTGGACCAACAAACATTCTCGTCCCTCTGCTGGACTTTCTAGTTGGCCCCTCAGCTTGTGGACAGTGCTATCCACATTCAGGAAAGATCTACCCCTCAGTTATGGCCAGTCATCTCTGGAATTGCTCTAATGGACATTCCTAGAAGTATACCTTAGTAATCTCCTAGGTGTCTCTCAGTCCAATCATGTTGCTCCGAAAGAGTAATTATCATAGACGCTGTTTCTCGCTGAACTTCTATGCGGAGCGCCCGGCTTGAGGATACACTGCAATTTCACAAACTTCCTGAGCAGTCATTGCCCACCATTCCCACTCACTGTGGAGATTAGTCAGGAGCCAGACTCTGTGTTTTCAGTACTTAAATCAGTCTCTCATTCAGAAGTTACATTGCGATGTGTGTTTTTGTTTTGTTTTCTTGTTTTGTTTGCTTTCTTTGGAGGACTAGAAGGGGTTATTAAAAGGACTGGTGTATTGACTTAAATCATATAAAACAAGAGGGGCCATTTTATAGTCAAGATGGCTGTAAAGGGCAGTGCCTAACTTGTTCTCATGTGTGGCTTTTATTTTGTATAATGAGTGTGTATTAAGTTACTACTAAAATGAAAGGCACTCTTAAGAGAATACTTGTCAGTGGCTTGTGCTCTTTTAACTAGAGGAATGCTGGCGGGGGCGGGGCGTCGATCCTGCCACAGGATTAATCAGACCACATCTGTGCTGAGTGCCCGAGTTTCAGCCAGTAGAACAAAATGAGAGCATCCTTTTCCCTTCCTTATCGTCCCTCACGGTCTGTCTTAAGTTATTTACGGAGGTGTTGGAATGGTTAAGAGCACCTGCTGCTCTTGCATAGAACCCCGATTCAAGTCCTACCACCCACGTGGTGACTCACCACTGTCTGTAACTCCAGATCCGGAGGGCTCTCATGCCCTCTTTGAGCCTCTGAGGGCACTAGGTATGCATGTGGTGCACAGGCACGCATGTAGGTAAGATGCTCACACACAGAGAATAAAAAGGGTTTTAAAGGAAATAATTCATAGAGGAAAAATAAGGTAAAACTATGAAGATATTCTAATCTTTTAATCTGTTTCAATTACTTTTTTTTTCTTGGCGAGACAGGGATTCTCTACATAGCCCTTATTGTCCTGGCACTCCCTCTGTAGATCAGGCTAGCCTCAAACTCAGAGATGCACCTGCCTCCGTCTCCCAAGTGCCATGATTAGAGGCATGCACCACCACATTGTAGCATGAAGGGGCCTGCTCGTTGGGGTTTCCATCCTGCCTGGTACCCCACAGCCAGGAAGCCCCAAAGAAAATCACACAGAGATCTCCATAAGATTATAAACTGATTGGCCNCTTTCCAGCATTCTCCTGTTCTCATCGCCCTGCCTCTACTTCCTGTCTGGTTGAGCTGCCTATACTTCCTGCCTGGCCAATCAGCGTTTTATTAAAATACATGATTGACAGAATAAAGACAATTCTCCCACACCACCACACCTAGCCTGTTTCATTACTTTTTGTGGTTTAGTTATAAAATGTCTCCAGAGACTGATGCATTAGAAACTTGGCTGTCACCAGAATAGTATTCAGAGGTAATTGGATTGTGGGGACTGTACCCTCATCAATGGACTAATCCATTGATGGATTCATAGCTGAACAGATGGTTAGAAGGCTGGAACTAGTTGGAGGAGGTAAGTCACAGGGAATGTGCCCTTGTCTCCTGGTATAACAAAGGTATTTAGAAGGCCACTTGATGTCATGATAATTAAGCTAAATAAGAGTAGTAAGATCCCCTAAGGCCTAGGTATTGTTTGAGGACTTCTAGGGCTTCTGTGACCAACAACTCATAAAGAAGTATACTATACCTGGCATTGACATTATTGTTTTTTGTTTAGTAACTTGTGACTTCTAGATACATCAGTATCCAACCCTATACCCTATAGAGTATTTTCTCTGTGTGTCTGTCTCTGTCTCTCTCTGTCTTGTCTAAATATCTATCTATCTGTCTGTCTGTCTGCTTATCTATCTGTCTCTTGTTACAAAGTACAAAGTTTCTACACAGCTTTCGTAAACACCATTTTTTAGGTTACCCCTTCCTACCTTACCCCAGCCTCCATGGCCCCCATCCCCACCCCTGCTTACCTCTCTATACCTAGACTTCCTTCTCTGTATAGTCTCTATTCTTTCATATCTCTCCTCCTTTATGAATCAGACCAGTGGCTCTTCCCTGCTTTCTTGGACTGCAGGCCCTACAAGATAAAAACACAAATCTAAACATTCAAGGCTGCGAGCCACATATGATAAAGAATATTGCTTGTCTTTCTGTGTCTGGGTTACTTCATTCAGTGTAATTTTTTTCTAGTTTTATACTTTTACCTCATAATCTTATAATTTCAGTGTTTAGTACTGAATAAAATTCATTTCTTTTCTTCATTGTGGACTTTTTGTCATATTCAATACAATTCTGAATCACCTGTGAGTATCCCTGCACCTTGATCTGGTAGGAAAATAGCTAAGCTCGTAATGAATGCTGGTGTGTCATCCCTACTTGACTTTATTGAGATGATTTTGCGGTGAGAGGTTAGTTAGGGGTCTCCAGACACTTTGCTTCTACTGGAAAAGCCACTACTCAATTTAATTATATTATATAAATATTGTTATTGTTATTACTGTCATTATTGTTGTCTAATGATATGCTTCCATGTACATGTGTATGTCCTTCCAGAATGGGAAAAACGGAGTCATAGATAGCTATTGTACATGAACCTAAGCACAAACTACAGGAAGCATGTGGAAATGTGTTAGGTCAGAGCAATGCATAGCATTGTGTCATGAAAGAGAAATAATTGACAACTGTTGCTTTAGAATAACAAATTCTATTGCTGTGGGAAAAAAGTATGTATTGTCTGCCCTCGCTACAGACAAAGGATTGTGCCAGGCACTTTTGTATCAATCTACGCAAATTATTTGAAAACTGTTGTTGAGTTCTCCTGCCCTCAATTTTCTGTTTTTTCTTTTTAAGGCGTAGTTATAGGATTGCAAGTAATTAAATACAAAGTATCAGCTTCTGTCTTTCATGAAGAATATACCTTTCCCAGTGGCCAAAATTTCAATGGCTACATTCAGTGGAATTGATTTTTAAATATCAAGGTATTTGGATAATTCAATGATAAATTACAATGTCCTTTTCAAAGCATATTATGGCAAATATATTATTAATTATTCAGATGTGTATAAAATCCTAAACTGCATCTGCTTGCAATTTGTCTACAAAAAAAATCTGTTCAAGCTCTTCACATATAGGAGTTGTCACCCTCACATATAAATTCCAGCTCCCTGCACCCAAATATCTATTGTTAAAACTTCAAATGCCACTGTATCATGCAAGTTGCAGAACAAATAACTATGATTTTCACTAATATTGCCATGTTTTCCTGATTGAGAACATACTCTGTTTAACTTCACTGAACTTGTGTATTGCCTAATTTTAAAAGAAATACATTTCAAAACCCTTAGGGTGTATGACAGCCACAGATACAATAAATTCACCTAGTAGGCATTTAATGACTTCTATAGTTTGGAGTTTAAAGATCCCTGAGAGATTCACAAGCTACCAGCCCGTGGTGGTATTGGGAGGGAGAAGAACTTGAAGGAGGTAGGATTAATATAAGGAAGAAGGCATTGTGGGTAGGCCCTTGAGAAGTTTGCATTTCCTCTTCTTGTTTTCTCACTGCCTTTGATTTTTTGCTGCCATGAGTGGCTGTTTTGCTCTGCTCCAGACTCCCAGCTGCGATGCACAGTCCTTCTACAAGCCCATGCTCAATGACATCAGCTAACAATGGACTGAATCATCTAAGATCAAGAGCTAAAATAAACCTGCCTTTCGTTGTGTTGGTTTTTTTCAACTTGGGTATTTTGTCATAGCAACAGAAGGTTAACATATACACTGAGCACATGTGCAAAACAATGTTGAGATTGGAGGTTTCAAGCCAAGGGTGTTGCTAGGGAGCCAAACATTATATATCAGTGCAGTGCCATTGGGTCTATCCTTGGAAGAACAGCTCAGAATTGCACTCAATCATGCATAAGTGGTTACACCTTCCTCATCATGAAGAAACAACATGGAATAAGCAGCTGGAAACTGCACTGTAGGCTAAAAGAAAAAGTGTTCAGTCTGTGGGCAGGGTTTTTTTTTATGGCTTTTTGGACCCTTCATGGACAGTTCCCAGGAGAAATCCAGGGAGTAGTTCAATCACTCTTCATTCGTGGACCTATAATCTAATCAAGGCAATAGATACACACATTCAATGATGCTTTTTCATCAGGAAACTTGATATACAGACTTAGATCTGTTACTTAACAGTTGTGTGACTTAGGACAAGTTAGCACATCAAAGACAGAAGTCCAGCATCTGGGTAAGACATAATAACAGTTTGTTATTTGAGCCTGCTATAAAGAGGAAATGAAGTAACACATGTGGAGTTCTTTAGGTAAAGGGCTCAAAAACTGTTCGCCATTGCAAACATGTTCTTAGCATAATTAGCCCTACAGCAAGGACACAGATACTCAACAGAGCCATCGACCATTAGCAAACACATTGTTTAAACGAAGATTTGGCTGAGATGCTGTGGAAATAGCATGGAAATGTTGGCATGTGATGGAGTAAACAGCGAAGAGAAAAGTTAAGAAAATTGTGATTTGTTCAGAGAATGACAAGAGAATCCTCACTCAGGGCAGAGTCGATGTCAACAGGAGGAGCTGGGTCTAGAAGGTAGCTAGGGCTGTTACAGATGACCCTGGGTCAGACAAGCAGGGCTGGTCTGCTGCACACGTGGTCCAAAGCTCCCAGAGTTTCTGTTCAGTAACCTACAGGAATCAGAGCCATGTATTGAAAGAGAAATCAGAAAGGGGACACGAAGTCAAATGAGGCAGTTGGAATGTGAGTTCCACAGTCCCACTGCTCAGCAGTGAGCAGACTTTAGAGCCCTGGCAGAGGAGAAGTGAACTACAGGAAGCATTTTGAGGATAAACAGGACATATTTACTAAATCCCAGTGCTCATGGTCTTAATCTAAAAAATGTTGTCAGGCCACATTTTCCTGATGAATGCTCAAGCCTGAATGCAGGTTATGAAATTCCAGAGATTCCTTCAGTCTTATGAAAGCGAAGGCAGCTTTTTTTTTTTTGGACAGGATCTTACTATGTAACAAAAACTGGCATCATACATAGTCCATAGTCCTGATGTTTTTATTCAGCCTCCCAAGTGCTGGGATTATCAACGTACTCCACATCACCAAACCCGGCTACCCACAGGTTTTATTAAATTTTAGAAAGTTCTGTTTAAAATAAAAAAGTGAGACACCAGATCCACTCATACCCATGCCCTGACCTCCAATCCCTCCCCTGTGCCTCACCACCACTATTCCCTCCCAAATCTGTGTGCTCTTTTGGGTACTTTGCCCATAGTGAATATGAAATGAGCTCTTCATTACATCATGGGTCTATATAGATCATTGCTCAGCTCTATCATACATAAGAACCAGAGGTGACAACAACCCACCCAAGTTTACCTATAGATGAATAGTTAAATAACAGTTTGTATTAAGGACAGTTAGATTATATATGATACCTTTAAGGGTAATAGGGTTCTGGCATTTGCCACTATTTGGATAAACTGTGATCATCATGTCAAGTAAGAAGAAATCTAGACTAGAAGGAAAACACTGTGATTAGTATATATCCAGTTCCTATACAGTCAATTCACAGAGCCAGAGAGTACCTTAGGGGGTGGGGTGATAGGAAATTGTTCAAATGATTGCAGGGCTCCAGACTGAGATGATAAAAGTTCTAGACAGATGGTAGTGATATTTGTAAAACAACATGAATATACTTAACAGCTAAGCTCTACACTGGAGAGTGGCTAAAATGGCAATGCTTATATATGTGTATTTTACCAGAGTGTAAGAAAATGTGACTCTGATTCCCTGAGAAACATACTCACTTACAAGGAGAGAAAGGTAAGATGTGCCAACCGATTTAGCCTCGCTGCTCAGCCAAGTGAAACCCCAGGGGTCAGACACTGTCAGATGGCTTGCCCAACTGCAGAAAGGAAGAGGAATATGTCTGCCATCGTCTGCATCAAGACGATAATGGGGCACAGTGGGGCTTGCCTTGCTCCTCCATCTGCCCCCGTCTACCGTTAAAGGAAAGAGAAAGGAAATCAATTCCTTGCCTTGGTTTCCCCTGTGTTGACAAAACTTTTTGGGGCATGGTAACTCTATCTATCCATTCAGCACAAGGTAAGGAATGTAAAGACTTGTCTCTGCCATTTAAGATCACATAATCTATCTGAGGGGACAGGGTTTCATAATAACATAATAATGAACAATATGGAACCAACTATAATTAGGTGCTAAATTGTGTAGTACAGATTATCAGTACCCTGGGAGGTCATAAAATTGTCTGACATCTTGTAGGAATGAATTATAGGCCTGGAAGTCTTCACTTACCATACGCTTGCAGGAGCAGGCAAAGAAACTGTATTGTAAAGCAGATAGGAGAATTTTAAAAAACATTCACTCTATTTTTATAATTATTTTTAATTTTTGAAATTGGGATAGTTATACACCATTTTTATACACCTTTTAGCCCCTCCCCTGAAACCTTGCTCTCTCCCAAATTCATGGCCTTGTTTTCTTTAGTGGTTACTGCTGGTGGTGGTAGTGGGTGTGTGTGTCTCTGTGTGTGTCTGCGTATCTTTGTGTGTGTGTGTGTATCTCTGTGTCTGTGTACGTGTTTGTGTATGTTTCTGTGTATGTGTGTCTGTGCATCTGTGTGTGTGTGTGTGTGTGTTTTATATACATGATCACATACAGAGGAGGTCAGAGAAAGCTGTCAGAGGTCTTCCCTATTGATCTCTGCTTTATTGCATAAGATGAGAATTTTTATTACTATTTCTTAGCATTTTGAAGATATGTATTTCAATTTCAGAGTTAGCCACAAATGCTGGGGTGACTTGTTGCAGGAGCCCTAAGAAGGCAATACACATTCATCCAATTCCATGTCCCTCTTCCTTCTTTCCCACATTCATATTTTAGGGTAAAATCTCTTCCCAGTTTCCATGTTCTGCTTAACAACTATATCTGACTTTATCCTTTCCTTCCACTATGAGGAGCAAAACAAAGCGGTATAGACACGTGACTGAGTTATATTGTGACTGACTTATAACTGGCCTGTTCTAGAACTGTGTTAGCCAGTGATACTGTGCCCAGGTGGCAATGAGCTCTACATAGTTTCCTGCAATTATCAAATAAAATAAACAGAACAAAAGCAAAATATAAGTAAATACTAAGAGGGTTTTTTTTTTGCTTATTTTACTAAATGCCTAACACTATCAGTAGGATGACTTCCTGGTCAATCTTTGTTCATCAAAGGGAAGAAAATATTAAGGGAGATAATTTGTGCAAACAGATCATGCAGAACAATCAATGTCCTTCTGCATCGTTTGCCTGTTAGCTTTTAGAACTTGTAGAAATTACAGGGATTGTAATTAACTGAATCTAGAGTGACTTCCAGATGGCAATCTAATAGTCTAGGGTTCTGGCAAGGTTCAGCTACCTAGAGCTAGCCTTCCTTACTGCGTCCATTTGAGTGTTGCAAACAGTATATGAAAAGAACCTTAAGCTGTTAATCAAACCGTCTGCTCTAAAAGGACACTCCTGTGGATGCTACTGAGATCGAGACAAATGCCTTTTTAGGTAATAGTAGGTCTAATATCTTATACATACTGATGGCAGTGAGCCTAATTATGACACAGATCTGAAGGACAGTATTGGAGGCAGAAGAGATGGTGCGGTAGTGATAGCTCTACCCCTGGAGCCCTGAACACATTGAGGGAGGGGGACCAAACCTCCCAAGTAAGGGTGACCTGGCCATGCAGGGAGTGAGCAAAACAGTGAAGAGGCCTGGGAGATAACACCTGAAAAAACAGAAGAACCAGAAGAGATACTCAACACCTTCACATGCAATAGCCTTTCCTAGTAAAGTTAATAATACTAATTATACCTCTTTACATATCCTGACAAAAAGAAATCAAGATCAATAGGTATTAAAGTACAGCACACACTAACACATGGAGATTGAAGCAGGAGGATCCTGAGTTTTAGGCCAGCCTGGGTTATGAAGAAATATTTTGTCTCAGAAAATAAAGTATCCGGCGGTATGACAACTTAAGTGCTGATTTATTTCTTTACATCAAGATGTCTTCGCATCACTTCAACACAAATCCAATACGGCTCACTCAGAAAGAGTTTACTCAGCTCACAGTTTGGGAGGCTGAAGGTCCAAGACCAGGTGGCTCTACACACTCCCTCTTACCTCCAGTCCTTCTCCTCTCTTCCCCTTCTCTCTTCCCTCCAGATGAAGATATGACACTCCTGGAGAAAGCTGTCTTCCCTTCCCGGAGCTGCTATAACCCACCAATTCTTCAGGAAGAGGGGGGGAAAGCAGGACTTTTTGTTTTGGTTTTGAGAGAGCCTCATGCTATGTAACCCTTGCTCTCCCTATAAAGACCAGACTGACCTTGAACTAAGAAACCAGCATGCTTTGGTCTCCAGAATCCTAATATGAAAGGCATGCTTCATTACACCAGGCTCAGCAGAGTTTTGTTGTTGCTTGTTTGTTAGTTGTTTCTTTCTTTAAAAAAAAAACCTGTTTAAAGTAATTTTTCATGTGCATTGGTGTTTGTCCTGCATGCTTGCCTGTGTGAGGGAGTCAGATCCACTGGAACTGGGGATATAGACAGTTGTGAGCTGCCATGTGGGTGCTGGGAATTGAACTTGGGTCCTCTGGAAGAGCAGCCAGTACTCTTAACTACTGAGTCATTTCTCCAGCCCAAGTTGTTTCTTTTTTTTTTTTAAGAGAAGATTTTGCTTTATATCAGAAAGAGAGAGGCCAATGTGTAATGCGCCCCAACAGGCAAAGAAAATCCCGGCATCCTTGAGAACAGCCATGCTGGTGCCTGTGAGGCTCTCTGCACCCAGCCCAGTCTCTTGTACCTCCATTTGTAGGAGGCTTGGTGTCAGCTGCTGAGCACACAGAAGGCCAAGGCTAGACTGTGCTCTGTCTCCATTCCAGGCAGCAACATGAACGTCAAGAGGAAAAACAAGCAATAGAGACTCTTGGCCAAGACCTAATCTGTTCTGCAAGTGGGAATTCCTGGAACTGGGGCAAATGCAACTCGCTACAGTATAAGTCAGCTTTGACATTAGCCTTGAGCCCAACCCTACGATCATAAGAACTCACAGTAAATATGGAAATTAGCCTTGAATCCAACTCTACGCATAAAAACTCACAGAAAATAAGAAATAGTTGCGACATCATGAATAAATGAACCTTCCAGTCTACAAATTAAATCTGGATTATAAGCAAACCTCAGCATCAATTATAAAAAGAGGTTTCATGAATACAAAATATCTTAAAAACCTAGAATCCTGGGGCAATTTGAATTGAGAGGGGATACTGTTTAAAAACAAGCATTATAAGGATGATTTAAAAAATATTTTCAGGAGCTGGAGAGATGGTTCTGTGGTTAAGAATGTGAATTGCTCTTACAGAAGACTTAAGTTCCATTCCCAGTACCCACACGGTGACTCACAACAGTCCAGCTGGATCCTGTTCTCCGTGGGCTGCTCTACACAAGGTGCATATACGTACCTCCATGCACATACACATAAACTTAATTAATATTTTTAGATTAATTTATTTTAATCTACATGTATGAGCATTATACATACATGCCTACGCATGAGGTTAATGACAGAGTTTCAGCATCTTGGTATCATAGTTTTGTTTTGTTGGATTCTATGGACTATTGTCCATTGCAACTGTATCAGTCTATGGGGCTTCCGAAGCAAGATCGGCTTTCTTTATGAGTCTCTGAACTTCAGAAGGAAGAAAAAGAATAAAACTTTAGTGAACAGTATATTCTGCGAGGCACTTCTAAGACTGTAGCACAGTAACTTAGTTTTGTTTTAGGTATTTGTATGACATATGAAATTCAGACAGTTAGTTGGGAGCAACCTGGGTTGTAGACAGCTGAAAAAGAAACTATCAGTAAACTCTGAACTTTGTACAAGAAAGCAACAGCAAGCTGGATACTTATAAATTATGCATATAATCGCCCTCTTGAAAATGGACCTCACAGCCATCAGGTCTGCAGAAAGAAACAAACTTTCAGGTCCCCACCGTGCACCTTCGTTAGGTGCCATAGGCAGATGTGACAAGGTTGGGAACAGGCAGAAATCCAAATAAGAAAACCAGTAGACTGCTAGAGAGTTGGCTGCAACCGTGTGGCTCAAAGAGAAAGATGGTGAACAGGACTTGAAGGCTGTAGCACTGCTCCAGCTTCCCCAGAGCCTTGAGCCGCTGCAGCAGATCCTCGCATCTGCTGCTGCATCCCACTGGGCTGGTTTGCCGGAGACCACAGAAGTCAGAGCTCTGAACCTTGGAACTCACAACACACAACTCCTGTGCTCACTCAGCTCCACCCCTCTGCATATGGAGACAGGCCCTGACCCTCTGGGATGTCTATGAACCACTCACGAAATGAGATCCTTGGCTTGTGTCCCCTGGCACTGCTGCAGAGGCCTCAGTTCATAATCGTCTGGCTTTTAGAAGCATCTGTGACAAACTCAGAAAGAACGAGCACAATTGTAGCCCACAACGGGCCCACCCAGCATCCTCCACCGAGTGAGTTTCCGCCTGGGCTCCCAGGGGAAGGCCAAAGGCTGATTAGGATTGACTTCTTTGTCCTTGCTGCGTGGACCCGCTGTCTTTATGCTACCTCAGTGACGGAAGGAAGAAGGAAGGAAGGAAGGAAGGAAGGAAGGAAGGAAGGAAGGAAGGA
>LOEQ01001310.1:120209-141091 GCA_001685075.1 Bramus lutescens
GTCTTGCGTATTTCCTCTCTGTATGCCTTAGTTTGCTGGCCCTGCCGCAGCTAATACACAGAGTACATGGCCTGCTTAAGTGACTTCTTGGTTGTGGAGGCTAAATGTTCAAGGCCAAGGTTTTGGTAAGTCTGACTTCTCCTAAGGCTTTGGCCCTGTGTGCTTGAGCAACCCCAGGATGGAAGTCCAGATTTCCTCTTAGCAAGAATGTGAATTAGAGTAGGCTCCACCCTGAGGTCCTTATTTTAATCACGTCCTTAAGTCTTGCTTCCTGGGCTGGAAGAGATGGGTCAGGAGTTAAGAGCACTAGCAGGAACACCAGGACCAACGTTCTGTTCCCAACGCCCACATCAGGCAACTACAACTTGGAAAGGGGGGTCATCTAACACTCTTCTGACCTCTGTGGGCACCTCCATATATGTACCCACAGACAAACAAACATAATTAAAAACAAAATCTCCAGGTATGCAAGTTCTGGGGCTCTGATGGTAAGAACTGAAATAGAAGACTTTTGTAGAAGGAACATAATTTTGTCCTTACTGCCATCCATAGATTATTTTGTCTATAGTTTTTATTTCAAATATAGTATGTTTTAGTTACTAATTTATTTGTTTTCTCATCTTCTGCTACTAGAATTTCTATACAGGAGTGGTTATAACCAGTGTTGTTCTCTGTAATGTCTTTAGAACCTCAGATGAGTTTAAACAACAACTAAAATAAAAAGAATTGCTAACATCTTTACCCCGGACTGGACTAGCATTTGGGCAGTTTTAATGTATCCCTAGTAGTTCACTGCTAGCTCTCTGAGCCTTCTGTAATACTTTTATGAACAAAGAAAACCCTCTAAGTATTCCAGTAAAGCAGACATTTTTAAAGTTACATTCAATTTTTTAATAGAAAAATATTATAGCAGTAAAATATGTCTCTTTTTATATATTCTTAAGAACATGGCGTGCTTGTTTCCAGGGCAACCAAGAGCTTTTCTTGATTAATTAGGATGAGGACTTATCCATGTTACACCTGAGTATCCGTCCAAATTGCCAAGGACCCCCTTACTCGGAGAACGTGCTCAGAGCCATCATCCCAAAGAAAATTGCCTGTTCAATCACAAGCTAACCTGTATCACCTTTTTGTTTTTATTTAGGCTGCCAGGCTCAGAATGGACTGTGAGCTTTCAAAAAGGAAAAAGATGGAAGCCATCAACAATGCTGCCAACTGGATGAGTGTTACTTTATACCTTACGCAGTCAAGCAAGTAATATTCCCATGTAATGTGATATCAATGGCCTGCTTACCTACTGCTTTAGTCTAGGCTATTCTTGAGCATAGTGCCTGATACAAAAGTAGATGCATTCTACTTGGGAATGTGATCACAGGGAACAGGAAAGAAAGACGGGGGATTCAATATAGGCACATGGCAAAGAAAATCCAAGGAAATCGGGGCAGCCTTGCCAAGAGATCCTTGTTAATGCTGTGTAACGCAGAAGCATCTCATGTTTTGTCTCACAGATGTCTTTTCGATAGATGAGAGAGATGCATTTCTCTGTCAGTAACCATCGCTGTGTTGAGGATTGCTCCCTTGAGATGCCAACTCTGCCTTCCCTCTGGTACCACATCAGAGAAGCCTCAGGTTAGGAGGCCAGCTGCTTGAGATAGTGCTTGAAGCACTGTTAACAAAGAGCAGGTCCAAATTTCCAGAACTTGACCTGAATCCAAAGTTGAAAAGACCTGAGCAGTGTGTAGAGGCCTGTCATAGCCGACATAATACATTTTTAGACCTGGATAAATCCTTTCCCACTACTTTCTATAATCCTGCTTGTGGAGACAGGATTGGCGGAAGGAAGATGAAATCTATTAGAAGTTGTTTGTTTATAACAGTTTTAGCCTCGAGTCATGTTCCTTTATAAGAGAAAACAAGAATAAATTTAGAAAATTAAGAAACTATTCTTGCCGGGTGGTGGTGGCGAATGCTTTTAATCCCAGCACTCAGGAGGCAGAGGTAGGCAGATCTCTGAGTTTGAGGCCAGTCTGGTCTACATAGTGAGTCCCAGGACAGCCAGGGTCACACAGAGAAACCCTGTATTGAAAAGCAATTTTTTTTAAAAAAAAGGAGAGAAAGAAAATAAATTATTCTCCTTGAAGTGTTTGAGCACTCGTGAGTGGTGTCAGTTACGGTCTTCTTTCGTGCCGTTTCAGGAACAACCTTGAGTAGTCTGGGGGTGGGAAAACTAAATTAAGAAAACTATTTCTTAAGTGTCTGAGAACTTTATAAATTATTGTCGTAGACTTTTCTTAAGATACTTTATTCTCATGATGCACTAGTGACAGAAAACATGACTAGTGGAGAAAAACACAAGCAGAAAAGCGTTGGGCTAATTCCCAAAGGTTTGGCGTCAACATCTGTCAGAATATGGGNATGATTTGTCTATTCCTCCCTAAGAAATAGTGATGCCATCAACATCTTACTGATCTTCAACTTTTTTTACTAACTGATGTTAACTGATGTTAATAAGAAAGCTTGTGAGTCATTCAACCCAGTATGCATTGAGTTCTACTGAGTATACGATATTGCCATATGCCTGCAAGAAAGTTGTAATGTAAAATAATATCCCCAAACACTGGATTACAAACCAAGTTTCAGTAGACTGAAACCATATATAATATGAGTAAAACTGAAAGTAAAGTTTGTAAAGATGCCAAAGGATTCTAAATGCTTGCAATTTAAGAAGCAAAAACCCAATGACTAATGAGTCAATAAATTACACTAGAAATTAGAATATATTTTGAAATCAACATGATTTTAAACTACTATGAGTTTGTGTAATGAGTTTATGGATGTAGTAATGCCTGGGAAGTGGAGACAGGATTTCAAGGTCATCTTTGGGTACATAGAGAATTCAAGAGAAGCTGGTCTAGGCTACATGAGACCCAGATTTTTTTTTAAAGCGTAATGGAAATATATAGCTCTAAATACATCTACATATTTATGCAGCAATATTGTGAAAAGATTGTTAATCGATGTTTTTAAAATCCAGAAGGTGAGCTTGGGTTGCAGTGCTCACAGAGGCCAAAAGGGGGTGTTAGATTCCCTGGAACTGGAGTTAACAGGTGGCTATGAAATACCCCATGTAGGTGCTGGGAATCAAACTCCCATCCTCTGCAAGGGGACAAAGAACCCTTACCTCTCAGCCATCTCTTCAGCTTGTGACTTTTCTGCAGGCTAGCTTTCCGGGTGTTTGAGCAGACAGATTTGCTGAGTTGAGAGAAAGGCTGAAGTCGGAATGGGTGGCATGAATTTTCATGACAAAGTACCAATGAGGTGGGTAGATATGCAGGCAGGAACTTCCAGAAATCTACAAAGAGGTCACTGTGTACTTCTTGTTTGGCACTCGGCTTCCCACTTCTCAAGGCTGGCGTGAGATGAGGACCATTTCATTTCCATGCAGCCACAGCCGACAGTCCTCGGTGAGAACAGGAGCCCTGAAAGGTTATTCATGACACCAGTGGGACTCCATTGTCTGGATAAAAATTACTCCACCCAATAAAGAACTTTAGTACAAGCTTGAATAGTACCCTAATGATCCAATATAAATTCCTCCCAGAACAAAGTACAAGTGTTAGTCCAGTCCTCCTAACAAGCACTTACAAAGACTTGATTATATTTACAAGAGTCTCATTGGGGGAAATGCCTGTGAGTGTTGAAAAGGAGGGGAACCCCGAGAAGGTGGAGTGATTAGACCGAATAACCTATTCACCCTATGCATGTGTGACTGGGTATACCTGCCACCTGGACTACGTCTGGTGAAGCATCATTTCTGGGTGTGTCCATAGGGTGTTTCTGGCAGAGATTAACATTGAGCTTACAGACTGAGTAAAACAGATTGTGGTCCCCAGCATGGTTGGGCATCTAATTTATAAAAGACTTCCATAAAGCCGAAATAGACATTGATTGAGTTCTTTCTCTTCCTCCAACTGAAGTGAGGTATCCATCTTCAGGCCTTGGACCTGGTCTGACATGCTCAATGCTCTTGGGTCTCGAGTCTCCAGGTAGCAGATCATGGTACTTTGCCCCTAGTATATGCATTCCTTATAATATATGGGTGGAAATCAATTCTTTAAAATATCTGGGTGGATAGATGGGTGGGTCCTATTGGTTTTGTTTCTATGGGAAACCCTATTAGAGAAAGACAGAGACTATCAGGATGATTGTGCTACAGCATGATTCTAATCAAGTTTAAGGTCAGCCAATAAGCCAGTTTCCATGGAGACACCCAGTGCTTCACAAGAAGAAGTCTATGGTAGTATACCTGCATTCCTCAGTTACCATTCTCACAGAATGAGCCTGTGGGAAATGTAGCCTTAGCAAGAAAATAGCAGTGGCTTCAGAATAGCAGCAAGGACCACTAAACTTTCCTCAGGCAGCAGATCCAAGTGGTGCGGTTCAGCCCCGGTTCCGTCTGCCCCTTGTTCTGCACATCCACTACTTGGGCGTGGCTTGACATGACTGCTAGAAAGATGGCTAGGTGCCACGATCAATTTGGAGCCTCTGCTAACCAATTCTAGAAGTAGGTGAGTATTCTTCTTTCTTGGTGAAGAATCACCCTAATAAATGGCCAGAGTCCATTTGGGGAAGAACTTGAGCATCATCACAACATGCACCAGTCATTGTATAACAGGGTCTTTATTTGTTCAGACTGAGCCACTTTCCCCATCTCCATAGCCCTGAAAATTTTCTTGTAATGTCTCAAAACTGGAGCGAGAGATTGTAAAGATTCATCGGGGACAGTACCATTAACATCTCGCTTTTCCATTCTTGCCTTAATTAGTTACAGAAGTCAAGAGACACCCTTGCTATTCACTTGCTCATCTGTTTTGCCTGTAGGGGTATTACCTTCAATTAATCATCCCCCTAACACCCTGTGAGTCAAGCCCACTTAACTACCCTTCCAATTTTACCAGTTGTTACAGTAATTATGGCCTCTTGGCTTTTGGTAGCTAAGCACCAGTCCTGCAGGGCCCTTTATTACAGGGTCCATTACCCTGAGAGATATTAACAAGCCCAGTTCCATGACCGCCTCATCTTCATCCCTATCTAAATACAAGCACCACCACTTATCTCAGTGATACTGGTACTCTCTCATAGGAGTGTTCTTGGTGGCTTTGGTGGATTGTGTGTCCTCTAGTCGTAACCTCGGAGCAAGCCACATGTTCCTACACTCACCATGTATCCATTCTAGCCTGACCAGTTCTTTCAGTCTTCCATATTTACCACAGCAATGTGGATGTCATGGTTGTGCTCAGAAATGATCCTTTATCTTTATAGGCTTTTAAGAGCCACTCCGTCAGGAAATTTGTTTCATTCCCTGGTGTTCCTCCTGGGGTAATATCTTAATCCATTTCTGCATCTGTAACAAAGTATCTGAGGCGGACTAATTTACAAAGAGCATGAATTTATTTCTCACTGGTCTTGAGGATGGAAATACTAGGTTAAAATGTCAGTGAGTTTGGTGTCTAGTGAGGGCCCAGTGTGTGCTTCTTTCTAACTTCTGCCCTTCAGAGGTTTTGTGCACTATTACCACATGGTTGAGATGAAGTCTAAGACAGGTCTAGGTAGCTCCCCTGTGGGCTGCCTTAGAAGTCATGAATCCAATCCACCTTCATCATTAAATCTCTAAAAAGTACCAGCTGTTAATATATTCACATTGGCAATTAAGTCTTTTCACACTTGAGCTTGGGTAAACAGACCACACCAGAAGATAAGCACTTTGTACCTGAAATAGTCCTAAATAAATGTATTCTTGCATGTCTGCCTTTGTAATCTAGCATCTCAGAAAAGCACTGATAAAATTTCCACCCAGGATTATTTGCCTGGCTCTTACATGTGTGTCGTACAGCTTCTTCAGTATATAGTTTTTTTTTTTCTTGCCTTGTCGGACCCAGCATCACTCCACTGACTATGTGAAGAATTTAACCAGTCATCTTCCTAGCAGTCAGGAAAGAAGACAACAATTCCATGGGTGCAGGTGCACACTCTAATATTTACCTTTCGAGATCTGGCCTTTGGTTCTTGATATACAGATCGAGGATATGCACAGCTTTCCACAAGGCACTATTTGGGCCAATGCAATTTCATTGTTAAACTTCTCTAAATATTTAATGGGAAAATGCTACCAAGCTTGCAGGATTCACCAACTGAATAGGAAAAGATCGATGCTTTCAGCTTGATTTAGGAAACAAACACTTCCCACTTGTAGATGATAAACAGAACTTTGGAACCCAACTTTGGACAGAACATTATCAGAAGAAGGGAAATTATACACCCAACCTCAAAGGTAAGATTCCTGAATCAACCTGAAAAACTCATAGAAATAAGATGTTATTCATTATAAATTTGTTAATCCATTCATTTTAAATTTATAATGAATTGCGCACAAGCAAAGCAGAGAGAAGTCTTGGGCAGCTTCAGGATTTTGGGGTTCTTTCTTGCTGTGGATAAGGCATTTCACTACTGTAAAGATGAATCTCATCACCTTTCTTGACATAGAGCCTGTTATGCCTCCAAATACTTGGATAGTTGTAACTTTCATAGAATATTTAAATAGGCATTCTCCTTCATAATTTTATAGTTGCAGACTATCAAAATCCTAAAATGGGTAGCCTGTAGAAGCGTGTCAAAGCCCACCTCCTGGGAATTCCCATTGCTACATGAAGTCTGCTGTCACTATGCAAACGAGGAGATTCATCCACATTCTTCTTTTCCTAGAAATGACCCCCAAGATGCCTCCACAGAGAAAGTAATCTAATTTTCTGTTTGGGAGTCAGTAAGTCTCACAAATATCAATGCTCGGATACTAAACAAAATATTATGAAATGAAAGTTGCATTATATAAAGAGACAAGTACATCATGAAATGGTTTAACATTTGAAAATTAATTAATACAGTTCATCATATAACAGAGTAAGACAAACCATATGTCGGTAGCTACAAACCAAACAAACCATCATGCATTCACAATACAAACTGAAAACTAAGAACAGAAGGGAAGTTGATAGCGATCTATTAAGAAAACCTACAGTTAGCAAACTACTTAGTAATGGAACATGAATCTTTCCCACAATTATGTATTGTCCTTGTCATGCAGATCAGGCATGCCACGTATGATTGTGCATGTAGAAAAACTGAACTGTTATGCAGGCCATGAGAATGATTGAACTTAATGTCAAAATATCAGAAATTGGATATCCTTACATTGGATCAACTGAAAAAGTTAACATTTAAAATGTATTAAGAATAACGAGTTTCAAGTGTCTAAGAACAACCTCATGAGATCTACAATTTTCTACACTAAAAACAGAAAAGCATTACTAAGACATTAAATACTTAATTGAGTGGGGGTATAAACAGTTGCATGAAAGACTAGATGTTTTAAAGATCAATATTTTGAATGTACTCAATATTTATTGTCTGTAATCCCTAAGATACTCCCAAGAGATCTGTTTATTTTGATGAAATTGATAAACTGCCTGAAACGTATTTAGAAATTGAGTGGATTCATGACAGCCAAAATAGTTTTGAAGGATATCTTCAGGGCCATCAAAGCCCAAGCAAGCTGCAAAATCGGGGCCCTTCACTGTTTGTACAATGATGACTACTAGATGAATGGAATAAATGTAGAAATACTGGGTAAATTTTCCTCTGAAGGCAGATGCTTTCTTTCTCACCTCCGTACACACCCCACACCAGGCATATTTCTACCCTTAAACCAGAATGTAAGTTGAGTGTTCAGGAGGAAAGAAACCATAGACAACCCCCCCCCGAAAGAAATATGCAAATGAAAACTTAGTGGTTTTTGCTTTTCCAAGGACCAAAGTCATGGCTTCAAATTTAAGACTGGAGGAATACCTGGCCCTCCATGTCACACCCTACGTGCTCGAAACTCACTCAAAGAAGTGGATGGAAAAATCAATCTCATCAGTGAGTAATCTCTAAGAGAATGCAGTAGAGTTTATTGCTGATGAAAGTTTCTAACGAAGTCCACATTCCAAATCACAGTCTGTAAAAGCCTGGAAACGATGTACATGATCTAAAAGTGGAAAGACTAGTGCTCAGTGCCCCTGTCTTGTTAGCCTGAGACATGATGGTGCATAGAGTTAGGCTGTACAGTATTATTGAATTTGCATGTGCCTAGATTTGGGATTCCAGATTGCCATATAGTTACTACCATGTCAGGCAACCAAGAAAATCTCTTTTTGTGTACAACTAGGAGCATTATATCAATAAGTCTAACAGCTCACAGGCCTGAAGGACTCTGCTGAAATACAGTGTGAACTCTGAGAATCCTTTAGATTTCATCAGACATCAGCATGGAAATGCGTGGCAATGATTACCAGAAAGGACAATACCCATCTTGCTTGAAGCCAGACATAGATCAAATGCTATGATACCTCCTAACCTTCTAGAGCTTGGATACAACCCTGAATGGAAAGTGAGTGCTGGGGACTTAGTATGCCCACACACAGTTCCTATGGTGAAACCCTGCTTCCAAAGGTAGTGGTGTCAGGAGGGGACTGGGGCTTCAGGAAGTGAAGAGAATGCCTTCCAGTATGAAAGAAGCTCAAGGGAGCTCATTCACCCTTCTGCCAAGTGACAACAGACAGCTGCCAGGAGCAATTAAGTGTGTTCTCACCACAGACTCTGCCAGCACCTTGATTTTGAATTTTTCAGCCTCCAGAAGTCTGAGACGTTTCTGTTATTTATAACCCAGTATATAGTGGGTGTTCTGTTACACTAACACCAACAAGCTGAGAGAAAATGTTGCATTAACTTATATTCATCTGGAAAATAAAGGGTTTGAGGTGTGTGCATGTATGTGTGTGTGTGTGTGTGTGTGTGTGTGTGTGTGTGTGCATACCATAGACAGAATGTAAGAATTGTGTTCAGCTGGCTTTTTGGAGTACATTCCCTTTGGTGGGATGCTTTGCTCAGCCTTGATGCAAGGAGAGGTCTTGGTCCTGCTCAACTGAATGTACCAGGCTTTGTATACACCCCCTGGGAGGACTTACCGTTTTGGAGGAGTGGATGGGGTTGGGGTTTGAAGGAGATGGAAGAAGAGGTGGGGGACAGGTTGGAAAAAATAAATCCAGGTTTCCATACACCTGAGTATGTTAATTAATTAAGGAAATGAGAGTTTCAGGCAGCACTAGTAGCCTGCTGTTGAAGGACAAGTGAACCTAGAGCAAACAAACCATCCGGATGCAGTCTTGTCTTGTTTTTGTTTGTTTTATACACCCTGCAAGTCCATGTACAGTTAGGGTGGTATTTATGGAATTATGTTCTGTTACTAGTTCACAGTAAATGAACTGATTCTGGGAAAGACACAAAATCGAAAGGTTTCTCTAATGCCTGACTCTCAGAGTCATTCTTGTGCGGTTGTTGGAGCACCTTTCCAAAGGAGATGTTGTGGCATCCGCAGAAGCATATCCATGCATGGCGCAGGTCTCCCACTAGAGAAGGACTCACCCCCATTTGCTACAGTCTGTTAACAAGCAGCACCAATGACTGATCATTGCTGGGATGCAAAGTTGTTCCATGACTCATCTCCAGAGTTCTCTGTGGTGCTGGCGGAAGCTGTTGCTGAGCCCGTGTAGCAACCCAGCTTGCTCTGTCTTTTCTCTACAAATGCTTGTCCAAAGCACACTTCTTAATAAACAGTCATGATGTCAGCTGTATTTGAGAGTCTCAAGAGCTGCCTCCTGCAGAACACAGAGGCTCAGACCTGCCCCGCACAAACACACTTTCAGATTTGATTTGCCCAGGAAAGAAAACATAGAAGATCTAACAGGCACCAAGTTTAAGAAACACATCTGGCTGCTGCTAAGTACAAATGTGAGAACTGAGAAAGTATACCCATTTTTGTCAAACAAATACAAATATTTTGTATTTATAGCTGCATTTGGACATACTTAGTAGGGAAAGGGGAAAATTCCTATGAAAGCCTTTGAAAATCTGTTTCCAAGAAATAAAAGCCACATAACAGAAATCCCATAAAACTAAAAGAAAACAGCAAGTTTGAACTAGCTAAAAAAGGAGGGTGGATCACAATAGACTTGTTGAAATGTTTGTGTTCAGTAATATGGTGGCTGGGATCATTTCAAGATGTGACTCTGTTACCAAAAAAAAAAAAAGCCTGGACTAAATATTTTGCATAACCATATTTGCATTTCAATGCTACCTTGAGGAGGATAGCTTGAAAAACTAACACCTAGCTAATCAGTGACAATGAGCCATCAGACTACAAGATCAACATAGACTGCATGATCAGCACAGAGCAATTTCCAAGGAAGAAGGGATGCATGCAGCCTCTGCAAATTTGGCTTGGGGAAGCGTTTGCTTCAGCTCACTTGAATAAGCTACTGTCTATGGCTCACAAGGGTCCCGTTCTTAATGAGGTGGTACATGGCAGCAACACACTGTGAGTCCAAATAGCAGATGGCAACGCTGTTGAGTAGGCTGGCATGCTGATGTCTAGCCACCAACTGGCAGCAATCATTATTAAACTGATTCATGTGCCCAGGGAAAATCTTCATAAGAGCCTCAGCAAATGGGAGCAGCAAGCAGCAAATGATCTGTTCTTCACATCCTCTATAAAGCTACCTATATTTTTAAAATGGCTATCCTCCAGGGCTGTCTACGTGAAGAATGGCAGGATATGCGAACCGGAGGCCCTGTTCCTTTGCTGTATACTCGCGTGCCTTTAAATGCGATGGCTGTAATTTCTGTTTGGCAAATAGCTCTGACTTGAAGGAAATAGCTTCATAGCTCTCACCCTGTGGACACATAGCAAATATATTTGGCGACAGGCAAGTGCTTGTAGGCTCTCCAAACAAAGGATCTGTGTAAATGTTGTACGAATTGAATACTGAACATTACCTGTCTCAGATTATGAAGTGATGACCCAAGGAGCTCACAGTCCATTCACCTGAGACAGGTAACTCATCCTGAATGAAAAGCAGATTAATACAACTTAAGGACATTACAAAACTGTTCTCATATAAGGGTCTTCCCACAAGAAAATCTTGGTAGTGCTCATTTTGAAGGCTACATCTTTACAAATCAAAATAATGAGCAGGTAACTTGCTTCTCTTCAAATAAATGGATCTGTGTTTGTAACCAATAAAGCCAGTTTGTGTATTTGTATGTAAAGCTTTTATTGAAAAACAAAGCCCTGTTTCATTTACTTATAAAACATATCCACTTAAGTATTCAAAACTCCTAGCTGTTTTATAAATCTTCATTGAATTATTTCCCCAAAATTAAGATAACAGACTTTATCATGCTTATAAAGAAGAAAGAAGTTGAGGAGAGGAAATACCACAGACAAATATCAGATTTTCTGTATGTTGTCATTATGGATTTTACTATGTTTTTATAGGGCATTTTTTGTTCAAAGTATTTTTTAAATCTTCTTTAAAAGTATTAAAGGGCTAAAGGATGTATCAAAGGACCTCTTGTCAAAACTGGTAAGCTGAGTTCAGTTCATAGGAGGAGTGAACCAACTCCCTCAAGCTGTCTTCTGGCATCTACCTGTGCATTGTGGTTTCTAACTGCCTCACACAAAATAAAAATAAGTAATTTTCAGACTCTTAAGTGTTAAAAATCCCCTATCAGTCTGACAAACTTGTCCGGACTGAGGTATCATTTACAAGTTCTACGGCGTGTGCTCTTCATGTCTTTGTGCCAAACATGAGAATGATTCTCTTTCAGAACCCCCCGACAATAAAATTCAAAGATAAACTCATATAACCATCACTTCTGATCTCTCACCCTTCCCCCGAAACAAGGAATTAAATTCCAAAACTGATCATGTTTTACTATTTGAGAGCAAGAATCTCAGGTCAGTGAGTGATCTGTACTTTCCTCAAGTCTTGGTTACTTTCAAAAAATAAATTAAGCCAATGTCAAAGGTGAGATGTCCATGTCTTGGTCTGCATGAGAAAATAAATGTATTGTATTAAAGCAAGTCTGAAATGGTGACATCCTACTCCCTTAAAATGGAGGGAATCTCTTAAAACACTGAACAACTACCATAACATAAATAGCTGCTTTTCAATTGTTGCGAAATGCTAGGTATTACGTCAGTAGGCTACAATGATGAGTGTTGGCCTCTAAGTACTGATGACAACCAGCAAAGAACAGACTAGATTAAAGCATGTTTCCATGTGTTCTAATGTGGAGATTTGAAGGTGAATAGGTATATTGCAACAGTGTGGGTGCCAGTCAGCCCCATTTCCAAGAGATGGTTATTTATTTTTCAGACCAGATGTGTTCTGAAATTTATTTAATGAATGAATAAATATGAGAATAATAATAAATAATTGCAATAATGACTACCTAGAGATTAAACAGTTTCTAACATCCTATCAAAAGTGGTGTAACTATCACCATTCTTCTCTCTTCAGAATAAGAAACTGAAGTTTAGACAAATCACTTGCTCCATAACATGCAGCCGCTGAGTGTCATAGCCAGGACTTGTGTACCTGATGTCCTACCTGTAGGCAGGTTCCCAATTTAATGCTGTACTTTCATAGCTGTGATTGCAGAACTATGAAATGCTATTTTTCTTACAATTAAAAAGAAGACCTAACTCTTCATCTGAAAAGCAGAAATGAAGATATCATCAGTCTACTTTCCACAAGTCATTAATTTAGACTAAAATTGTAATAAATTTGAAAATATGAATCACTACCAAACCATGAGCAATTCCCATTCATTCGTTATTACTACTTTGAGATGCTGCAAAAAGGACTGAATGAGCAGAAAATCTTACAGACTGAGTATTGGCACAAAAGGAGACAGGCTCGGAAGATCTAAAACATATATCTCGAACATACCTGTTAACTGGGGAGAGAGAAAAAAAGAGTGGCCACACTTCATCTAAATGGTAGTGAACATCAGCTTCATAATTATGGAATTAAAAGTTCATTAGCTTCACCTATTTTCTTAAAAAAAAAACAGGACGACAAAGTTTGGGGATGTTATGAAATATAATTGGTGATTTTACAGGTAATTTGTTTTTGTACCTGTGTGGTTTACCTCTCATTGATCCTAGAGACATTACAATTAGCACATCACAGGGATGACTGGCGATAGAGTAGGCAGGGGAAATTAGGTTAATGAGGAAGCATGAAGCAGGCACCGGCAGAACCTCTTATTCCTCAGAACGCACTCATCTTTATGCTGAAGTCAAGCAGACCCTTAGGAACTCTCAAGTTCACGTCCACTGTTAGATTCTGGATTGTAACACAGTTTCCCTCATAAGTTCGGTTTTTATAGACAGTGTTGATCAGGGTCAACTTTAATTCTGAGGTATAAAAGTTTTGCCATGGGCACTATTTTGCTTTAACAGCAATAAAACCATCACATCTCTAGGAAGGGCAAAAAGACTTTTCGATGGTGTTTGGGTCCATTGTGAAGATTGCATTGACATTTAACGTCACACAAGACATGGGGTTAAACATATTTCTTAATCTACAGAACGTAGAGAGATTGACTCATAGGTAGAGCTTTGTAATCAAAATCACAGCAGTATTTCCATCTTGGTCCAGTTTCATAAGAAATTAAAGACTCCGATTTACTGTGCTCATTAAAAAAATCATGTGTATAGGGTTTTTGCCTGCTTGTATGTCTATGTGCCATGTATACGCTTGGTGCCCAGGGAAGCCAGAAGAGGTGGGCAGATCCCCTGAAGTCCAGATGGCTGTCAGCTACCATGTAGGTGCTGAGAATAGAACCTGGATCCTCTGAAAGAGTAATCAGGGCCCTTAACCACTGAACCATCTCTGTGATTCTAAACATGATTGTTTTCAAAACAGATATGGGCCTTGCAAGATTGCTTTGAATATCCAGGGATAATTGAAGAGGTTAGATAGTTTGGCACAGTTAACAACTGTCAAAGTTGTTCATCACTGGTTTGGTGACACCAAAATCAGCTGTAAATTTATATACTACTTTTTGAGAGAGCCATATGTTGAACCTATTCTACGGGTTTTGAACTCCTTCCTGTGACCTCTTTCCTTGGTCTGCTTTAGTGTACTATACATAGACCCTGGGACAGGGCACATTATAATGATCAGAAAACCATTCCTCCCTGCCTGGAGGCTTCAGGGACTGAGGTTGCAGAGCCAGTGTCAGAGAGAGCCTTCTTGTCCCATCATATTGAAGATGGCCTGAGGGTTGCAGAGTACAAGAGGAGGCTGAGCTTGGTACCAAATCCATTCTGGAGAGTAGGGGCCTCACAGCCTAATCACCTCAGGAAGGTCTCTCCTCTCAATATTATAGTAGCAATTAAAGTTTTACCTGTGCTCTTAAGGGACAGCTGTTCAGACCACAGCACACTTTTGAGGTCTTTTTACAGCTTTATTAGTTAATGAACCCAGGGAACTGTTGGTTACTAAGTATATGCTGTGAGTCTAGAATCCAGGTGCTACAGTTTGGATATTGACTGTTCCCCCCTTCAATTCATATTCGTGTATTTAAGGTTGAGTCTCCAACCAAATCTGTTGTTTGAAGATGATAAAACCTTTAAGAGATAGGACCTAGTGGAAGCAAATTAGGACTCTGAGGATGTGCCATTGATGGTGTCCTAGGCTGGGTGACTATTGCTATAGAAGCACCATGACCAAAAGCAACTTAGGAAGAAGAGGGTTTATTTGACTAACGTATCCTGAGTCCCAGGTCACAGGGAAGCCAAGGCAGGAACTCAAACTGGGTGGGAACTTGGGGTCAGGAACTGATGCAGAGGCCATGGAGGGGTCCTGCTTCCTGGCTTGCTCCTCCTAGCTTGTGCAGCCTGCTTTCTTATACAACCAGGATGATTAGCCCAGGGGAGATTCCAACCACAATGAGCTGATCCCCCATCAACTACTAATTAAGAAAATGCCCTACAGGCCTGCCTATAGCCTGGTCATATGGAAGCATTTTCTCAATTGAGGTTTCCTCCTCTCAGATGACTGTATAGCTGTGTCAAGTTGGCATCGAACTAGCCATCACAGAAGGAGATGTTTGAACTGGAGCGCCTTTCTGCGGCTGCCTTGGCTTCCTGACTGAAATGAGGTGAACAGCCTTCATCCACCACATGCTTCTCCCGTGGCAAACCATGCTACCACAGGTCTGGAGAGGTAGGGCCAAAGGTTCATGGATTAAAACCTCTGAAACTGAGCAACAAGAAACTTTTATATCATTTATTTTTTAATCCTGGTGTTCATGATCTAATACATTAAAACGGTTTTAAAAAATACAGTGTGAAGCCCATCCAGAACTTCTTATTACCAAGAGTAATTTTAATAAGAAAATAAGCATTGTGAAAGAGGCATAAATGGTTCATTACAGTAATTCAGACCGAATGCTTCTTCGTAAAGGAGAATGGGATGAAGGATGCAGGGAGCACTCACTCATTTATCCACCTCAGAATCTCAGCACCGCTTAACCCCTGCTCATCAGCCTCCCTGATGCTGTGAACACAGTGACTGTGGAGGAAGAGAGCTGGTAATGAAATTTACAGCCGGACTGTGGAGACCTTTAAATGACACGCAAAATATTTGGACCTTATTCAAGGATTTTTTGGAGACATTAAATAAAAAAAAAATCACCCATAATTGATATAAGAAGCTAGGGGATTTGTTAATGCACAGTGAGTTGGAGAGCATGCCTAGTGTCCATCATGAGTGGATGACCTCTAAAATGCTTACTGGTCATGTTTAAAATGACAGAATTAAATAAATATGGAAATATGGACATAGAGATAGAGGGTTATTTCTGTGGCTCTGAAGTGAGACCATTAGGTCCACACTGATGCAGAGAGACACAAACGAGAGATGCTATGACAGTGCTCCAGGACTCTTGATAATGGTTCCATTTCCTATAAAGACAGGAAACTCAACAAAGTGCAAAACTCCAGTCTCTAACTTTATAATCTGTGTTGGTTAGTTTTCTGTCAACCTGATACAAACTAGGGACATCTGGGAACCTCAGCTTAGAAAGTGCCTCCATCAGACTCCCCTGCGGGGAAGTCTGTGGCTGAATTTTCTTGATTAATGGTTGATATGGGAGGATCCAGCTCACTGTGGGCAGCGTTGACCTCTGTGCGTTGGTCCTGGGAGGTATAAAAGCACAGCTGAATGTGAGCCAGGAGCGTCAGGAGCAGCGTTCTTCATTTCACTGTGATTCCGCTTCGGTTCCTGCCTCCAGGTGCCTACTTTGAGTTCCTGTGCTGAGTTTTCTTCATGACTGTGACATGGAAGTGTAAGCCATATAAACCTTTCCTTCCCCAAGCTGCTTTGGTTATAGTCTTTATCACATCAAGAGAAAACAAACTAAGACGTCAACACTTGCGCTTACAGAGCTATAAACATTTTGATTTTAAAACTGTACATGAAAGCTATGTCAAGATGATTGATAACAGCCTATCTGACAGACTCTTGCGCCAAGCAGAATTACTGTTCGTAATTAATACCCTACATTGTTGGCTCTTCTCAACACTGCCCTGCATGTCATGTCTACTCAAATGCTGTCTGTGTCTTCCTTAAGGATGTGCAGTTTGCTCTTCCCTTATATTTGCAATCAGTTAGCAGGTATTGAAATCCCTTTCAGAGTCGCGACTGACAAGACATACTCTTCTAATTTTCAGCTAGGCCCACTTCTGTGTGCCGATGCACTCTAAAAAGACTGGTGCTACATCTATGACAAACAGCCCAGTGTGTGTGTGTTTTCATTATAAAAATACCCACCAAGGGCATGGCATTATTCAAGGGACACAAAAGCCCGCAGAACAAGTCAACAACGAAAGGGCAGCAAGACAAGACAGATGTTTCCCAATAAAAGCAGGGGATGCATTTCACTGTCTGTGGGCAGTAGGGAGGTTAGCCAACAAGATACTTAAGGTTAATACGAATACTTTCCCGATGCATTCGCACGTAACTTTGGTTAGATATAGAGACACACAGATACTGCATGCAGCACATTCCACCCTCCCCCAAAAGCAATTACCCCACTCCACCCCCAACTCCACTCTGTCACTCCTTCGCTTAGGAAAGTCAGAAATCTTGGCAGCTCTTTGTCCTTTTGCTTGATTCCCCATACTAAAATTTTCTGGATATATTGCACTAACTAAATTTCTGTAGGTTTTTATATAATACCGCTAGCTGTTTTCCCTGGTTCTGGTACAAAACCAAGGGCAGGCTCCCTATCACGGCCAGTTAATCAGAGCATTGTTTCTGTTTGTCCTTCTCTCCTTACACTCTTGAATTACTCATTCCCTCTGCTTGGAATGATTCCACTGTGGTGAGCTCTGTGATTAAGGGAAGCACACAGAATACTAAGACTGCTCAGTAGAGGATGCTCCCTGATACCCCTAATCTGTTCTTAAAGAAGTTCTTGCTCTCCCCAGTTTCTATAGCTTACGTGTCTACCACTAGACTTAATAACCTTATTTAAGTTAGAAACATTAATTCATGAAGCACAGTACACTCAAAGCCATCTACCACACACACACATGCACGTGTGTGCACGCACATGCACACACACATACACACAGAGTTGTTGTCAATATTAAAATCACTATGCTCCTCAGATGACCTCAACACTTTATCGTACAAATAACTCTTGTCTAAACAGATTACATTACAAACCATCACACCATTCATACATGGAATTTCTTTAAAACCTTCCAACTCCCATAGAAAAGATTGTCCATAACTTATTCTCTAAGCTTCTGATAAATGTATATTGAATGATCCTATATAAATATAATGTGAGTGTAAAATAGCCAATAGAATGTCTCTAAAAATCTACCAACTCTTCTATAGAAAATATTAACCAACAGCTTATTTGCTAGGCTTCTTAGAAATGTTAATTAAATAGGTATATTTAAGCATATGATTAAAATAGCAAATAGAGATTTATGATACAGAGAACACTCTGCTTATTCTTTCTCTAGAGTTTATCCTGTTACTCAAAGTAAGAGAAATGCATTGCTGAGACATTGCGGGTGGCAGAGAGGGAGGCTTAATTTTCTAAACTCTAAAGAAATATTTTCTAGGCAAACTTTGTTCAAAATGAAAGTATGATCAACAAATATGCTTTAAAATTCCTATGCTTGAGTCTATGCCATTGCTAGTGACATTGGGATTGTTAGATTCTTGATATGCTGAAATGCTTAACCAAAACACACACACACACACACACACACATTCTGTTCTGATAAAGATACAGCATACTGCTGTCACAGCACAGAATCACAGTCAAGCATGATGGCACCTGGCTTGGAACACCAGTACTTGGCAGACAGAAGCGAGAGGGTTGAAACACTGGGCTATGAAGGAAGGCCTTGACTCAAACAAGTACAACAAAACAAAAGGTGACAAAATTATCTCTCATTGAACAAAGTGACTGGGGTCGAAGGAGGGTATCAGTCATTCAGAGAGCAAGTACTACTCTTGCAGAGGACCAAGTTCGGTTCCAAGCTCTCTAGCTCCAGGGGGCTCCAATTATCCCTTCTGTTTTCCAGGGCAGCTGCACTTGTGAGCACAGACTCCTACATGAATAAGCATGCATACACATACGTGTGTGTGAAAGTGGAGTTAAATAAATAAATTAATCTTTTTTTAATGACAACCAATTTTAGGAAGGCTATAGGGATAAAGGAACCTCCAAACACTGGCTAGAAACTTAATTAGAAAAGAAATGATTATAAAAGTCTATAATGAGAAATATAATAGGTGCCTATAGAGCAGAATCTGTTCATGTTGGATGAAATATGTGTCTTGTATAGACTTTTCTTAGGGGATGGGAAAGTTTGCACATTCTCAGCCATTTCTTGGTTTGTTTCCAAACAGTCTGACGAGTGTCATACCTAATACATGTGTGACTACATCAATCAATAGGGTACAAGTACCAAGACTGATAAACAAATTTACAACAAGGTTTAAAGGCCTTTGTCTTTATTTCCAGCTTTAGAGTTGGTGACATGCCATGTGTATAAAATAGAAAGAATGCCTGGCAGGCTGACCGGAAGAGGTAAGTTTTATAGACAGGAAGCCTGGAAAAGGAGAAACTAAGAACACAACTGGTATTTGTAATTTCTGAGGTGGAGACAGGGTGACAGAACTTGAGAGAAACAACTGAGGGGGTAGCAAGTCACTCCAGGGCTCATATACATCCTAGCATGGCGTGAACACCCTGCACCCATTAAAACTGGCCTATTTGGGAGATGACTCCTCTCCCACCAGGCCCTTCATGAAGGCCAGATGTCAACTTGGCTGGAGCATGGTGAAACAGACCTTTAGAGCAAACAACTTCACTTGATCTCGTTTTTCTGTACCCACTGCAGCAGGCTAGTTCAAAACAAAAGGATTCTCTAATTCTTAGTTAGCCATAGTCACCAGAGTTTACTGGTCAACTTTCCTCCTTTACACGTATTAATTTTGCTCACACTTGCCCTTTTCCATGAACATTTCTCTGACCTGTAAAAACCATGAGGCTCCATCTGCCTTTAACCGCAGCTCCTCTGCTAGGCTCTTTGCTTTCACTGGGATGTAATGGCACCCTGAAAATAGAACTTCCTTTGATTCTCTTTCCATGCTCTGTCTTGGGTTCCTTAAGCCCATGTCTGAGGCTGGATATGTGGAGGAGAGACGCTCAAGGCCACTCAACAGAAAAGGGTGTCAAACACACCTAGACTTGAGTAAAAGATATGCTAACTTGCAGTGGTTATCGGTAGTTAATAACAGGAACACCATTAAAAATAATATCCAAAATGCATTGAAACACAAGTTTACTTAAATCTGTAAGTTTGTAATTATGCTAAAATATAGTTACTGGAAAGCAGATAATGTGAGAAAATAATTTTATTATACTAAAACCACAATTTTGGAAATAATTATGAGTTTAGGTGAGCTCCATTATGGATGTACCAAATAGCAGATGACAGGAGACTTCTGTCTTAAAAACATTCAAAGTCACTTCCAACCTCAGCCATGCATGATAACGTAGCTGGTAGTGAAACAACCTTCTGCTGGGAAAAGAAAAAAGAAAAACTATAAATGCTAAAAAAAAAAAAAGTATATTAATCAACTGGTTGAAGTCCTTGGCAGGAAACCGGCACAGGCAGGACCGCCTCACTCTGTGATGGGAGCACGTATGGCACATGACACCCGCATGCTGTGGCTTTACTGAGGGCTTTTTTTCAAACTGGTGGGGCCGGGAGAGAGCTGCCCTGATTGACGGTCTGATGGAACTGAAGAAAATCTGGTCTGAGTTCAGAACTGCCAAGACAACTTGGAATGGAGCCTCGAAGTCTCAGACAAAAAAGGAATTGAAAGTAGGAGTCCAAGCCACCTTCAAATGCCTCTCACCTTGTAGTGATGTTTCACGCTGATAAAATCTAAGGTGAAACCAGCACAGATAATGGCAATTAGATAATTGAAATTAAACTGCTCTCATAATAGCAACTAGTATTTCTTAATATGAGTTCAATAAGATATGAAATATATATTGTAAGTAAATGAAAATCATTAAAAGGTTTTTTTTTTGATATTTATTCAATTACTTAGGGCCATGGTATGTGGAAGTCAATATTCAGGAATCCATCCTCTCCTTCCATTGGGTGGGTTCCAAGGAGTAATCTCAAGTCATAAGGCTAGGAAGCAGGGGCCTTTCTTTAACATAGAACCATCTCATTGGGCCGAAAGAATAACTTTAAATATATAACTGTATCATTTACTTATCTCATCACTGTGTGCGAATATCTACCAAGAAGCAAATGAAGAGATGTGAACCTTTGATGTAGGAGGGTCATCTGTCTATGTGTTACTTTCATTGGTTAATAA
>LOEQ01001310.1:147999-158538 GCA_001685075.1 Bramus lutescens
GAGAGAGAGAGAGAGAGAGAGAGAGAGAGAGGAAGAAGAGAAGAGAGAGAGAGAGATTTCCTAAAACTTTTTTATGAGGGATCAAGACCAAGTTGGGGAGGGACAGAGGGAGAGATCAATGGAAGAGATATCCTGATAGAGGGAGCCATTTTGAGGTCAGAGAGAAACCTGGTGTTAAGAGGAATTCTCAGGAATCCACAAGGATAACCCCAGCTCTTAGTATAGTCGCAAGGGTGTCTGAAAAGCCTTCCTCTTTAATCAGATTAATGACTATACTAATTGTCATCATAGAACCTATATCCAGTAACTAATGGAAGCAGGTGCAGTGATCCACAGCCAAGCCCTGGGCTGAGCTCCTGGAGTTCACCTGAAGAGAGGGAGGAGGGATCATATGAGCAAGGGGGGCCAAGAGCATGATGGGGAAAACCACAGAGACAGCTGACAAGAGCTAGTAGGAGCTCATGCTCTATGAACTGACAGCTGGGGAACCTGCATGAGACAGAACTAGGCTCTCTGAATGTGAGTGACAGTTATGTGACTAGATCTGTTGGGGTGGGGGGTGCTTGTAATAGTACCAGGACCTCTCCCAGGTATATGAACTAGCATTTTGGTACCATTCCCTATGGTGGAATACCTTGCTCAGCCTTGATACAGGGTAGGGAGGGGGGATTGATCCTGGCTGAACTTGGTCTGCCAAACTCTGTTGACTCCCCAAGTGAATCCTTACTCCCTCTGAGGAGTGAATGGGGGTGGGGTGGAGGGAGGTGGGGAACAGGGAAAGGGGAGAGAAAGGGGACTGGAATTAGTATGTAAAATGAAAAGTACATTTTAATAAAAAATAAATAAGAGGATCAGATTGGAAGAATTCTAGAGGGTTAAAGATTAATGTAGTAAGAAAAACTACAGCGTGGTTCCACTAGCTGTAACATATGTTTCAGGAGAAGTCACAGAGTGGAAATAAAGTCACATATATGTTTAAGAACAAAGCAGAACACAGCTTTCATAGACCAACTCTCATCTACCTTGCTCTGGTACCTGGGAAAGCTGTCATTGGCTACAAAGCAGAAATCTTGCACTAAACATGTTTAGCATGGACACTTTAAGAAGTGCTGGGAAAGAGAGGATTGACGGTGCTTATTGATTGTCAGAGATTAAAAAGTGGCTGTTCAAAAGTTCAGAAAAAGGAAATGAAGGGAAACAGGAAAGTAAAGAAAGCCCCGGGCTTGCTGGATGGAGAAGTCAACTGTCACTGTCATCTAAATCGTAAGAAGGTTCGGTTTCAATAGAGATGAAGCCTAGAGTCCTGGCAGACTGAATGACTCAGACTTACACCCTAGAAAGTCATATCTAGGGTGTGGTTTTCCTACTCTAGCCTGACAGCTCCAGGGTTGGTACCACTGATCTGAGTTAATGCAATGAGGGGTTGAAAAGAGAAAAACAGAAACAAAAACGGAGAAGTCTTTGAATTTTAGTAATTACATGGGAATGTAGGAAGATGCTAAGTTTTTAAGAGAAATATACTAGCAAGCAAGAAGAGTCAGAAACAGAAAAGTTTTGAATTTTGACACTAAATTTGGGGTTCCAACTTCTATGAGCAGGTACTGTTCTGAAAGGTACCCATAGTAGAAAGGGCAAACTCCTAATCTCCAGGTCAGAGGAATCCATGAAGAACAATAACCTGGGAAGAACCAGCTAGCAGCAGTTACCAGAAGCAATAGACAGAGAAGACACACAAGGATGTTAGAAATCAGCTGCATCTAACAACTTTGCTTCACATGAGCACACTATGGGTTCAGTGGGATTCTACACAGCCTAACCATTTTCCAGTATCTTCCTTTCTGCCATTCCCCCTACCAAAACAAAAACAGATTGGAAAAAGAAAAAAAAACAGCATTGGTTTGCCTTGTTCTGAGTTTGGGAGGTCAAAGGTAACTAACAACCCATCTCTTTTGGATCACCATCTACTGGTCCATGAGGAACACATCCAGGACTAAAGTCGAGAATGGTCCACCATTTAGGCATTCTGGAGTTTAAACTAGACAGTGACAGACGGGGTGGAGTCCTGGAATTCTCTCCTGAGAAAGGGGTTGGTTATGTGGTATGCACAAACGGAAGCATGAAAGTAAGGTTTAGTGACCAAAAAAGCAGTTGATGAAAAACTGGCTATATACTTAGCAATACTGTTCTCTCTTCCTGGGCACAGAGCTAAACTATGCCTCTTGGACCTTTTTCATGTAATACAGGACATATGACTAGTTTTCGCCAGTATAAAATGAACAAAAGAAAACACAAGCCAGAGGCAGTTTCTGATACTGTCTATCCATCTGTGTGATGGTGGAAATCCCCGGAGAAGCTACCAGAGACATGAGCAACAGGAGGAAGGGGAGGAGAGCCATCCAGGGATGCTGACCAAAATCTGCACAATCTGTTTTTGTATATAAAATAACTTACAGTGGTGAACTGCAGAGATCAGCAAACTATCAAACCCTTTGTTAGGAGCTCTGAGAACAGTAGCTCTTTCCCCATTGATAATATCTGAAATGCAGTTACCTCACTGTGGTAGCTTGAGAGAGAATGACCCCATAGGCTCGTATGTTTGGATACTTGGTATCCAATTTATGGAACTGTTTAGGAAGGATTGGGGATGTGTCTTGGTTGGAGGAGGTATATCACTGGGACAAGCTTGGGGATTTCAAAAGTCTAACGCCATTCCCAGTGTGTCCTGCTTTCTGCTTGTGGTTTGAAATATGAGCTTTAGACCTTTTTAAGCCACGCCTGCCACATCCTGCTGGCTACCTCTGCTCTGTCATCATGGTCTCTAACCCTCTGGGACTAATAACCTCATTTGAAAAAAAAAACTTTCTTTTTAAGCTGCCTTGTGATGTTGTTTGTCAGAGCAATAGAAAAGCAACTAATAATATAAACAGAATTTTCTCTCCTAAGAATTTAGAGCTGTAACATGTAATAAATCTAAGGAAATGAACGTATTGTCATGGGGCCTTAAATAACAAATCAACACCATAAGCCAAATAAAATCACGAAGAAGCAGAAAAGCCAAGAAAGCCAAACCACCACCAGGCAAAACCAAACACTATAAGCTAAGTATGGCAGTTTGAATGGGAGATCTATGCCATGGTCCCACATTTTGAACACCTGATCTACAGTTGGGGCTGTTTGGGAGATGTTGCTGAACCTCTAGGAGATTCAGCCTTGATGGAGCAAGTACATCCCTGGGAGCTGTTTCTGAGAGTCTCACCCTCTCCCAGTTCACTCTCTGCATCATATGCGCGATTGAAAGTGTTTTCTCAACTTCCTGACTGGCTGCTAGCCACCACACATCTCTGGCCATGAGAGTCACAGATCCTTCTGGAATTGCGATTTCACATAAACTCTTCCGTAAGTCTTTTTGTCAGTGCTGTTGTTGGTGTTTGTTTTTGTTTTTGTTTTTATCATAGCAACAAAGAAGTAACTGAAACAGGGATGAGCAGGAGAAACAGGTCAGACTCAACCGAAGAGAAACCACAAGCACGGGGTCTTGGGGCGTAGTCATGCACAGCTCACATCTCCAGACGGTTAGCCCCTCTGTGAAACTACCTTAGCATTTTAGCGAAAGCTATGACCTGGAGTGACTTTAGTGACCCAGCATGCTGCGGGTAGGTGCTGGTCATTTCTGCCTAAATAAGACTTCAGACGGAAACTGTAGGCCCTTGTATTGGATTGGCCATGACTTGTCAGATCTGCACCATAGATTAAGGTTCCCTCTACCTTATCTGACTTCTTCACTCCTTCCTTTCTAGGGACAGACCCAAGGCTCTGCTTGCCCTTTCTTGCTCTCCACTTCTGTCTTTCAGAGTCTTCATCTCCCAATAAACACGTAGCAATCAGTTCACTTCAGTATTGCTTTCCAGCATTCCTGAGCCCAGAATCAAATTAAAGTTTTTGAGTCCCTAGGTATTAAAAAGAAATTGTGCCCCTACCTATAATAATGAATATAAATATTTTATCATAAAATAGGTGTGAAGAATTTCCCAAATTCTCTAATTTTTACATCAGTGACTACCCCGAGAACTTTGTGTTTGCTACTTTTTAAATATGAAAATTTTAATTATCACCACTTAACAAGTCATCCTATATTTCTTTAGCTTTAGATGTTTAATTGATATACCTATTAGGTAACTCAGATTGTTTAAGCCTCATTGTAGGGTCAGTCTTCATCCTAATGATCCAAAAAGAGTATCAAGTTGGAGATAAGATGGACTTGCTATTGGTTGTCTCTTGCTATGCAATGAGTTATGTAAAAGTAGATGGCATATAGCAACATATTAGAGGAAGTTAGAAAGATGGATCAGTGGTTAAAACCACTCCCAGCTCTTACAGAGGACCTAGGTTCAATTCCCAGCACTCATACGAAAGCTCATTTCCAGTTCCCGAGAACCTGTTACTCTCTTCTGGCTTCCCAGGGCAACAGGCATGCATGTCTGCAGTACGTATACAACTAGGCAAAATGCTCAAAACATAAAATAAATAACTCTAAAAATCTTCAAATTAAAAATAACGAACATCATGTTTCTACTCTCTCATAGGTCCTACATGTTAGGAATGAGTGTGGCTATCTGAGTCCAACTTAAGCACTCTCCTTGGCTGTGTCCCTATGCGGGTTGACAAGACTCATTGTGATAAGTTACAAAGTATGAAGTAAGCAGAAAATAGGTTAGTGTAACAACACAAGTAAATCATATTAAATTGGAAGTTTGGGTCACCATCCATAACACAGGTTGAATTTTGGGGCCTCAGGCACTGGCAGCCTTTAAGACAGCCAGCCCTACAGAATCCTACCTCCTAACCATCCTTGTGCAATTTCTACTTCTTTTGCAAATTCATTGACTGATTATGAAAACACTGAGGTCATAGCACTTCTACTGTTAATTAAAGAAAAAAGTCACCTTCTCCTTGCCAGTTAACTCCGTTGATTTCTCAGCTCGCCTGCTTTATTGGTTTGTTTTTTATATGGTAATAGAGATCAAGTTCATGGCCTCACACATGTTCCAAAAGTGCTGTATCACAGAGTCCTCAACCTTTATAAATATACAGCAAAGAAACAAGATGCTCTAATGTAAAGGTCCCTGTGACAAACACATGACAGCACCTTATGGATAAGAGTCAGGAGGAATTGAGACCCTCACCTCATTATCCTGTGATGCACTTGTGGGCCCCTTGTCCATTGGCTGCAGCAGCTTTGCAGGTCATTCACACTATAATTTTGCCTAAAGACTGATTTCAGCATTATTGCAGACCAGGGAACTAAAGCAACCACTCCTGTGGTCTAAAAGGTCTTGATCGCCAAAGTAAAGAAATGGTTTTGAAAGGGGAGGGAAGACTGGAATGATCGTGGCTGTTTAAGAGTAACTAAAAGGCAGATAAGCAGTGATGCACAAAATTGCCTCTACAAATAGCGGATGCCACTACCAGGGAAGCTACAGCAAGGAGGTATTAGTTCCAGGTCCATGGCTACTCCCTCCCTTGGCCAACCAGGAAGAAGGAATGGGGTGCTTTGATAGACTGTGTTAAAATTCCACCGCTTTTCAAAATTGTCTAGAGAAGCAAGGGGACTGACAGCAAGGGGGGGGAAGGAAAATGGAGGAGATTAACTGGTGCAGGGGGTAGAATATGCTAAAAGTACATTATATGTATGTATAAAAATAGCCTTGTATAACTTAGTACCATGTGTAGTAAATATATGTCAATGAGAGAAAAAATAAAAATGAATCTCAAAAATTCTGTTGCTTTTGTTCTTTATTACTCCTTGGCCTGGCAGGCTATGGAGTCATAATGGGCTCTAATTTACAATATCAAATTCAGTTCAACACGGTTTAGAATCCACTTGGTGATGATGTCAGGGAAGGCAGGAAATCCAGTAAGATCAGGGAACACAAGGCTCCAAATGGAACAAAGGAGTAAAAGAGTCACATGGTTTTTAACTTGAGTAGGAACAGAAGTGGTAAGTATTGCATTTGCCCTCCTGAGTTAGTGTGCATGCGTGCGCACGTGTGTGGGGGGACTACCCACAGAGACCAGAAGTGGGCTTCACAGGCAGTTGTGAGCTTCAAGATGTAACTGCTGAGAGCCAAACGGCCTTCTGTACAAAAGCAGCAAATAGTGGACATTAATAGAAATACTTGGGGGTCAGAAATTATTTTTCTGAGCTAACCTCTCCTAAGTTTGCTTAAAATTCAAACAGTCAGAAGCTGGAGAGATGACTCAGCCCTTAAGGGGCCTTGCTTCTTCAAACTGTCCTTCTGAGGGATTAGTTCCTAGGGCTCAAAACCTGTATTGCCAGCTCCTCCCTCCAATGTTTCTTGGAAACTATCACCCTTGTGCATTTGGTGAACCTAGTCCTGTAGGAGATTTTGATACAGGACTTCCTGGGCCCTCAAAGTGAGGCAATGATGATGGCTAAGGCTCTGTCAAAGGAGATGGAGATGTAGAAACTCAGTAAGGGCAATCATGCTGGGTACCAATTCGTATAAATCACAGAGACTGGTGCAAGGCCGACTTAAAATCGTGAGTCGTATGTATACAGATTTATTAACCAGAGGTGGAATCGTTTGAATCCAAATAAAATAACCCGAGTAGAACTGTTTCCAAAGGAAAGTGCTTTTTAAAAACAAAACATGACTAAGCAAAAATTTCTTCAACATTTACGTTGATTACTTGAACATCATGCCCTAAAAATATAGTGATGGCCTTTGGTACATCTCCATGCACCTCAGTCGGTCCCTTCGCTCCCAGTAACGTGTCACGGGTGTTCTCTTTTAAGAATATAGTGTTTTCAATAAAATAGTTGAATCTTTTCAGTAAAATGCCTCCAGCGTTCATAATTCTGTATTTTATGACTGGCAAAATTAAAATCCCCATCGACACAATGTGAAAGGAACAGATCTTAAACCAAGCAGGCCCCTGAGATGGCAGCCTACACCAGTACTTTCTGGTCAAACCATTCTAACTAGAAAACCAGATTTGGGGACACGGCGATTCGCACGCTGATGAGGGAAGATCGAGGGGAGATCACGTGCCCAATGGTGAAACACTGGAAGCAGAAAGGCAAGGCCCCTCAGTCGTCAGAACAGACATCTGAGTCTCACACAGAGCCACCGCGGACGCTCGTGAAGCCGTGTCTTCTAATTATAGTGCCATCCTATTTTCCCTCCTAGGAAATGAGTAGATTCTTATTTCGAACCCTTGCCGTCAGCCACCCTTTGGGGAAAAAAGGTGCAAAATGACGTCCCAAAGGGCCAGGAGAAAGCGTGAGCATTGGGTTAAATACGTCATATCTCAGGGGGGAAAAAACAGCAAGGGACATGTTTCAGAGGACCAAACATGCTCTTCTCGAGTCAAAGACTCTCTAGGAGCGAGAGGAGGTTACCCTGGAGAGCCTGGTGCAGCTGAAGAAGAGGAGAGCAGGTGACAAATGCTTTTTCATTTTATCCTTCAGGGAGAATTAAAAAAAAACAACAACAACTTAAAAACAGCCTTTTACAGCCCAGGTTGATTAGTCCTTTGCTCATGTGACAATCTTGGCTCCTCCCAGAAGTCACTATGCAAGCTCACTCTCCCCTGAGGGTCTGTGTCGGCACAACTTAGAAAGTCGCTTAGGCCCAGAAAACCAGGTGAGAGAGAAACCCAGACACTGCAAATTACCATTGATGCTATCTTGAAACCGTTCTGTTTTCTCAGTATGTTCTCATAACTGGGATTATTTTCCCCAAGAACCACAAGAGGGAGTATTCTTACTTCTTTGCAAGTGGCTCTGCTACAAAGGAGATAGTATCCTTATGTTTTTGTTTTTGAATGATACGGCAAACTATTAAACATTTGGCGAGCTCCCTTATATTGATCTAAAATCTGAGCTATTATCTGATTGTCTTTCATTGATTCATATGTATTATAGCCCATTTATTTTCTTGGCCACTAGTAATAAAAGAGAAAGCAGACAGTGTTTCCCTCTGGTTTCTTCTCTCCTGTGTATCACAGGATTTGTGGGAGAGAGGGGTTCCCCCTCAAGTTGTGGTCAGCAAGCACACAAACCATGGCCAGAGTTCATGAACTAGGAGCAAGGGACTTGGTTACCTAGAAATAATGGCTGTTGCTTCAAACTGGCTGCTTTCTTTGTCCCTAAAAGGCTAACAGCAAGCACATGCCTGATTCTGTCCATTCTCACAGAAGATGATAAGAAGTATTTTTTTTTCCAGAGCCTGAATTGGACTTAGTTTACACACCAACTTTTTTAGCCCAGTGCATTAACACTCGCTAAAACAAAACAACTGGAAATATCTATGGACACACACACACACAGAAGTGTGTACCCCCACACACACCCTCACACCCACGAGAGAACAGAGAGGGCACAGAGAAGACAGACAGACAAACAGACAGACAGAATGAACTTACTTCTTATTCAGGCCAGTCCCCCTCAGGCCACACTGCCTGATAAGAGTTGAGTGACCAGTATAACCTTCCTTATTCTAGCCTAAAACAGAAACAGAGAGCCATTCTCCAAAAATTGGTGATATTTATTTGGGACAGATAGAACATAGCAAACTATGTCACAATCAAGGAGGTTTTCAAAGACAAAACTGAGGGAGTTTACACCAGCTATTTTGAAAGAACAACCCTAGGCCACAGTGATGAGTACGGGTGGCCTTGGTCCTGGACTGAACCGAAAAGTAGAACCGACATACTTGTCCAAGCGCTTTTTATGTGAAGTATGCTGATGGCTCTTTGTGGCTACATTATGGTGCAATGTGGGCTGTAAGGCTCCTGTGTCTTTTGTGGGAGTGCTTACCAGGCAGTTTTACGTAAGAAGCCTTCCTTCACAACCTTTGGGCTTTATTTACTTTTTGTATTTTGTTAGAGTCGACAGAGTGCGTCTATTTTGATTTTGATAACTTTCGCATTTCATTTACACAAGGGATGACTCAAGGATTCAGGTGCCTTCCTTTATCCTCATTCAGCATCTTCCTCCTGAATTCTGTCTTGGCTGATGTGCAGAGTCAGAGAACTTTAAGAGCTAGGGTAAGAGGTGGTCCATTTCACTTCTTTCTACAAGCCATCACTCAGTCCCATGACCCACTTGGATGGAAAGGAAGACTTAGAAGTCTATGCTTAGAAAGAACCACTGCTCTTGTAGACCACAGATTCTTAATGTAGGGCTCAGAGCTTTCCAGATAACCTCTCAGTTTGACTGAACATCAATGACATCCATTAAACAAAATTTAATACATCTTTCAATTAAATGTAGGAGTGGTTAGTCACCGTGGTACCCAAAGGCTCACACTGTTGAGTCCATATGAACTCAGTTCAGCCATGGTAAGCAGTTTCATGTGTCGTAGCGGTGTTTCTCCTAGGGGATGACATAGCTGCTCTTCTATCTCCAGGCTTTCTCCAGACTTTTATAAGGTCACTCAGTGGGTGCGCAAGGGTACAAAGTGGCTAATAGCGTGAGACCCTGTCTCAAAACACCTCCAGAATGAGAGATGTGTAGGTAAGACTGAGAACTTGGAATATCAAGCTTCCTTTAAGCACTTTGTGTTGCGGAGATAATCTCTACTGTCTGCTAGAGAGGCAGGAAAAGACAGGAGAACTGGCTATTGGTGGGAGGCCCTGTGGTAGCACAGTTAAAGGAAATGCTCACCACACATGCCTGGGTTCCTCACGATCTGCACTTCCTCACTGTCTGCGTGTCTGTCACAACAGCCTGCGACATCGTAAATGCATACGGACTGATTCTTGGAGTAAATCACAAGATTTGCAAGTTTGAGCCAATATATATACGGAGAAGAGTTGGAATGGGGCTAAGATCAGGAAACAGTGTATGACCTGGCTGAGGGATGGTTTATTTACATGACTACCCTCCCTCAGATCTTAATGCCCTAGAGCCACTTTTCCCATGTTGCTACAACAGCTCCATTATGCTTGGATGTGCTTCATTGAGGTAGAGATGACAGACCATGTTCTGCAAACTTATAAAAGGATCCAAAGGATTAGATAAATGGGTGCTTCAGATCGATTAATTATTTAAGACTAAAGAACCTGCTACCTGATTCTGTTCCATAGAAGATTGAACATCCTTCTCCAGGTCAGAGGCAGAAGGTAATAGTGGAGGTCCCAATGTCACTGAGAGGCTTGGTCCAGGCTGCTAGGAGTGTAATGCTCTTTATTTCCTGGATTTCCTGGGACTCATTTGATTTCACATAAGCTCTACCTACCAATCTCAAAATGATCAGCACTTTCCTACTTTTAAAGATGTATTTTGCCAGGCATGGTGGTGCATGCCTTTAATCCTAGTACTTGGGAGGCAGAGGCAAGCAGATCTCTATGAGTTCAAGGCCAGCCTGGTCTACAAAGCAAGTGCCAGGACAGCTAGGGCTTCACAGAGAAGCCCTGTCTTGAAAAACAATGTATAATCATATATATGATTTTATATAACTGTGTATGTATATAACATAGATAGATGATAGATAGATAGATAGATGGATAGAT
>LOEQ01001310.1:158572-175424 GCA_001685075.1 Bramus lutescens
TAGATAGATAGATAGATAGATAGATAGATAGATAGATAGATACACACAATTAATAATTAAATGTTGTATATTTATACCACACAACATGATGTGATGTTTCACCTATGTATGCTTTCTGGAATGGCTAAAGCAAGCTATTCAAAATGCATTGTGTGTGACCTCGTGCACTTTTCTGTTATTAGGTTGCAGTGAGGAAATATTTTCCCTCTATTGAACTTAAGTCACATTTTGGAGAAGCTTCCAGAAACCTCTGTATCTGATGCTGGGCCACTTGAAGTCATTCTGAAACAGAAACAAAGGCCGCCCATTACACCTTGACTCTGTGGTTTCTCAGTGCTCTGATGTCAGTCCTTGCCTGGAACCTATTTTTATTTGCTTCCTAGACCATATTTGAGAAATAACTTTATTTCCAAAAAAGAAACTTAAGAATTAAAATATTTTGTTATTTTATAACAATGTGTACTGATCATATCTACCCCACTACCCACCCTCCTAGGCGCCCAAACCCATCTCTTCCCACTTTGATGTCCTCCCTCCTCTTTGCAACCTGAGTCTCATTAGAGCCACCTGTTGGAATGGTGACTGTCGTCTTTTACAGGTGGCAATACACGGCTGGAGTGACTTCATGAGTGTGATGAGCATGCTATGTCCAAAAGACAGCACTCCTCTTCAGTGTCTCACCCCTACGTTCTTTCTGCCTCCTCTTCCGACTACTCCCTGAGCCTAGGTGACGGTGTTAGTGTGGATGTCCCATTGAAGGCAGAGCACTCACTAGTCCCTTATTCTTCAGCTCTTCGGCCAGTTATAAGTCTCTGCATTAACTGTCACCCCCTGCAGAGAGAAGCTTCTCTGGCCAAGACTGAGGACATCGCTGATCAGTGAGTATAAATATACCTATCAGAAGGGCAGTTTGGCAACATGTCTATTTAGCAAGGGAACTTATAAATAGTAGTAGGGCTCCCTCTAGGACCTGTGGCCTCCTGAGCCGTGGGGTCTTGCCTGGTTTTACAGCACAAAGCATGACTTAACCTCCTGTGAAATAGGCTTCAAATCTAATCCAAACCTGTATGATTGCTCCCTTAACCTCTGCACAACATAGCCGCTTTCTGTCTGTCCCACAGTTATATTCCATTCTCCTCTCATCTCTCGTTGTGTTTGACTGTATTGTCTGGCCAAATATATTGGCTATAGTTGCTAGAGAGAGCAAAGTGGCAGCATTGGCACTAAGCCTGAAACTTTGGGGAGCTTGTCATTTTGTTGTCCAGATTTCCTTCTCTTCACAGTACTGTCAAGTGTGGTAGTATGCATCAAACTTCCATCTCTACATAACAAGCGTCCCTTTTCTTCCAACTTCCACCCACCCTCACTGATGCCCCTCAAGAGCCATCAGGTGTCTATCAAACAGTCGCATTAAAGACATCAGACTTTCTGTCAGGTGGTGGTGGTGGTGCACGCCTTTAATCCTAGCACTCGGGAGGCAGAGGCGGACAGATTTCTGTGAGTTCGAGGCCTGCCTGATCTAAAGAGCCATTTCCAGGACAGGCTCCAAAGCTGCACAGAGCAAAAACAAAACAAAACAAAACAAAAAACCCAAAACAAACAAAAAAAGACATCAGACTTTCATTGGCATTTTTCTAGAAATTCCATAGCAGTCACTACATTTTGAGGTTTTGTTACAACTTCTCTGAAGCTCCTTCAGGTGCCAAATACCAAAATATATTCTGTTTACCTATTGCTAGATAACAAACTATCCAAAAAACATAACCATATAGCAGCAACCTATACTTGACCTAATACTGGCAGTTTAGCTGGACTTGGTAGGGAAGGTCTTTAATTTCAGCTATTCAGGAGGCTGAGGCAGGGGGATTGCGAGTTGAAGGCCTTGCAATTGCAGTGGGGGGAGTTTAAGGCAAGTATTGAGACTCTGTCTCAATACGTTATTTTAAAGGGGCAAGAGCTTCCTCTTTGTAGCATATGCACAAGGCCCTGGGTTTATTCATGGCACCACAGAAGAGAAAACAGCTTGAGCAGGGCTCAGTTGGGACAGATTGTAGACACTCTACTCAGGTTGTAGACACTCTACTCTACGTTGGCTGGACAACTTCAAGGTTGGACACTTACATGTCAGGTGGTTACTGCTGGAGATTGAGAGTGCCAACTGTGAGTGCTGCCTCAAACATTGTTCATCTGTGTCTATATGTGTCTCCACAACATGGCGGCTGATTTACAAGAGCATGTTTCTCAAGAAAGAAAGGCCTAGGGAAACTTACTGGCTTGGCTGGCCTGATGTCGATACCAACACAACTTCATATTTCATCCCAGTCGATGCAATTAAATCACACTGGGCATTGTGGAAGGAAGCAGTGGTTCAAATGAACCTAATGAAAAGCGTGTTAGGAAATGTGTGGACACTTTCAAAAACTACGCCAATACGTAGTTTACTTCAAACTAATTTATAATTTCCCTGTGACCTGACTAGAGGCTTGTATTATTCCAACCACTAATAAAATACTTTGTTGAAAATATAAAATCTGTGATAAATAGAAAACTTGGCAGGAAACCACTGGGTAAGCTTAATAACAAGATGGAGATGACAAGAAAGAGGACCTTAGGGAAATTATCAAAATATTTAGTATTTGTGTAATTAAATCTCTTAAAGGAAAAGAAAAAGAATGGTTCATAAATACCAACTGAAGAAAGGATGTCTAGAAATGTCCAATGTTAGTGAACACCATACATTTATAGACTAAAGAAACCAAATAGTCCCCAACAACACAATAAACACAAAAATGCCAATGCCAATTGCTACAATCAAACTTTTGAAAATAAAATATGTAGGAAAAACCTTTAAGCATCGGTGAGTGAGAATGGGAATTTGAAAAGGAAGGGGAGCACTCCAGCTGTCTAGGAGTTTCTAAGTCAAAGGTCAGTCACAACGTTTTCAAGTGAACACTCATCCTTCAAAACTACTGATGAGCTGGCAGTGGTGGCGCACACCTTTAATCCCAGCACTCAGGCAACGGAGGCAGGTGGATCTCTGAAAGGAGGCCAACCTGGTCCACAGAGTGAGTTCCAGGACATCTGGGGCTGCACAGAGAAAGAAAGAAACAAAACAATGACGAATAAACACTTTCTGAAATAAAGGAAACCAAGAAAATGCATCACCAAAATATTGCTCTAAAAATGTTGTAGAGAAATTTTCTTGCTTTTTCATTTATTTTTTTTTTAATTTTTAAGATTGCAATTCAGTTACAGTTCCCCCTTCCTTTCCCACCCTCCAAATCTTCCTAGAGGGAGTTTGTTTGAACTAAAATATGATCACACTAACAGAAACAAAAGAAAGGCAACAAGCACAATAGAAATACAAGCAAATGCAGCTTCTCTTGAGCTCTTTAGGGTACATCTGATGGATCTATGAGATGACTCAGCAAGCAGAGGCAATGGCGCCAAACTTGGGGATCCAAGTTCAGTACCCAGAACCCACTTGTCATGAGGAAAGAACTGAATCCCCCAGGTTATCTCCTAAACTCCATATACCCACTATGGTGCACACACACACACACACACACACACACACACACACAATAAATGAATGAATATAACAAAAAATACGTTTGCTAGATGAAAACAAAATAATCACATTGTCTGATAATTTTCTCATGAATATTTATAAAATTGCTCGGACAACTGAAGCAAAACTTGTGGGGTAAAATACACCTATAAAATAGCAAATTTATTTTACTCTAGTGAAAATGGCAAAGTATTAAGTCCAATATAGCCTGTGAAAAGTTAAATACTTCCAAATGCTTGAGCAAGTGACACATAAATTATAATTAAAGATACAGTGAGACATACAATAGATAAGATAGAACTGTAGAAGCTCATACAACACAGTGGATGATGGTAAAGGAAAATACAAACAGTAAAGTGCAGGCCTAAATCCAGATGCACCAGTCAATTCAGCACACATACTCAAGGCACAAATGGAAAGACAACGACTGTCAGAAAGGATATTAAATTAAAAACTGGAAACACGTTAAAAATAAAAAGACAGAAAAGCGTGCATCATTAAAACACTTATCAAGAGAAAATACAGTGAAAAGCAGGATTGCCGCATAATAATAAAAGCATCAATACACCAAGAAGGGAAAACCTAAATGGGAGTGGACCAACAACAGAGCTTCAAAACCACAGAAACAAAAGCTGGAAGAAAAACAAAGACTAGCAAACAAATGAACAAATGCATGATCACACAAGGCAACCTCAACCTCTCCTCAGGCTCCATAGAGCAATCAGAAAGAACAGAGAACTGAGCAATACTATCAACTAAGTAGGCAGAATTCAAATCTGTTCAACTCTTTATCCAGAAAAGTAAAGGACCTGGGGGCTGGAGAGATGGCTCAGGGATAAGATCATGTGCTGTTCTTACAGAAGACCTAAGTTTGGGTCCCAGCACCCACCTCAGGCAGCTCACAACCGTATGTAACTCCAATTCTAGGGTATCCAACACCTTCTTTGAGGTCTCCCTGGGCACCTGAACTCATATATATATGAAAATATGTATATATATACCCTCACATAGACATATACATAATGAAATTTCAGAAAAATAGGTCCTTTTGAAAAACACATTGTACCCATTCTTTGTAGATGCATGTGGTATAATTGTAAGCACTGGGTTTCAAATTTAACCTTAACAAATTTTAAAATTTTAATATTATATAAGGTATGTTATCTGAAAATAAAAGAATAAATTGACATCAGTGTCATACAGACCATAAATTGGATAAGAAACCTCAAAATTTTGAAAAACATATTGTTCTGAAAAAAATTTAAATCCAATATTTTGAAAGTCAAGGACTGCAGATGAAGCTCAGTACAGTGGTGTATTGTTTGTGTTTTAATAAATAAAGCTTGCCTGAAGATCAGTGCAAAACAGTCACACAACTCAGCCATACAGGCTAGGCTGTGCTTGCACACACCTTTAATCCCAGCAGCCTCACTAGTTAGTTATAGAGTCTAGACATTAGTGGTGCACACCACTAATCCAAGCACTAGAGAGGAATATAAAAAGGGATAAGACAAAACCTTGCTCTCTTTCAGTCTGAAAATTTGTTAGAGGTCAGAGTTCTCTAGTGGTTTGGTTACTTTGCTTTTCTAATCTTAAAATTGAACCCCAATCTCAGAGAGAGAGAGAGAGAGAGAGAGAGAGAGAGATTCTCTCTCTCTTCTCTCTCTCTCGGTTTAATTAATTGTGACAGGCAGATTATCTGACAAGCGCCAAGTCCCAGGTTCCATCTCTAGCAATGAAAAAAATTAAAATAAAATTTGAAGTATACCTCTAAAGCTGCCTTTGAGAAACAGTGACAGCATTAATGTGTTGTGCTAAAAAAAAAAACAAAAAAAAAACAGGGAGGACCTCAAGTAAATATTTTAAGTTTTTACTTTAAGAAACTGAACCATAAGCATAAGAAAGAAATAATAAACATTAGATAGGAAATTGAAAAGAGAAAAACACTAGATAGGAAAAAAATTGTTTTTACTCATCATTAAAATGATTAACAACATTGACAAGAGCTCAGGCAAAACCAAGCAGGAAAAGACAGGGGAAAGACACAAATGACACAAATTATCACTCTTGGAACTGAAGGAGTGTGTCACTTGGCCATACCTTAAGGAAACATTTAATTAGGGGTGGCTTACAGTTCAGAGGCTTAGTCCATTATTCTCATGGCAGGAAGCATGGCATCACACAAGCAGGCATGGTCCTGGAGACATAGTTTAGAATTTTACATCTGTATTGGTAAGCAGCAGGAAGAGTAAGTGAGCCACTGGGCCTGACTGGAGCTTCCGAACTCTCAAAGTTTACACCCTGTGACGCAAGCCCACAACTATTCCAATAAGGCTGTAACTCCAACCGTGCTACTCCCTGTGGGCCTATGGGGCCATTTTCATTCAAACTAACACAGTCACTGACTCCTAAACATCAGCACAAAAATCCTATATAAATTATCAACCAATAAACTTAGATGTGGTGGCACATTCAGGAATTCCAAGACTTGGGAGACTGAGGCCAGTGAGTCACTGGTTCAAATCCAACCTGGACTGCAAAGTAAGTTTATTGCCATCCTGTCTTGTATAGGGCCCTGTCTCAGAAGTCAAACTAAATCAAATCAAAACATCAACAAATACTATACAGTAATATATAAATAATGACTGAGGGCCATTGTGAAAAGTGTATGTATCTACTGTGCTATCTAAACCCAGACACTGTATGATATCTCAGTAGATGCAGGAATAAATAAATAATAGACATCACTTCATGATTTAAGAAAGAAAACCTGTTAAGAATTGTCTGTCAAACAACAAAACCCAAAGACCATAGCTGACATCATACTTACTGTGAAAGGCAATGTTTTAGATCCACCGCAGCAGGAAAAATCCCACTTCCGTCATTCCTGTCCAGAACAATAAAGACCAGCAGAGTAAGAATTCAGTTGTCCTGATCTGTTAGAGGCAAAACTGATCAACAGAAAGCACCCAGAACGAATAGGTACATTTTGTAATGTCTTGAGAAATGTCATTAACACAGCAAAATCAATCATTCCGACATGCTCACTCTGAACAGTTGGAAACTGAAACAGTTTTTTTTTAAAAGAAAAATAGCTCCTGAAGAGTGAAATGCTCAGACATAACTGTAACAAAATATCAGCTGAAAAAAATCAGCTCAAAACACACAGAGACACTGTGTTCTTAGATTAGAAGTTTCGGCATAATAAAAGTGTCAATTCAAATGTATTTCCAGCTAAAATCCCACAGGGTTTTGTACATACATAACAGCACAAACTGATTCTAAACTTTACAGGGGGCCTGCAAGATGGATCAGAAGCACTTATCATGCAATCGTAACCTGAGCTCCACCCTCACAATCTGCAAAAACCCAGTTGTGGTGGCTCTCATCTAGAATAAGACGGGAAGTGGAGCCAGAACGGTTAGGAAGATTTTGGTTGTCGAGCCTGGAGTGTACAGGGTAGCAGAATCAAGTGAGACACCCGGCTTCAGCAAGATGGAAAGAGAGAAAGAACCAACTCCTGCATGTCTTCTGATCCCCACACACATGTATTGTGGAGGAGATGCACCTACACACCAACACAGACACACACACACACATAGTAATAAGGAGGTGAAAATTTAAGAAACTAGAATAGTCCAAACAATTTTGAGAGAGCAGAAAAACTGGAGGTGGTTTAATAATTTATAAAGCTCCAATAATCAAAGCAATATGCTACTGATGAAGAGATCTAGAAAGAGAACTGAATATAATAGAAAATAGAAACCTGTGCAAATGTGAAAGACTGATAATTCCATCACAAAGACAGAGTGGATATTCAGTGGAAAATTATCTAGTCAGTTGTGGGGCAACTGAAATCTACGTACAAAAGTTTAACTCAAGCTTTACACCTTATACAAACTTTAATTCAATATGAAATCTGGATCTACATATAAAAATTTTATACCAGGAGGTGGTGGCGCATACCTTTAAGCCCAGCACTCAGGAGGCAGACGCAGGTAGATTCCTATGAATTTGAGACTAGCCTGGTCTGCAAGAGCTAGTTCCAGGACGGCTAGGACTGTTACACAGAGAAACCCTGTCTTGAAAAACAAAACAAAACAATATAAAACTATAAAGTTTTTTAAGAAAAAGCAGGAAGTCTTCTTGATGTGAAGTTAAGCAAAGAATTCTTAGCTTTGACAGTTGAAGTACAATTTGGTGGTGGGGGAGACAACCCACAAATGATGGGATTTTATCAAGCTATAAAACCTTTCAAAGACTATAGAGAAATGAAGGTCAGCCATAAATTGGGAGAAAATATTTATGTATCTATATAACAAATGGCTAGTTTTAAAATAGGAGAAATGTTTGTATAATCAGTTGACCAAGTAAATGGTTTTAAAATAAGTGCATGAAAATTACTGAACATTATGAAAATTACTGACAGATGCCACTTCACCCATACCAAGAAAAGCTAATGTTGAAAACCAAATATTGACAATGATGTCTTTTCTCTAATGTTTATTGTTGACCTCTTTGCCATAATCAGGCGGGTCCTCAATTGCAGCTGTCTATTCTTATGTCAGCACCATACTGTTTGTATAACTAGGGCTCTGTAGTGTAACTTGAAATTAGGGATGGTGATACCACCAGCAGTTACTTTATTGTTTGGGATTATTTTGGCTATCCTGGAGTATTTTATATTTACATATAATTTAAGATGATTTTTTCAAATTCTGTAGAGATTTGTATTGTAATTTGAATATATAGATTGCTTTTGGTGAACTGGCTATTTTCATAATGTTAATCCTATCCATCCTTAAGCATGGAAGGCCTTTCCATCTTTGTTATAGCCTTAAATCATTTTTTAATGTCTTAAATGTTTGCATTGTACAAATCTTCCATTTCCTTTATAGATTTATTCCAAGATAAGATCAAAGGCATTATGAGTAGTATTACTGCCCTGATTTTTTCCCAATATATAGGAAGACTGCTGATTTTTGTGTGCTAATTTTGTACCCTGCTGCCTTGCTGAATGTGTTTAGCAGCTGTAGGAATTTTCTGATGGTGACTTTGGAGTCTTTTACATATAGAATTATCATCTGCAAATAAAGAAACTTTGAGTTCTTCCATTTCTATTTGTTTCCCCTTGATCTTCTTCATTCTTCATTGTCTTACTGCTCTAGCTGAGATTTCAAATACTATATTGAACAGGGAGGGGAAAGCATACATCTTTGTACTCTTCCTGGTTTGAATGGAATTGCTTTGAGTTTTTATCCATTTGCTTGATTTGGACTGTGGGCTTGCTGTATATTGCCTTTATTATGCTGAGATATGTATCCAATATTCCTTGATATGTAGGCAGTACAGCCATTCTAGAAAATAGTTTAACAGTGTCTTATGTACTAATCATTACCTTGCAATAGGACTCAGTACTTAATGTTTACCCTAGAGAAAGGAAGCATTCATTCACTAGCTCTGGCAAATACAGATTTCATGCTGTGGATCTTGATGTTCCCAAGGCTCATATGTTGAAGATTTAATCCACCACTGATTGTAAAACCAGGCACTTCGGGAAACTCTAAAAGGACATAGCTGGAGATGTCTTTCATTGGGCATGTCCTTGTTGAATGCATGGGAACTCTGGCCCTTTTCCTCTTCCAAGCTACCAGGAAGTGCTCAGTTTTGCTCCATTCTTGATCATAATGTTCAGCCTCATTGCAGGCCCAGAGCAGCAAAGTCAAGCAGCCATGGTCTAGAATTTCTGACACTGTATGTAGGAGGAGAACCCTGCTTGTTTGTCCCGGCCACCCAGAACCAAAATAATCACACAGAAACTGTATTCATTAAATCGCTGCTTGGCCCATTAGCTCTAGCTTCTTATTGGCAAACTCTTACATCTTAGTTTAACCCATCTCCATTAATCTGTACATCACCACAAGGTCATGGCCTACCAGCAAAGTTTCAGCACATCTATCTCCCATAGCGGATCCATGGCTTCCCTCTGGCTCTGCCCTTCTTTCTCCCAGCATTCAGTCCAGTCCTCCCCACCTACCTAAATTCTGCCCTATCAACAGGCCAAGGCAGTTTCCTTATTCATTAATGTTAATCACAGCACACAGAGGGGACTCCCACATCAACTGTAAGCTAAAATAAACCTTTCTTCTTTTTAACCTGTTTATCTCTGGCCTTTTGTCGCAGTGAAAACACCTAACATACAATTCAACTGTCTGTCCTTCTCTAAGGACTATATAAACGACAATGGGCTACTGAAGAGTGAGCAGAATGATTTCTCAGTGAGCTGCAAAATCCCAACCCTTAAGCAGTGCCATCCAACAGAGTTTGTGTTATCACGCTCTTTTCAAAGAAAACTTCAAAGCAAAACTAAAAATAAATCCTGAAGAGGCAAGCTACTGGAAATTGAACTCAGGACTCTACCACTGAGTTTCTCCCCTAGCCCTTCTTTTGCTTTTATTTTGAAGCAAGAACTTGCTAAGTTTTCCAAACTACTCTAACTTGGTCTCCTGGTTCAGACTACCCGTGATGGTATTACACCCACCATGTCTATCTGGCCAAAAACTAAACCCTGCCATTTGAAAATATATTTCATTGTTACTGACTGTGCTGTCTGATCAAGCCACACTACAGACTTTCAACTCCTGCTCTTTCTCAGGTTGTGAAATAATCATTAGTTAACTTGTTATTGGCTATTGTTATTCTTAATTTAAGGTGCTGTGAGGGAGGATGCATTCCAACTCTTGCTTCTTTGCACACTTCACACAGGCTTTCTGCTTTGGGGACACTGAAAGATTTTGCCCAATTTAATTTGATTTGCTTACAAGATCTAATCAGATTAGGTCTTGGTGATAAAAAACTTTAGCATGAGTCTTACTCCCTCAAGTTCCTCAGCAACAAACAGGAAACACAAGCACTTAAAATAATTGCTGCAAAAAAAAACACAACATAGCTTTGTCTCTAGAGTCTAGAAAGACACAGAGGAAGGAGAAACCTTGCTTGGATGGGTAAACAGGCAGTGCAGAGTGTAAAACCATGGAGGAGTTCCTTAGCCAGCTGTAGCTACATGGCTGGCTTCTTCCCTCAGGACAGATCACGTGTGCAACCATAAAGAAAATTTTGAGGAAGGTTATGAAAACATGAACTAATCCAGAGATCAGCAAGTTTTTTTGGAGAAGGATCAAATGGCAATTATTTTGTGCTTCCTATTCCACACATGGTATGTCCCAGTAATAATTTTCAAAAGCAAGCTCAGGCTACCTGTGTCCCAGGACCATATGTTGTTAATACCTATATTTGCCAAACCAACATAACTATGCATTTGAGCAGTAAATCACAAAAGATTTATACCTATGGAAAATGTGATGTATCGATAAATCTAATAAAAAAAACCAGTATTGATCCAATCTGATACTAGAAACCTCATACACCTGAGCCTTCTCTTTATACGAAAGTTGAAGTGTTAACACAACCTAAGAGCATTGTTTCTGATCTAAAATATAACGGTCTTTACTACCTGAAACTATAGACTATGTTGAAAACATCCACATTTACCGAGGAAGGGTTCATGAATCACACACTTCCTCCTCTCCTCCTTCTCTCATTTCTCTAAGGGTTCTAGAATGTTCATGGATGAAATAGATGTCACCCGGGTGCAGAAGTTCTTCTGTGTGGCTGATGAGTTCCCTTTATCCCTTAGCAACTGACATTTCTATTTGCTGTTAGCCAGAAAGGCCAGAAGCAAATGCAATGGTCTCCTTTGTACCATATTCCTTCAGAGATTTTTAGAAATGTTTTAACTGAGCCAGGAGGATTCCCCAAGCAAATGCTTAGAGCTTGACCCTTTGATTTTTCCTGAGATGGGAGCTACCTGCGGATACATCATCCCAAACTTATTTCACCACTGTATCAGAGGAATAATAAGAAGTAGACAGAAGGCCACTGTAATGAACAATGGCTATTATGATGTAAGACATATGAGGGGCATGACAGGATCACCTTAATTTGGGGTGCTCTCTTTCAGAAAAGGGAAACTAGAATTATCTAGAAGCACTAAAATACAGGTGAGTCATCAGGGTGGGAATAAGCTGTACAAGTTTTTTTTTCTTTTAACCACTGTTTTAAGAACACATAGCAATTACCACAGAATACAAAGCGTATCCTGCTTTTAAAAAATATTCTGATGCTTTAACAGTAGTAATGCTTTTATTTGATTATGAGCTGCCCACGGGCACTTCTTGGCTTGAACGGGTTTGTTGGATTTGGGTTTTTTTTTTTTTGGACTTTTCTTGACCTAGTAAAAGAACATTTTATTCTCAGATGTAAAGGAAAAAAGGAATAAAGGATTAAAAACCTGCTGGAATGCTCTAGAATGGAATGGAGTTAGCATAAATATGGAATGACAGGCAGTTTAATCAAAGACAAGGAAAGGGACATGATCTTAGGTCACACTGATGGTAGCACGTGATTTCTTAGCCCTAGAATTTGTTTTTTTCTAATACAAATGTTGGGGCCAGGCTATCATGAGTCATCAGTCTGTTTATGATGCTGACATTTTGTTCTCCCTGTAACTGTGATGAAAGGCTGCAGAGATGTTCTCTTCATTCTAATTTTCTCTCCTGACGCTGCTGCTATATCTGCAGCCGACACCCTTAGCACAGAGTATCATGAATTGCTCTGGGTTTCAAAATCTCAAAGGACAGCTCCTAAGAGGAGTGCAAAGACCTAAAATCCCTTAATCAAGTTTCTAATCGCACACAAGATGGCCTCACATTAAAAGCCATTTGAGAGCAGTGGTCACGTCATGTCTTCACCATATCAAATAGGATTCTTATTTTAGCACCAAAGGCAGCTCTTTTCTTGTAGAATGAAGCAAAGCCCTGAACAGTCTGTTCAATAACAGAAGACAGGAGCTGCCTTCCTCTCTCCCACATGGTTCCAGAAGCTATCATATCTTAGTTAATGAACAACTAGTATTTTGTCGGTTCTATTTTTGGTCCTTTAATTCTTACATTAACCTTGTTACATACCTACTATTGCTATCTCCAAATTACAGAGCAGGAAAGCAAGTGGGATTCAAGAGCAATTTCCTGTCACACAGCCAGCAGGTGGCAGAGCCCAGACTCAAATACAAGCTATGCACCCCGTGATTAGGATGTAGAATCACTGTGAAAACAAAACTCTAGGAATGACTTTGAGGGAATTTCCAGATTTGGTTCACGCACGTGGGAAAACCCACCTTAAATGTGGAAGGTGCCATTCCATAGCCTGGAGCCCAGAGCCGAACAGAAAGGAGAAATCAAGTTGTACCCCGTTTTTCTTCTCTCTGTTTCTGAAGTGTGGATGCTATATAACTAGCTGTCTCAGTTCATGACCAGGAAACCATCGTGGCTTCCTCATCATGATGGACTATAACCTTGAACTGGGACCTTCCTTCCTTAAGCTGCTTTGATCAGGCATATTTGTATCAACAAGGAGAAAAAACTAAATACAGCCCACAGGTCACAGGGTATATTTTCTAGTTTATCCATGTATCTGCAAATTTCATGATTTCATTTTTCTTTACAGCTGAAAGGTATTCCATACTGAATATGCATCACATTTGCATTTTCTATCCTCAGTTAAAGCACATTTGGGTTATTTCCATTTTCTAGCTATTGTGAACAGAGCAGCAATGAACATGGCTGAGCAAGTATCAGGAAAGTAGAGTGTCGAGTCTTTTGGGCATCTGTCAAGGAGTAGTATAGCTGAGTCAATGTAAATTTATTTTTAGGTTCTTGAAAATTCTTCACGCTGATTTCCAGAATGGCTGCTCCAGTTTGCCATCCCACCAATAGGGAATGAGGGCTCCCCTTCCCCTGCAACCTCTCCAGCATTTGTTGTCAGGTGCTTTCTTGATCTTAGCCATTGTGGTTGGGGTGTGACGAAATCTCAAATATTTGCACTTCCAAAATGTCTAAGAATGGTGAACACTTTTTGGAATATTTCTTATCCATTTTTATTCCTTCTTTTGAGAATTCTTCATTCAAATCTATAGCTCAAGTTTTAATTGGGTCGTTTGTTTTCTTGACTCTCCTTTCTGAGTTCTTCATATATTGTGGATATTAATTAAAAAATAGAACTATTCCTTAGAAAAAAATAATTATAAGATACAAAGATACAGATGCCAATACACCAGCTATTTAAAAATTACCCTTTCACTTTAACTATACCTCATATGGTTACTTAAGGGTTTTTAAAAAAGAAAAGCACGGAATAAATTGAAAGTGAAAATACACATGCATACATTCTTGACAGAAATTAGCTAGTACTGTAACAATTCATCCTTTTGGATATTGCTTTCTGCATTGCCTCTTTATCATGAAATAAAATGGGAAAGTATAAAATCGTAAACTATTTTAAGTATAAGGAAACACACATTGATAAATCTTCTAAAATCTGAGTGTCAAGGCAGTCACTGTGCTGACAGGCTCAAGAGGTAAATATAAATATATTGAGAACAGGAAAAACAGAATTTACTGACATGATTTAAGGGAAGGCAGGAAATCTAGAAGATTCTTGCAGCGGCACAACAGGAAGTAGAAGGACCTATGGGTGTTCTGCTCACATAGTGGCTGCCCCACCCGACCATCAGGACCATACCACAGAGCTCTGGAGAGATGCATTCAACACATTTATGTGAGGTTATTGAATGGATCAAGCTTGTGAAAAAAAAGCTAGAAACATTTCAATCCAAAATGGCAATCGGTCTAGCTGATTAAAGAAAGATGCCACCAAATATTTCTGAGACAAGGAAGTCCTGTTTGCTCTCCAGAGGATCCCTAGCTATGGTTAATTTGGCCTAGTGAAACACACATTGTACCCATGAATAAATATGCCAATGTGCTAAATAATATGTTATAAGGCAATTTCAGGAATCTAATAAAGATCTATGTAAGAAGAGTGTTTCATATCAGAAAGAAAGAAAAATCCAATATTGAGATATTTATTAAAATAGAAAATCACAAAATTATATCAAGAGATGTAGAAAGAACACCCGATAAAATCCCACCATATTCGTGGTATAAATCTCTTAGGAAATAGAAATTGAGAAACATTTCCGTGATGCAGTTTTTAAAGAGTATTTAGTATAAATAGCAGTAAATGTAATTGTAAACATTGAAATGTACAGTCGCTTACAGTCGGTCTAAGAGGAGGATGCTGTCTACATTTTAGATGACTCTTCATCTTTTTCTTACCTGAAAACCCTTCAAAATTGGAACAAAACCATATTGATACTATACCACCACATTTATTACCTTTTTAGGGGACTTTATACACAATATCCTCGTGCCTCATAATCTTTTAATGCAAGAAACCCTTAAGCTATCACATAGATAAATTGGCTAAAATTAATCAGCAATAACAGCTATCTCTATTTGCGCTCACAAATAAGAAACACCAACAATTCTCCAATAGTCACGTAACACGCCGAGTCTGTCATTCATTCTGTCTTGTGCTTAAAAAGAGAAAGAAAGGGAAAGAATAAAGAAAGACATGGAAGGAGTGAAAGGGGAAGGAGGGAGGGAGGGAGGGACGGACGGACGGACGGACGGAAAATATTCCTCTGCCCCTTCATCAAAAGGTCCCAGCATTCTGCAGTTGCCTTTTCCTGACCAGATATTCTCAACCAGGGTGGAACCCTACTTCAGTATGAGTTCTGTATTCTCTAACCACTTTCTACTCGACACTGTAAAATGAAAGTTCTGGAAACAGACACGGAAGATGTGTCTGTCAGTCAGAGCTAAGAGCTGACTGGTCTGGCCATTTTGGTCAGGTCCTCTAGGAAAAGTTTGCCTTGCCAAGTGGAGTGGCTGTGGTGGTGCACGCCTTTAATCCCTGCCCTCGGGAGACAGAGGCAGGTGGATCTCTGTGAGCTCAAGGCCAGACTTAAGCTACAGGGTGAGTGCCAGGACAGGTTCCAAAGCTACACAGAGAAACCCAGTCTCAAAAAAGTTTGCCTCGCCACTTCTCATCTGAACCGTTTCATCTGATTTATACCCCAAGGTGGAGCGCACACTGGATTGATTCTATTAATGATAAACATGCCTTGCCCCGTTTCTAGGGACTTGAGGTTTGCACAGGAAGCATTCTCAGTCACCCCTCTATTGCTAAAAGGATCTTCTCATTTTTGCCCTCTATCAGAATCCCTGCTCTCTTCCTCTTGTATTTCTTTTCATCTGTCTCTAAATGGCACAGTTCCCCTGGGGACACTCGGTGCCCAGTGACCAATTGGAGAAATTTAGACAAGAATGTTATGAATCATTTGAGGAGTTCATGCAAAGAAAATGAGTCACAAGAGTTCCTGTTTTGTCAGTCGAAAGGAGAGATCAGTTGATGACAGAGAATCCCACTGCCCTTGCTATTTTACCTCGGGGGTCAAAAGTATCATTTTTGGTTGTACATTTGACGGAATTGCTAGAAGGCCTAATAAATGTGGTGGTGGGGGCTATGACCCCCCCCACACACCACGACTCACCTTCCCTCTCTCCCACTCTCTTTCTTGTAATCCAGTATATGTTGAAACACTTCTATACCATAATGGGTTTTCTACTTCCAAAGCTACTCCTGACTTTTTCTGTTATGCACTGGATTTTTGCTTGTTTCCCCACACTTGTGTTAAAATCCTGACTCCCCTATGATGGTACCAGGAAATGGGACATTAGTTCCGTATCTCTCTTGACCTTGCCCCATTGAAAGACAGAGAAAGCAGCCACCTGAGCGTGAGAAGGCAGTGTTCGCAAGACCTCAGGTCTTTCATACAAGGGTCTTTGACTCCCAGCTCTGAGAACTGGATATTGGTTGTTCAGTGTTACTTTATTAGTGAAATGTGTGTGTGTGTGTACGTGTGCGTGTGCGTGTGCGTGTGTGTGTGTGTGTGTGTCCCTCTGCTGCTGTCCCTTCTTTTACTCTATTTTGTATCCTAGGCTAGCTGACCTACAAATTCCCACGTATAATCCTTCTGTCCCCACTTCCCTTCTCACAATGAGGGTGCTGGGATTCAGATGGCTGCTATAATGGCTGGCCTTTGACATAGGTTCTAGAAATCAAACTTGGAGAATTGAACTCAAGCCATCAGACTTGCATGGCTAGCACTCTTACCCACTTAGTCGTCTTCCCATCTTTCAGTGCCTGTTGTATGTAGTATGGTGGTCCAAACTGACCAAACATGCCTTCTTGAAAAAGCCTTTCACAGTCAAAATTTCATAGTTTCTAGAGCTCTCTCTCTCTCTCTCTCTCTCTCTC
>LOEQ01001310.1:190992-204718 GCA_001685075.1 Bramus lutescens
GCTAGCTAGTGAAGCTGAGGCAGGTGGCGGAGGGGCCCAAGGGTTTGTCCAGGAGTCCAGGGCCTGGAGACTGGAGCTGGTCGTAATTACCTCTTGGTCTGTTCACTAAGGCAGCTCAGCTCTATTGGGAAGAGTTTTGAAGCTCTGTGTTCTTGGGAATTACCTCTTCCATTAAGGAACAAAATTAAAAAGCCCTGAGCCAATTGTTATGGCTGGAAAGAGTGAACAGCAGTCTGGTGTTCACCTGACCTTCCCTGACACCGAATCTCCCTAAGTCTTGAGATGAGATAAAAGAAATCAAAGTGACAGCATTTTTAACTGTCATACCTGGTTAGGGCTTCCTGCTAATACACTGGGACCAGGTGGACTAAAAGGGACCCCTGGCCTCTCAGCTACACTGTCATGGAATTTAGATTCTGAAACTCAGTAACAGAGTCTGAGAGATTCTGGGGGCTTGTCTCTTCCTGTGAGATGATATCTTCACCGATAAGAGTTTAGGAAAGGGATGTGGTTCTGGCTATGCCCACTGTGAGGAGTTCCATGTCAGGGACCTAGTATCACAGCAGGCCTGCTATTTATTCCCATCTGATTTGAAGCAAATACTCTCAAATCAGTGCACCTTCCCAATGCTGCAATACTTTAATACAGTTCCTCATGTTGTGGTTAGACCCCCCCAGCCATAAATTTATTTTTCTTACTACTTCATAACTATAATTTTGCTTCTGTTATGAATTGTAATGCTAATATCTGATATTCAGGATATTTGCTAAGTGACCCCCAAGGGGTTGCTACTCACAGGTTGAGAACCCTGCTTTACTGAAAAGCACTGGCACAAGTTCTATACACTACAAATTATTGGGCTTAAAAGAAAATACATTTCACTACTTATACCTGTTTGATAGGCGAGGAAAGCCACAAAATTTCTCACAGCTGTTGCTAATATCACTCCATTGTGCCAGGCCTGGTCATTTAATTAAACTGAAAACTTGAACTAACACACAGTGGCTGTTCAAATTGGGGAAAGCAAATACATTACCAATGTTGATTTTTATGAAACTTTATGATTAGAAATATTTGAAAAGTGGATTGAAAGGTCTGTACTTTCCCCATTTTAAAACTGGGCCTGAGGTTTAGTTTCCTTTAAGGACAATGAGAGAAATTACTCATACACAGAGATGAGAGAGATAGCACATACACTGTACCTCAAGGTAGTGACCAAAAGGATAGTGCCTGCAATTTCCCTGAAACATATCCTGACTTGCCCAAGTCTGCCCCCAAAATGGTAAAACTGTAACTACAGCCAACTAAAAATGTACTAATATATCTACAGCCTGCTTAACCAATTATGTTTGAGAAAACCTAACTGTTCCCAGAGGTCTCCTAGCTGAGCTTTTTAATTCCCCTGCATACTCCTTTCAGGGTCTCCATTTTGTCCTAACCGTGTCCCGCATACTGAAATAAACACTCTTTGTCTTTGCAAACTGAGTCTGAGGTCTTCCTTCAGTGACTCTTGAACCTTTACACTTTCTCTCACACCCTATGAGATACTGCCAATGTTTAATAGAAAATGATCAGAAGAAAATATTTGAGAATATTGACTATGCTTATCATATTGTGCAAATATTTGAGAAATCTATGTTTAAAGTCCAGAGAAGACACATGTTGAAGTGAGTAGTCAAAAATGAGAGCTGGGTGCAAACCAGAGTTACCTTCTGCATCAATCCAACCACAAACATTGGTCTAGTGACAGCATCTCTGCTAACGGAACACTCAGGTTTGTTCATTAAAATTCCCTATCAGTTTGGGAGATCAAGGGGAAAAAATAAAGTTCCCTACTCGTGGCATTTGTTGGTCCATTTAGAGATCTAGAATTGGTTTTGATTTCAAAATAAATTAGAAAACAAATCAATAAGTAATCTCTTGTGCATTTGTACTCTTCTGAAAAGTAGAGTACGTTGGGATGTTTTCCTACTTGTGTTTTCATGTATTACTACTGCCTGTGATGTGCCTTGAAAGTGATTGTCAGTTTACAAAATGCAACATCTATAAATGTGCTTTAATTACTCATTCATTTCAATCATTTAGTCAGCAAATACTTCTTGAGTAAATACTGAGCCAGGCTGCTCTGAATTCTACAGATACGGGTGGATGAGATTATCGAGTCCACGTCTCTCACAGCTATCTAAGTGATGTCTTAACCTGGCAAGCATAGGAGCAGCTGTGTGTTATGCTGGAAACAATTGGTCACTGTTCTGATGACCCCGTCAGGAAAAGTGGTCATTTGTATGAACTTCAGAAAGTGTTGGCTGCTTCTGCATCTCTCTCTCTCTCTCTCTCTCTCTCTCTCTCTCTCTCCTGTGCTCTGTCAAAGAAACTGTCCTTGTGTAAGGTCACAACACCTCCCCTAGGGCCTCTTGTGAGCAATTATTGGTTAGAGTGAAGCATGAAGACCTGTTAGGCTTGTGTCCATGTGGGAGTGACTCTGAAGGACTATCACAACATCAAAACCTCCAAAGAATTATATGAGCCTTCAGCTACAGTTTTGTTACTGTGTGACTTTTGTCACTGTCTACTTCTGCTCCTCTAACAGTCCACACACAGTCTCCATTTCCCACTGTTTCTAGCAAACACACTGGAACATGATGGGTACCAGAAATGGTCCTAGAATGTAGACTCTAAATAAAATTTTGAGCTGAATCACTTCTTGCTCAAAGTGGTGGGAAAACTAATTATAACTTTCACAGACCTTCAGACAAGCTTGTATTGCTAACACTACAACTCCAGTAAAACAGAGCAAGGCTCCGATGAAGAAATGGTACCCTGGGATGGGGTGGGGTATCTAGGTTCATATGCTTGAGACTCTTGGAACCCAAACGTACCTGGACCTGGTGGGCAGCAGAAATGCCCCGTTTGTCTCTTCCAAATACAAATCTTTCCCTCTTGCTTGTGGTTGATACAGTGATTGCTTCTTGAGAGACAGTACCTTGCCCCTCAGAAGCTACCTCTACCCACCCCCTAACCACCAGCCCTTGATTTAAGCTCAAGTCTCAGCATAAATCATCCAAGGAATTTGGGGTCTCCTAAGTAAGGGATGAGAACTACCACCTACCAGAACCTGCTACCCCAATAAACTGGTAGAAGCCAGAAAGGGATATATGAGACAAGAATGCAGGGTTATTGTGCTAAGAAATACAAAAGGTGAGCTGGAGAAATTGTTCAGTGGTTAAGAGAGTGTTTTACTCCTGCAAAAAAGGTAAGTTCTGTTCCCAGCACCCATGTCAGGCGACTCATAACCTCCTGTTAGCTACAGCTCCAGGGTGTCTGTCAGTCTCTTATGAACTCCTCAAGTGCCTGACTCATGTGCACTTACCCACACACAGACTTATCTTAGGGTTACTATTGCTGTGATGAAACACCATGACCAAAAGCAACTTGGGAGGAAAGGGTTTATTTCACTCACAGTTCCATAGACTAGTTCATTCATTCTCAAAAGTAGTGAGGGCAGGAGCTTGAGTAGGGCAGGAAGCTGGAGGCAGAATCTGATGCAACTCTTGGCTCACAGGTATCCCACCTTGTGGGTGATGTGGTATCCTTGGAAACCAAAGATACAGGAGAAAATCAGTTGACCTTGGTTTATAGTGGGACTAACTTGGCATGTGCTGTTGTACCATTCAGGGATGGTCCTGTGTCTTAGCTCCCTTAGACATTGTAACAAGGTACCACAGTCTGGAACAACAGAGCTCTTGAAGCCCAAATGAAGATATTGTGAAGATGTTTCTCCTTCTGGGGGCTTCATGGAAATATTCTTCTGGAAGTTTCCAGCTTCTGGTGGTTCAGACAATCTTGGCTGTGACCATATCACCCTCTGTCTCTGACTTCACATATCCTTTTTCCCATGAGTCTGTCCCTAAATTCTCTTTTCCTCTTTTTTTTCTGTTATTGTGGTATATGTGTGCGCACATGTGTGAGTTCATGTGTACACAGATGTGCATGTACTTATTTGTGTCTGTACATGTGTTCAGGCCAGGACCTGTGTAGGGTACATGTGGAGGCCAGAAGACAAACCTAACTGTAGTTATTCAAGTACATACAATACTTTTCTTTCTTTCTTTTTTTTAATCATTAGTTTGAGAAATATCTCTCACTGTTAAGGAAATCATGAAGTGGACCAGGCCAGCCCCAGGAATCTGCTGTCACAGCCTACTTGGTGGTGGAATTACAAGGATGTGTTGCTACACCACTTTTTTAGCATGGGTTCTGGAGACTGACTGAACTCAATCCGTGTTACTGGTACAGCATGCACTTTGCATCTGAGCTATCTCCCAAGCACCCCTGCCATGCTTCTTACAGAACACCTGGCAACTGAAGTAAGGTCTACGATAACGCATATGAACTCATCTTAATGGATATCTCTGCAAATACCGAATTTCCAAGTATGAGGCTATTCAGAAGTACTAGGAGTTAGAACTTCAGCATTTCCCTTGGGGAACACAGTATAGCACAGTATATCTTGAACATCAAAACCAAGAAAAAATATCTCATTTAGAATAACCTTGGACAATGCACTAGGCTGTCTATTTAGGGCATGGAAAGAGAAGCGGCCCAAGCTAAAGATGTGTGTGCTCACATACAGGGTGAACAATTCGGAAGAAAAACACACAGGAGTCAAGTACGGCAGTATGGCGGTAACACAATGAGGGCTCTGAAGATGTGGCCCAGTTGCATCCATTTAGCAACAAATTCAACTAGCTAACCCCAGTTCAAATTTGGATGGAGAAATGGATTTGGAGAGAAGAGGGTTAATTTATCGCACAGCATTTGGGTCTTGCTAGCCAGCACGATATGTTCCTCAGGCACAATGTAAATACTTAATAAATAAAGTGATTGAAGAATTAGTATTACATTTTGTCTTTTGCTATTGGATCAACTGTGGAACTTGTCACTGAACCAGGGAAGATTGAAACAAAACTGCTTTCGGTGAAAAAACAGAAAAACCGAGAGAGTCTTCTGTATGCTGAAGCTCTCTTTATCTAGGCTTTCTCTGGCTGGTCCAGGGCTTCCTAGACCACATTGGGGGTAGGAGGGGGCAGTCCAAGTGCCACAGCCTCCCTCATCCCACCAGAATATTCCTGGCACATACATCATGCATTCTCAGAGAATCCAGGTGGAACTGAGCTGTGAACCCAGTGGTACCCAGCTTTCTAACAGCTCTTCCCTGGCTTTCGCTGTCACCCCACCTGACTCCCCATTCACATCCTCCCCTTTACGTGCTAACATTCATTAGCACACAAGTCAAAATCCTCCTTCACATCACTCAAAGGGTTGCTCCTTCCTCCGCTGTCTAGTACTGACTGCACCACTGTGGGTTCAGAACCCTCACTTTGACTGAGAAGCCTTACAGGGCAAGTTACAGTCCTTACAGCCAATACTCTTGTTCTCTTCCTGTTTAGTTCCTGTTGAGACAGGTATGTTTTGTTTGTTTGTTTGTTGTTTTGTTTGGGGGGGGGTTGTTTTAAGTAAGGATCTGGAGGATTCGGATGTGAACGTGGAGAAAGGAAGCTATCCGGGTCTCTTTGGACACCTTTCCTGGGTTGTCTCAAAGAGTAGACTATTACAGAGGAAGGAAATATGGCAGGAATAGGTAGTCAACAACTTAGGAGTAGGCTGTCCCAATTCAACTAGGGGCCAAAGCCAGTAACAGTGTCTCCAAAGTTTTAAAAGGTCTATTCTCTTTTAACTCTGGCAGGCAGTTCTAGTGCTGGCACGGTAGGTCTGCAGTCTGTAGGTGAAGGCTAGGGCAAGAGAAAACAATTACAGACCCAATAGCTAGTCCCTCCATCAAGGAGGATTTCAGCTTTCTAAAAAGACTTCTGACTAAGTCTGAAAAGAATTGCAGGTGAATTGAAAACAAAGTGCAGATGGTTTCAGTATCTGCTTTTCCAAGAGGGCAATCACTAGATCAACATAACTCAGCTGGCTGGTGGTGGAACCACAGGTACGGTCCCTACACACCAGCACGTGGATTAGCTGGAGTAGCGTTAGAATGGCGAGTGGGAGATGTACGCATGCTCCAGTGTTGCCAACCTCCACCGCCTCCAGGAGAACTGCTCCTATGATCTCACCTTCACCGGAAATAAGCTGGAAAAGAAATGCTGAGGGTTGTTGTTCAGCCTGGGCAACTGACTCAACGCGAAGTCATCTTAGGAAGCAGGAGAATCTGTAAGATATGGAGGAGGGGACGTGGGAAAGGAGGCCCCATGCACAGCCAGGACACGGAAGAAACTCAACACTCAAGGCTTTGTTTAGAAAGGTAAGTGAACTGAGAATGCAATCCTCAAAACCCCACAGAGAATCCAGGGCAGGAGTCAAGGGCAAATTCCTGGTGTTTACAGGGGTGAGCTCCGCGTGCTAGAAGGAAACTGACAAAGAGCCCTTCATTTCTGACACATTTTAGGTTCATAACCTAACATACAGTTGGTAGTCACTTTTCAAAGTAGCTGTGTTCTATCATGTCCACCACAAACACCAAATTAACAGATACCGAACCACTGCTCCTACGGAGATTTCTGGCTTGGCTTCTTGGGAGCCTCCCAGTCACAGCATTTTCATCATGCCTAACCTTGATTTCAGCTGTGTTTCTCTTTAAAGACACCTTATTCAACATGTGATGTTAATTAACGCTGGGTTCGTGGCCAACAGCACAATTACTTATACCTGAACGTAACTTATGCAAGGGGTGCATTTCCTCTACAAGGCACGGGCCTTCCTGTGCTTACAAACACTCATTAGCTCCTCCACTCTACAAAGAAACGTTTATACATAGAAAAACAACCAATCAAAAATGCTTAACGCAGGGAGCGAACAAGACCACAAAAAGGACACTTGTTTACAATGTAACCACTGAAAGGAAAAGGCGGAAAATCGCTCTGTTTAGCAGCCGTGGTGGCTGTGCCTATGAGCTGACGCTGCTTTTCCAGTTTCCTGTACCTATCTGTAAGTGACGATGAAGTCACCCCCAGTATTAATGGGGGTGTACAAATAAATTTTTATCATATGTGTGTGAATTGAAAAATGAGATCTGAAAATAATGACCATCAGCAATATGGATGAGACTTTATTGTTAACATAAATGCTTACAGAGTCCGGGTGTTTGACACTATTGATGACACCACTCTAGACAGATTCATGATTAAGTCCACAGCACATCAAACAGTAGGACTGAGCAAGCAATCCATTATCCGTGTTCTTTTGAGTTCAGGGCATCCTGGCTATGAGACTCCTTGGCTTACAGTCTGCTGACCTGGTGTATCTGTGGTTTTCATTTAACAACAGAGGCCGTTCTGCTTTGCGTTTGGGGCTGTGGTTCATTGCTTCCTACTCTGTTTATTCTGTCTAGCGGTGGTTTCCCCCTCTGTAGCTGGATATATGACAAGTGTTTGACTCTCCTGTTTTCCTGCATGCTCACCACACGTGGAGTAGAAGACGCCTGTTTGCAGACTCTGTCCTGGTCAAGGAAGTGTGAACACAGCCTAGGGTCAACAGATTTCTAAAGGTATCATCTCTGCTCTCAAATAAACTAAATGCTAGCCAGAAATTCCAGCTTCCCAAGTCCAGCCCTGCTACATTTTTCTAGACAGTCATTCCCTATCTCAAGCTCTGCAGAAACCAGTCGGCTTGGGTTATGATGATTCTTTGTTACTAGAGGTCTCCCTAGTAGGAACTGAGTTAGGCCATCCTAACATGCAGAGTGCCCTACATTCTCTTTTTCTGTTATTGAAACTACTTTTCTGTGACTGAGAAAAGATAATTAATCTGAGTGGAATTTCTTTGACCTCCCAGCATAACGTGGGCCCATTTCCTGAACCTGGATTGACCCCCCTCCCCACTCTCTTCTCTACTAAAAGGAATAACTAAGCAGCAAGACATGGCAGTGTATGACTGTAATGCCAGGAAGGGGAGGTAGGAGGATTACCAGTTTAAGGCCAGCCTGGCCTACACAGTGAGGCCCTGCATCAAAAAAATTCAAAAGAAAATAAATGACCAAGTGAACGACCATTCCATGCTTTCATTGGCGGACACTTCCTGTCCTGCCCATGGCTCTTCTCCTTCTTTTCTATTCAAGGATATCACTTGGTAATAAAGATCCTTTCTTGTTCCAGCATCAATGACGACATCACACTTTAATTTCCAAAGACACAGCAAACAACACAAAGACACTTTTAGGTGCATGTGTGGTAGAAGATGGATTAACATGTACTTTAGAGGGGTCAGCGCATTTTTGCTAACAAATGAGACAAGAGTTTTGTTATTTTTGATGGTGATTTACAAACTGCAAAGGTTCTGGAAGGATATGTCAATGGTCACTATACCTTGTGATAGTAATTGCTACTGGAATTTTGTATGTTCATATATTTGCATGTTTTTTCTTGTTTCTAATGTCAAAAGTAGCAAAATACTATGCAAAGTAAGGATAATGAAAATAAAGGAATGTAATTTTTTTAAAGTATTATATAATGTTTATATAAAGGAAAATAAGTCTTTTGGATAGACTAGAATTTTAGTTGAAGAATGTTAAATACAGAATATAAAAATGCACCTATTTTCTCCTGTTGTCTAGTTTCGAACAGTAAGCACATATTGCTTTTGTTCTAAGAACCATGCATTTTTAACATTTCAAAATGATTTTTTAAACATCCTAAAAGAAAACTAATGCCTAGTATATGTGTTTCCTTTTCTAAGGTATTTTTTTTAACAGCCCAGGCAAATGTGTGCATAACCCAAATCAAAGAAGTGTCCTTGGCTTGCTGGGTAATCACGTCAAAAGACAATGAGTGCTCTTTTGTGGTATTAGGGGTTGCCACAAGCATGCGGCTGTTCTTGGCATCTTCAGCTGAGGCTGCTTTGATATGACTCCGACCGATAGCATGTCTGGTTAGTAAAAACACACACCAAATGGTAAGAAAATGAAGAGAGTGCCTGTCACCTCAGGTAACACGTCTCTAAGAAAGAAAGGAAAACTATCAACTAAACTACATGGTACAGAAAGCCACTTCTTAATTCCAGGCATAAATGAGTTGGAAGCTCTCTTTCCCTTGGGAAAGCAGATAACAAAAATGACAATAATATTTCAGATGAGATATCATTTTATTCTATGTTGATAAATGTTTCATATAGCTATTAATTGAACAAACAACTTTCCCCCTTTCCTCTTGATAAAACATGACTTAATTCTTACTTTGCTGGCGAAAGAAAATAGCAGTCATTTCATTATTAGGATCATAAATTTGTGTATGTTACTGAGGCTTGCTAATAATAAGCTAGACATTTTTGTCCTTGTTCTAAGGAGTTACCTGATGGAGAGGCTGAGCTGTGTGGCTTCATTCTGTAATTTCAAAATTTTTGTTTGGCAGGCATAGTAAAATTGGTGGTAATGATGCCTTATTTTGCGAGTGCCTTTCATCTGGAGATCTCAAAACACCCCACATTTACAGCGTGTGACTATTAGGTCACTCTGACTCTGTGTCAGAACTATATTTTCAAAATGCTTAAAACTTTCCATCCTTTATCCTCCTTCTCATATTTGTTGGTGCTTTTGAATTTTTTAAAGAAAATTGTATTATTTAGACAACTTGGAGACTAGTTTTTAAACAATATAGAATTTCTAAAATGCTACATAAAGTACAGAGGGAAAAATTTTAGCACATCCAGAGTAAAAAGGCATGAATTAAAAGTATTTATAACATTTCATTTACCTATTTATATCGGTCTCTGGTAGGCATTCTACATTTGACTTCATAAAACATTTTTAATTTTTTATTATTTTTATTGAGCTATACATTTTTTATCCACTCCCCTCCCTTCCTCCCCTCTTTCCTTTTACCCTCTCCTATGATCCCTATGATCCCAGTTTACTCAGGACATCTTGTCTTTTTCTCCTTCCTCTATAGATCCATGTATGTCTCTCCTAAGGTCCTCTTTGCTGTATAGGTTCTCTGTAGTTGTGGACTGTAGGCTGGTTTTTCTTTGCTTTATGTCTAAAAGCCACTTATGATTGAATACATATTTTATTTGTCTTTCTGGGTCTGGGTTACCTCACTCAATATGTTTTTTTTTCTAGATCCATTCTTTTGCATGCAAATTTCAAGATGTCATTATTTTTTACCACTGACTTTTACTCCATTGTGTAAATGAGTACCGTATTTTGTTTGGTTGAGGGGCATCTAGGTTGTTTCCAGGTTCTGGCTATTACAAACAATGCTGCTATGAACATAGTTGAGCACTTATCCTTGTGGTATGATTAAACATGCATCATGAAACATTTTAGGAGTCCTTCCAGATGAATGCAATCACCAAAATTTATAGGAGAAAGCTATGCATATAAATGGTATGGCTAATGTGAAAATTTCCAACTACAAAACCTGGCTTTAAAACCAGCATTTTCCATGTAACATTTATAGAAACATGGTTGTTCTTCAATTAGGTTGTTCCACAATTGTTTCTGGAAGAAGTTTTGACCACTCAGATTTGTCTTTGCCTCTTTCATCTATTTATCTTCCCAGCTATTGATTGCAAGACTCAGAGCAGGCTCAATGGCACTGACAGCTACTCTCTGTGGTGGTTGTGTCTCTGATGGCTCAAAGCAGATGGAGAGATAAGCAGAAGATGCTGTGTTTGCAGTGTTTCTCAACATCCCTAATGCTGTGACCCTTTCATACAGTTCTTCATGTTGTGGTAACCCTCGGCCATGAAATTATTTCATTGATACTTAATGGCTATAATCATGTTTCTGTTATGGATTGTAATATAAATATCTGGTATGCAGGATATCTGATACATAGTATGACTTTTAAGGTATATGGTGTCAATGCTTAGATATTGTGGTGGTTTTAATGAAAATGAACCCATTGACCCATATCTTTGAATGCTTAATCCCACCATGGAGTAGAGCTATTTGAGAATTAGAAGGATTAGGAGGTATGGCCTTGTTGGAGGAAGTGTTGCCTTAATAGAGGAAGTGTGTCACTGTGGGTGGGGTTTGAGGTTTCCAAAATCCATGCCAGACCCAGTGTCTCTCTCCCTGCCTGCTGCCTGGGATCAGGGATGTAACCTGCAGCTCCTTCCCCAGCACAATGTCTGCCTACCTGCTGTCATGCTCCCCACCATGATGATAATGGACTCATCTCTGAAACTGTAAGTAAGCCCCAATTAAATGGCTTCTGGTACAAGAGTTGCCTTGGTCATGATGTCTCATCACAAAAATAGCACAGTGACTAAGACAGGTGTCAAATTTCCATTCATGATCGTGGGTTAGCAATGAATCACCTCATCACTTTCAGAAGTCAAATACAAGAATATATATTATTATAAATTATCAAGTCAAATATTTCTGAATTGAATTTATCATGATTAAGAGGCTTAAAATATTTTAGACATAAAAGAAGACATTTTCACAAAAATGAGAGCAGTAACAGGGATCAGGATAAGAATTCATCAGTGACTGGATTACTTATCAGCATTTCAAATGCAACTGTAATGACAATAAAAGACACCGTAGAAGAATGATGGAAACTGTTGAAAATGCCGAAGGTAAGTGGCAGCTGGGAGAGGACCTGTCTCATTACGGGCTGTGCTTCCCAATGCTGGTGTCCTTTGACACATAAAGAGGCCATTATGGAAAACAGCATACGTTAGATAAAACAGAAGGACATGGAACATTCTAGGAGCTAAACGGCCATATTCTGATGCCAAGAGCACAGAGGCTGCCAGACAGTGTGAAATAATCAGTGAAACCCATGTAACCCAATGGGCAAATGAGGGTTAAAACAATAACTGAGGACACAGTGAGCCAAGTGACTAATGAGTTGAGACTGTCAAATACGAGTTTATTTTAGAATTTCAGACAGGAGCAGACAGTAAAGAAGCCATTGTTATTCAGAGAAAGACAAAGTGAATAAATTCCTCCCCAGACTGCTCAAGCTACCAATATTGTTTGGTCGAGAAAATCTTCACTTTTCTCTCACATCATCGGAACAAAATGATCTGTCACAACCTTAAAGCATTGTCTCGATTAAATCACACGCCTGATGTAGTGTTTTAAAATGTTATTGATACACTGAGATAATAAAAATCACAACAAGTGATACTAAGCTGAGCAGAGAAGGTGCCAAACACCCAGTTGGCAAAACAGGAAGATTTCACTAATGTGGTCAAGCCTTGGCACATTAAACACTTTCCCTGTGTTCAGAGAGAGGTCTGGCCAGTAGAGATACCCATAAAGATTTAGGGAAAAGACCAATTCTATATCAATACAGGCAGGCCACTGAATTCATACAGTGGTTTGGGATCTTATAGGAAAAAATAGAAATACAGCATCATAAGCTAAAGAACAAATCAGAAATTAGAGACTGAAGAGAAGACTTGGCAGTTAAGAAACAGACTATTCTTCCAGAGAACCCAGGATCCATTCCCAGCACCCACATCAGACAGCTTAAACCACTGTTACTCCAGTTCTAGTGAATCTGACACCCTCATTTGGTATTTATGTAGTACATACAGGCACATACACATATGTTTTTAGAACTCAGAGATTTTCATCATGTATAATTTTTAAGTTTTCTTCTGCACATAAGAGCCCTTATATATCTAATGCAGTCAACACATTTATTTTAAAAATCCTGTTCTAAAATGGCCTTTTCCCAGACCTAACATTTCTTCCATGATGATGTTAAATTCTGTTACCAGAATGGACAGTAAATCAATACTGGAAGAAAAAAAAAAACAAGTTGGAGGACTCATGCTGTCTGATTTCAACCCTTATTCTAAAGCCAGAGTAAACAACACTCTATGGCACTAGAATGCACAAAGGTAAGAAAAAAACAATGAAATATCTTTAAGATAATCATTTTAATAAAGATATCAAGACACTTCAAAAGGTAAAAGATTTTCTTTTCTTTTCAATAGACTGTGCTGGGATAAATTACTTATTATCAACACAAATGTGAACCCTTAATTCAGAATATTAACTCAGTTAACTCACACATAATTAAAAATGAATCAAAGTTACTAATGGAAGAGTTAGAACTATAAATATTCAGTAAAAATAACATAGGACAAATCTCTGACTACAGCTAGACAAAGTGATCCTAACGATTTGCCACAATTATAAGTTAAAAAAAGAAAATAGTTATGCTGTGCTTGGCGGTGCATGCCTTTGATCCCAACATTCAAGAGGCAGAGGCAGACAGTTCTTTAGGAGTTTGAGGCCAGCCTGGTCTACAGAGAGTTTCAGGCTAGCCAAGGCTACATAGAGAAGCCCTGTCTCAAACTCCCCCCCCCAAAAAAAAAATAAAGAAACTGAAACTTCTCTTCCCTTTATGGGGAATGAAAAATAGTACAGCCATTTTGGAAACACAGTTGGCCCATTGTATCCATTACTTTTGTCATTGTCGTGACCAAGCACTTGAGGAGCAACTCAAGGAAGAGATCATCTGGGCTCATGGCAAGAAATACAGAATGGAGCAGTGGTTCACAATGGTGTGGGCAGTGGCTCACTCATACCTGACCAGTTTACAAAACGAAAGCTGGCCAGAAGTCAGTTTAGAGTGTAACCCTGGAGACTTGCCTCTTGGTGACTCACTTCCTCCAGCTAGGCCCCACCTCACAGGGGATCCATAACTGTTGTGGGAGCTCCTTCCGCTCCTTCAGCCAATAGCCGCTGAGATACCAG
>LOEQ01001310.1:215839-226651 GCA_001685075.1 Bramus lutescens
AGAAGCAACATGTGATCTGCCCCACTGTGAAAGGTACTGAGCCACATGGCTAACTTAGATAAGAATAATGAGTTAATATAAGCTATAAGAGCTAATAAGAAGCATGAGCTAATGGACCAATCAGTTTATAACCTAATGTAGATTCTGTGTAATTTTCTTTGGGGCTTGCCGGCTGTGGGGAAATAGGCAGGGCAGAAACCCCAATGAGCAGGCCCCTCATGTTACATCATTAGATCTCAGAGGCTTACATGGCAAGTCTTCCCACCAGAGTTTTCTCTTTGTTTTCTTTCTTTTTTTTTCACATTCTCAGGAATGTCTTCTCTATTTTGGTATTTTGCCAGTTCCCATAAATTTTTATATCAGCTTGTTAAGTTTCACAGAAGCCACTGTTGAAATTCTGCTAATTTGAAAGATGAACTTGAGTCTTTCTACCTGTGCATTAATGTCTTCTATTTATGCAAATCTTCAAAATCTTTTGATTAAAAATGTAAAATGTTTCCACAGGCTGGTCTATGTTTGTTAATTTGTTACTAGAAACCTCTGCCTATTTTGTTGCTTTTATAAATACCACCTGGTGCTTTCTATTTCTTTCTTGTAGTTTATTATGAGACTTGCAGCATAATGTTAAGTAAACATGCTAATGATGAGCAATCATTCTAGTTTTAAATACCATGTGAATGTGAACGCAACAGAATAGGAAGCTTAGGCTTGCTCCTCATCCTGAGTAGATATCCCAATCTGGATTAAAGATATGCCTTTCTGCTCCTTTATTCTAGGTAGCTTTTTAAGATTATATTTCCCCCAAAATATGTTTACATATTTAGTCTCTGTGTGTGAACATACATAAGCAAACACACACACACACACACATACACACAGTATATCAGGCTGTATGCATATAACACATGTGTGAGTCAGAGGACAGCTTGCTGGATTCAGTCTCTATTTCCAAGGAGAATTGTGAGTTCCCTGATAAAACTCAGTTTGTCATACTTTGTCACAACAAACACCTTTACCCACTGAGCCATCTCATAGTGCCCTTTTATAAGAGTTTATGGTGTCTGAACATTGACTTTTGTAAAAGGCTCTGCTTCATTTATTGCAATCAGATAAAAATTTTCACCATCAATTTAATGTATGTGTATGAAGTGTGTATAATAGGGAGGCATACATGTTTCTGGTTTCACAAGTGTGTGAAGGCCAGAGGTTGACCTTTGGTGTCTTCCACTATCGCTTTCCATGATTTGTGTTTACTTTGTACAGTTCTCTTCAAACTTGAGTTTTTATTTATCTATATAATAGCCTGAGAGAACAATTCATAGCTGTGTAACAATCACATGTTGAGTTTTGTAAGCAATGCCAAGCAGTTTTCTGGAGTGGCTATGCCCATTTATATTCCCATCAAGGACGCATGAATGACCCAATTTCTTTGTCTCACCAGCATTTGGTGCTAATTTGCATTTACCTATTCAGCTAGGCATGTGATCACATGTATAGTAGTCTTGAATTACATTTTCATAGTGGATAATTATATTGAACTCATTTTCATGTAGAATTATTTTTATGTGCCCATTTGCTTTGTGTGCACCCACCTTGGTTTAATATATCATCCTTGGATAGAAGATGCATCAAATAGTAAGCTGATAAGAACAGTTAGTGCACTTGATCATAGCTAAAATGCTGAGAAACCATCTTACCTTATATAGTTAGCCAGGGTTTCGTACTTGAGTGAAGAGTTCACTGACTTAGCTAGTAGCTACCTTTGTCATTTCTCCTCGTGAGAGAATGCTGGTTTTAGTCCTACTGAAATGCCTGTCCAATATTTACATGGGTGCTGGGATTCAGTGTCTGGTCTTCATGATTACATAGTAAGTGCTTTACCTACTGAGCCATCTTCTCAGCTCCTTCTTGAATCTTCTAATGGAGTGGATTACAACTGTGTTGTTATGAAAGGATAGACATATTGATCAATGACACAGAACAGAGATCTCTTCAAAATGTAACAATACTTAAAATAGATAACCAAGGAATAGTAAGTGTAGGAGAAGTAAGTCAGCAACAGTTCCACCATAAATCAGCGATTTATCATTTGCATAGTAATGGCAAGGCATTTATTGCTTTACAAAAGCATGCAGAAATAAGATTTACAGGAAATCATATTCTTAAGGGTAGAAAATTCATGACAGATAGAATGTAGCTTTTGTGTGTGTTTGCATGCATGGGTGCATTCAGGTGTGTGTGTGCGTGTGTGTGTGTGATCACTAAATCTGGCTTTTTCATAGATGCTTCATTTATTTTGCATCTATGTTCACACCTGGCATTGGAGTTCTCTCCACTGCACAAACAATTTAAACTTTTAACTGCTGCATAACCAAGTACTTTCAAACACAGAGGCTTAAAGCAACAATCTTTTTTTCTTTTAATCATGCTTCCCAGGTTTGTGAGTTGGACTTTTGAGTAGCGTTTCCCTGGGAAATTTTTCAGTTCTGTGTGGTATTAGCTGAGATCAAGGAGTAGCATTCAGCTAGTGAATGGACTGGGCTGAAGTCCAAGACAAATTCAAATAAAAATATGTCTTGGCGGGAAGGCTGGAACGCTAGGCTTATTTGGGCCCCTCGTCTCCATATAGTTCCAGGGCTTCGCCACATGAACTATACAATAGGGAAGTCTTATTTTTCACATAATAACTCCAACATCTAAGAAACCAATGAATACCCACCCTTCCTTTTAAAAGCCAGTTTCAGAACTGATGTAGCATCACTGCCGTCACACTTTAATGGGAAATAAATAAATAAATGCAAGTCTTGGTAATGAAAACTGTAGTGGAAAAGACATTCACCTCTTCTTGGAAATAATACCAAACAATTCACATCTCCATATCTACCATAATATCTATTTATGATTTTATTTTCAGGACCAGACTACCCTGATAACATAAGTTTGGATTATTTTCTATTTTTCTGTCCTCAAGAAAACATTTAGAATGGTTTTACTATCTATTCTGCTTCTTAAGTTCTTGGTAGAGGTTCCTTCTAAAGCTCTCAGTATCTAATCTTTTCTTTGCAAAGACATTGATTTCAAGACTACTCCAGCTTTCCATTTCTTCCTGAGTTGATTTTGGTAAATAATTTTTTCAACAATTCATTCTTTGTGTCTATTTTTTCAATATATTGGCCAAATTGTTACTGTTCTCATTTTATGTACTCCAATAGTTATGTCAACTTTATTATTAAAACACATACTGCTCATGATTTATCAGTGAAGCTAAAATCCTTTGACTTTCTTTCAAAATTTCAGAAACTAAAATGGTTACTAATTTCTATTGCATATTTGAGTTTTTTCTTAATTTTCTGTTTTCATCTTTTCTATTTGTTTCTCTTCATCTTATGTTTAGTTCAATTTTTTGTTTTATGTCTTTTGTGTCATTCATAACATATCCCCATTCTTTTATTTTATTTTATTTATATTTATTTTGAGAAAGGGTCTCACTGCATAGCCCTGACTGGCCTTGAATTCAAAGAGATGCTCCTGTCTCTGGCTCCCAAGCATTGTTATGAATATCACATTGATATGAATATCACATAACATGAGAGAGAGAGAAATGAGGCAGGAGGAGGAGCCACAGCAGCAGCTACCTCTCTTTGGGAGAGAGACAGAAAAGGGAGGGACTCAGACTAGAAGCATAAGATCAGCTTGCCTTGGCAGTCAGGGGATGGNTGATGGTGGTAGTGATGGTGGCTTGTCTCTTAAAGGGACAGGACAAATTATTACACTATGGTATATTATTTTCAAAGCAATCTAATATTCTATTACCTGGGATTAATATTGGGTTGGATCATGCAGTTGGTCAAGTATCAGTTTTTGTCTTTCTAACTATCTGACCCAGAAGCATCTATAGAAATATCTTTGTTTCCATTGCACTATAATTTCCTTCTTTAGCATAAATCAAGTAGATTCATATGCAGAGTTTGTTGTTTGTGGGTATTATCCTTTTACATAGATCTATTGACCCATTCTTGTGATAACACTATAATTATTGCAATAATTAAAATGTTATAAAAATCTGAATAACAGAGCAAGTTTTTTTTCTGCTAAGAAAGTTGGTTGCTCTTGGCCCTTAACTTGCTGTGATAAATATCAACATTCTAGTGATCCTGTCAATTTATACATAGACTCAGGCCATTTCATTAGAATTATGCTCAATCTAGTAGATCATCTGAGGAGAACTGACATTTAGAATAAATAACTCGTTCAGTGTGTGAATATAGTGTCTGCTTATCTTTTCGGGTCTTTTAATTTTTCTTGGAGATTTTTAGAAATTGTTTTCTGAATAGTTACACACAGCTTTGGTCAGTTTGCTATTCTTTTGATTATAAATATTATCTTATTGTTCTAACTCAGTGATAATGTACACAGAAATATAATACATGCAAAAACTTGGTAAAATAATTCATGAAGTTTAAAATCTGTCAAAAACACAGATTTTTAAAGTACACAATTATGTTATGATATGTTATATATGAATAACTTTTCTTTCTACTTAAATTCTTGTTTCCTTTTGATTTATTGTACTGGATAAGATCTATTGTAAGATGTCTTGGAGTAGTGATAGCTAATTCAATATCACTATATGTTATCAAATATTGTTCTAAATCTATTTCATTGATCACATCATTTTCACCTTTATGCTATCAATATGGACTATAGATTTTATAATCTAAAACTAAGATTTCTGGAAAAAATCATACTAAATCAATATTTCATACTATATATAATATAATATATAAGTATATATACATATATATGTTCTTTGATTCTGAAGTTCTTAAAACTTGTTCTATCATGACCATATGTGAATTTGACCTGTAACTTTTTTTAATATCCATCCTATAATTTTGTTATGAAAATTTCACTAGTCAAACAATGTGAGCTTGGACAAGTTCTTCCTATTTTATTCTCTGTAGAAAAATTAGCATTTTTCAGATATTTTATAAAATTTATTACCAAATAACCTATTTCAAGTGTATTTAAAATTTCTGTTTCTTATGCCAATTTTAATGCCATTTTTCTAGGACTTTGTTTCTCAAATGTATTGGCTGAAGTGTGGTATGTGAGGTCTACATAAATGATACCTTTTTGTTTCTTATAGATATTTCTGCATTCTCCATATTTTTTCTTGATTAATCTCATAAGGAGTTTATCAATTTTATTACCATTTTCAAAACACCACTTTTTTGGTTTTATTGATCCTACCCCATTTTTTGGAAAGAGAGGTCAAAGTGCATATCTATATTTTTATTATTTATTAGTAAAGTAAAGAAATTTTTCATTACAAATCCAAAATCCTGAGAATGAGGCAGGTCATCAGAACAATCAAATGGAAAAGAAAATTGAGAGGGCCAGATGTGATGAGACATGATGTAGACCAGTCTCAGTGAAACTCATACGTTCCAGGGTAGGAGCATGAGGATTAGAATTATTAAGCAAAAGTAACAGAGATATGAGAGGAATAAAAGACAGAAACACAGAACAGCTTCAGGAGGGACATTCAGTGAATGCTGAATCCTGAATCCTTTATTTTCCACATTCATATAAACTTCACTCCAAAAGGGGAGGGGGGGAGTCAACAGACTTTATTAATTTGATATAAGAAATAGACTAGAATTCTCTGACCTTAGGTCCAGGTGGAGCAGATTTACCTCTATACCCAAAATACTAATTAACCACACCCTAGGTCAGAATCTCTTGTTTGTAGCCATACCTGTTGTCAACAACTTTGAAAGAGCTAAAATAAGCTCAAACTCCTGACCGCCAGTCAAGGTGGAACAGGCTCACATCTGTGGGCCCTCACAGAGACTCCTTTACTACCAGCAGTTGGGATGCAAAGCCAGGCAGACTTTTGTGCGTCTGACACCAGCCTGGCCTACACGGAAAAACCTTGTATGGTGGTTTGAATGAAAATTGCCCCCATAGCCTCATATATCTTAATGTTTAGCTCCTAGTTGGTGGACCATTTAGGAACAATTAAAAGGTTATGGGAGTGACTTTGTTGGAGGAGTTATATCTCTGGGGGTGGGTTTTGAAATCTCAAAGCCCAGCTTTATTTCTGCCATGTGCTTGTAGATGAGATATAAACTCTCAGCTACTGCTTCAATGTCATGTCTGACTGCCTGTTGCTATAATTCCTATCATTATGATTATGAAGTAACTCTCTGAAACTATAAGGAAGCCTCCAATTAAATGCTTTCTGTTGTAAGCTGCCTTGGTCATGGTGTCTCTTCACAGTAATAGAACAGTAACTAAGAGAACTGATCACACAAGGAGGGGAAAGAAAGAAAAAAAGGAAAGGAAGGAGGGAGGGAGGGAGGAAATGAAAACGAAAGAGAGAGGGAGGGCAGGAGGAAGGAAGGGAATGAAAGAGAAAGAAAAAGAGAGGGAGGAAGGAAGTAAAGATGAAAAGGAGGTAGGAAGTGAAAGAGAAAGAGAAAAAGCTTCCTTCCTTCCTTCCTTCCTTCCTTCCTTCCTTCCTAGGAAGGAGGAAACTGGGAAACATAATAGGAAGAAGGAATATCTCAGCTGGGAAAGACCTAGGAGGAAGACTAGAACATGGGTTTAATATCTAGCAATAGGCCTGGGAAGAGAGCATCCTAACCACTTTTTCTGTAGAATATGAGAGTAATAAGTGATGCATCCCAGGTAGAAATCTCACTGGAGGGTAGAAGACAGTCAAGAAAGAAGAAGTCAGGAATAGACACCACAGTTCCATGCAGAGGTGACTGAAGTATCTTTCAGTAGTGGTCTTGAGCCAAACATCAAAGTGTCTCATCCTCCTTTGATGACTTTGACCTCACAACTAATTCTGCTGACTTCTCGTAAGCATGTCCCCATATTTACATGTGAGCAGCTTGGCTATGATACACCTACATGGGATTTTGTTTTTATTTGCCCTTTTGCAGTGTCACAGTACTTTAGAGTGATGGTTTTCTGTTTTTAATCCTGTCTTAACAATTGTAAGTCAATTTCACTTCCAATACATTTCTGCCCCACTTTACTTCTACTTTCTTCTCCAGAAATTGTAAGCATGTAAGTGGTAGGTGTTCCTTACTGTTCCTTAGTTGTTCAGTCCATTTTCCATCTTTAAATGGAATTTTCCCCTAAACTATTTTCTGATGAATTAGTCCCCTCTTCTGATAGGCGTAAACTCGGCAAACTCACCACTGAGTTTTCAACTCCAGATTATGGTTTGCTTATAAATCTCCAGCATCTCCACTCATTCTCTGTTGAAATACCTAGAACAAAGAACAGTTACTCAAGGAGATGTTTGTATCGTGCCTCAAGTATTGAATCCCCTATGGACCTCTTCCATTATGGGCTGTTTCTTTTGGATTTGTCTATCATCTCATTTATTTTATGTGCTTTTGAACTGAGTGCCAGCTATTATGTCTAAAACATTTCCTAATTTAAACTCAGCTTTCTGTTATCCTTCCCGGGATGTAATTTCTATCATTTTGGCAAACAGTTAGGGGTCCTAAATCTGGAATCACCTTCATTATTTGAGGTTGAGATTACTTCAAGCTCATTTAAGTTATGGAAGAGCTGGCTTCCATTTCCAATTCTCTCTACTCCTTGAGTCAGCTGTTTAGGGAAGACATTGACAGCATGGGGACCCTTGTTAAAAATGTAATTTGTTTAAATTTATTTTATATGTATTGGTGTGAAGGTGTCAGAGCCCTGGAACTAGAGTTACAGACAGTTGTGAGCTGCCATGTGGGTACTAGGAATTGAACCCAGGTCCTCTGGAAGAATAGCCAGTGCTCTTAACCACTGAGTCATCTCTCCAGCCCCTACTTCTTGTCTCTCTTGGTAGGCCCTTGTCTGCCATATTCTGGGGGAAATGGGACCTAAATTGAACACACACAGCAACCAAAGAAGGGTTAAACTTGTTTCTTCTAAGACTCAACTAGGTCTACTGACCCACCCTAGCCCTTCCCAAGATCCCAGCTTAATCCAGGGATTTCGGATCATTAATTCAGTTTTGATGGATGCTATTGCTTAGTCTCCTTCTCTCTGACATTGTTTTACACAGCTGTGCTGTCCACTGCTCATGGCTCTGCTATTATTACATCACAGAATTTGATCTATGTTTTCTTAATTCTGGGTTGGCTTGCTGGAAAGTTTCTTTCTTCCTGTGAGCTTAGAGACCAAAGAAAGCCTTCCTACTGCAGGACTTATGCACAATCTTGTCTTGTTCAATTTCATTGTTCTAGAATACCCTTTCATGATTTTTTTTAGTAACACACTTGAAATATTTAACATACAAAAGCAAAATTTAAGCTTAAAATTTTTATAGGAAAAAACTATTAGTGAATAAAAGAATATACTTCTACTCCTGGAAATTATGCATTTTTGAAATGTTTTTCAAGATAAATAAAATAATTAATCTCTCTTCTTTTTGTTATGTTCTAATAGTTTTATTGATGACTAATAAGCCTCCAATGAGTCAGCATACCATCACATGCTCATATTGGGATTGGTAGGTAACCACAGCAGTTATTTATTTAACACAAAGTTCTGGTGAGAGAGATGTGGGAGAGAGACAGAGGGAGAGAGTAAGAGAGAGAGTAGAGAGAGAGGGAGAGAGAGACTGATTTGCAAAATGCTAGCCATCCCAGGGCTTCTACTCATCAGTTGTGATACCGCCTGCACAACTCACCTACTGACTCAGGATGAACGGAGTTTTCAGTGAGTGTTGAATGAATAGGAAGAGCAGAATCCCAGACGAAAACCTGTGAAATTATGACTTTTTAAATTGAAGCAAATCATTTTGTTTCTCTTTGTTGTTTTTGTTTGTTTGTTTTTGTTTGGTTTGGTTGGTTGGTTTTTTGAGACAAGGTTTCTCTGTAGCTTTGGAGCCTCTCCTGGAACTAGTTCTTGTAGACCAGGTTGGCCTCGAACTCACAGAGATTCGCCTGCCTCCGCCTCCCGAGTGCTGGGATTAAAGGTGTGCGCCACCACCACCCGGCCATTTTATTTCTTTTTAAGATACATAGCCAAAGAGTTGGAATATGTAGGAAGATACATGGGAGGTATTCCAATGTCCTAGTAGTGTCCTTCCAAATGGCTGCCTTCTGACTAGTGATGCATGCTTTAACTCTGAAAACAGTACTACCGTGCCAGAGACTGTGAGGAAACTGTGCAGGACATAGAGGGTTAAACCATAAAATACCACGAGATCAATCAGTAGCTTCAGTACCGTTTCATCCCACTGCCAGGAGCATGGCTATATATCTGTAACATAGATGAGCTGCTCAAGGGCCTTCCACATCTTTGCTGAAGTATTAGTACCTGCCTCGTTTGATCATGGTTGATATTTTATGTCCATAAGATATTCAGGGTCTGGGAGGTCTATCAGGTTATCTCTTCTTGGCTATATTTTTCTTCTCCAGGATGAATACTGTCCTGAAGGATCATCCTTCAGTCACGGTCCAAAACAGACCTTATGAGTTCCGCAGGAACAAGATGGTGCCATCAAGTCCCTCCCTCAGGGCTTGGAAAACACTGCAGAAGAGGAAGAGGGAAGAATGTAAGAGCCATAGAGGATGAAGGATACTGCAGGAAATCAAGGCCTTCTAGACGCAGCAGAGCTGGCACGCGTAGGAATTCACAGAGACTGTGGCAGCATGCGCGCACAAGTTGGGGTCCTAGAGCCGAAAGAAAAAGAGACACATGCCCCCATGCACAACCCAGAAACTATCTCCAATTGATAGCCACTTGCTAAATAAAAATTAATTTTCTCCCAGAGAGTCTCACCAGAGAAACTAAGTACTCGTATGGCTAGGCTGTGTGCCAAGCAGTACACGGCCAGTACAGAACAAACTCGAGAGCATCTTTGGATCTTTGTCTCGCAACGTTAATTCAGGGCACTCTTTCTCATCTTACAGGCCCTTTGCATATGTATGGCTTCCAGTTCTGTCTTTCTTGCAGTAGTCCTGTGTGTATCTGCGTCTATACTTTTAAACTGAATTTTTTAATTAAATTTAAATGATACATTTCATGAGCTTTATCTTCAGCTCTTTTTCCTGTTTGTCTCTTTTGTCCTATTCTGATTTGTTTGAGCTGTATCTGTTGTATTTTATTTTTATTATTATTCCTTCTATGTCTGTTTTCTAACCACTGACAGCAAGCATGTGGAGCCAGATTTTGGGGTCGGGTGGGAAAGAACTGGGAGAAGTGAGGAGAGGGAAAAACAGAACCATAATATACTGGATGAAAAAGATTCTACTTTCAATCCAGGTAGGGGGAGTTCGCAAGTTCAAGGTTAGGATAGTCAGACAGCATAGTGAGATGGTGAGATCTCAAAACAAACAAGTGTTTCCTGATGATAATACATGGCTGCCATGCCAGCAGCCCTGGAGGTGGAGGCTGGAGATTCAGTAGTTCAAGACCAGTTATATATAGCCATGTAATGGGCTCAAAGCCACCCTAGGCTACAGAAGAGCCTGTTTCAAAAAGATGTAGAAAGTTTATACTGAAATAGTTAATATTTAGACTAATAAATGCTTTAAATATACAACTCTTTGAGACAATGCAGCCATTCAGGTATCTAGCCAGCTAGAATACCCTGCCACAACTACAACGGCCAAGGACCTTTGGAAGTGATTTGCTTCTTCTTAATATTTAATACAATTTTAATTTAAACATAATAATTTAATGTGATGTTTAATAGGAATTTACCGGTCATTTAACTATTAGCAAGCACTGTGCTGTGATGTAGGAGGGTCATCTGTCTATGTGTTACTTTCATTGGTTAAT
>LOEQ01001310.1:230106-241741 GCA_001685075.1 Bramus lutescens
TTGCATTGGAGCCTGCCCATCTCTTCCTTCAAATGCTCTCCGATGGATCTTCTGATACAGAATCAGGGCCCCTTGTTGTCCAGGGACCTCACAGACAAAAGGGCTTGCTTGCTGCCTGCAGGCTTAGTCCTATGAATATGTTTTATTGCCATTGGTTAATAAAGAAACTGCTTTTGGTCAATGGCTTAACAGAATATAGCCAGGCTGGAAAATATATATAGAGAGAGAGTAAGTGGAGTCAAGGAGATACACCATGTAGCCACCACAGGAGACAGATGCTGGATGCCAGATGACGGATGGAACCTAGGCCATAAGCACATGGTGATACACAAATTAATAGAAATTGGTGAATTTAAGATATAAGAGCTAGCCAACAAGAAGTGTGAGCTAGTAGGCCAAACAGTGTTGTAATAATATAGTTTCTGTGTGATTATTTTGGGACTGGGCATCTTGGAAACAAATGAGCAGCCTCTACCTACATATACCCACCAAGATTCTCCAAACATGTCCAGTCCTGTTTAGTCTCTCTTTAGATTCAAATTGAAACTTTTCTCAGTAAAAATTCTTAACATAGCTCTGTGTATTAAAATAAAGACTGTGAGGATATAATACATTCATGAAACACTCATTTAAGAATCCAGATTCCGTGCTGGAAAGGTGGCTCAGCCATTACCAGCACCTGATACTCTTTCAGAGAACCCAGGTTAAAGTCCAGCACTCACATGTCAGCTTACAATTGTCTAGGACTTCAATTCCAGGGATCCAGAACCCTCTTCTGGCCTTTAGAGACAGCAGCCATGCAAGCGACACACATACATGCATGCAAACAAAACACTCATACACATAAAAATGAAAGTTTTCTGAAAAACAATAGAGGTTATCATGCATAATACATTTATATAACAGTAGAAAACTAATATTTTTAAACAAATGCTATTATTTTTTTAAATGTATGTATTGTTATTTCTGGGGTGGGACATGCCATGATATATGTGTAGAGGTCAGAGGGACAACCTTTGGAAACCGGTTCTCTCCTTCTCCATGGGTTACAGAGATCACATTCAAGAATTCAAAAATCAAGTTCAAATTCAATGCCCACATTCAAAAGTCGTCAGCTTTTAACCACTGAACCATCTCCCTAGCTGGAAGACTAGCTTCAAACTCACATATATTTTGTAAATTATAATGTAGATCTAAGATGCTACTAACTACAACCAGGTTGGGGGTTTATCGTTGCTAGCTGGCTTCTTTGTTTGCGTGTATGTATGATTGTTTGAAACAGTGTCTCATAGAGCCCAGGCTAACCTTGAATTCAATACAAAGTTAAGGATGACCCTGAACTTCTGATCCTCCTGTCTCCCACTTCAAAGTGCTGGGATTATAGGCATCCACCACAGCTCCTAGTTAATGCAGTGCCAGGGACTGAACTCGGAGATTTATGGATGCTAGACAAGCACTCTACCAGCTGAGCTACAGTAGCCCCAGCCCTCAGACTGTTATTTTTAGCATTGTTAAGAAACGTATCTTTAATTTGCTTATGGGCGCAATGCTAAGCTGCAAGTATCTTGAGTCAGTGAAAAGCAGTCTTAGGAGATGTGGGAATTTGTCTGGAGTCAAGACTACTGGTACATTTCCAGGAATGTAAGTGTGCCTTAACAGATGATCAGACTCTAATTCCTGGGTGATTTTGCTTGCCATGTAATAATTCACAGTTAAATAGGTAATATTTAATTTAAAATGTTAATAGCTAAATATTGGAGAACAATGAAGTGTTTTTTAAAAACTTCAAATTAATAGGCATATAAAATTGGCTTATATTATAAAAGTGGTGTCTAACAGAATTTTTGACATTTGATAGTGGGGGGATTTTCAGCTTTAGAAATCTGGATATTAGTTCTACCTTCAGAAAATAAGGCATGCCTTCTCTGATGCTAGAATTGGAAATACGATGTCACTGAGTCAAAGGCCTTCATATTTCTGAAGATGGCCATGAAATGCAACAGGTAAGATAGCATGCCTGTTCAGTGAGGGGGACTCAGGGTCAAGGGTCATCTTTTCTCCAGTGTCTCAGACCCCCCCCCTCACATCTGTACACTGCTCTGCCGGGCAGTTCTTCCACTTTCTGTCTTTCAGGGGATTTGATTTCCTTCCAGAGAAAATAATGGAGCAGAGCCAGAGCCTTCCATTCCTAAATCCTGAGGTCTCCTCACCATTTCAGCATGCCAGACTCCAGAGCATCCCACCTGAATTAGAGTAGACACACCCTCCTAACACTGCCTAGGGAGGGACCACCTCCCACACAAAGAAAATAAAGGGAGGAGGGAGGGAGACAGTGAGAGCAGAGAGATGAAATATTCATAAACCTTAGTCCTGGTAGCAAATCCTTGGCCTCACTGGATTCTGGGAAATTTTAGACTATTAGAAAAAAAGAGAATCACCATAGATGAGTTTAGGTGGCACCTTGCTTTCTTTGAGAGTTCATGACGAGGAAAAACCAACAAAACTATCTACAAGGGAGTTCCTGTGAAGTCAGACCATCCACTCCAATGTCCGTCCTCTCTCCTCCACACCCATGGTTTGTGTCCATTCACTAAACACAGAGAATTTGGCAAATCCATGGAAATACTGAAGGAATTAAGGGAAGTTACTGAATGCTTGATTTTTCTGGAGCACAGGCAGAAGAGAAAATTTTAAGGTAGTCTTTGTCCGTTTCTGTCACTTACCTTTTGTCCCACAAGCTCCATTTAGGCTAGTCTGGCAGCGTGATCCAGCTTCCACGCTCCCACTCCACCTGCCTCTCTTTGAATGGGGTCAGTTGGTTCCACAGGACCGTGGGAGTGCCATGGAGAGGCCCAGCTGGTAGCTGACTCCTGGCTCGCCTTCTTTCTTAGAGCACTATCAACAGTGTTGAAAGGAAACCCCATCGCACTGACACATCAAGAAGGAGACCTTAGAGGCTCAGCATCGCTGACTGCAATGAAATTAGAAGGAGAAATTTAGGGAAAAGATGCAAGTAACGGGGGAAAAAAAGAATGAGGTCACCAGGAGCAGACTGGTTTCTGCCTCTTACCCTTTCAAATGTTCTATCTTGGACAGGAAAATGCCGGGTTACTAAATTCACTGGACTATAAAGACTGTTCTCCTATGTACAGCCCCCAGCACACTGCAGGCCTTAATTAAACGTTTATCAAACGCCAATGGTGGGTCAGGCACTGAACTGCCTTTCAGATATTATTTTCTTGTATAATTCAATCCGTGTCGACAGTTTTGTAAGTACTATCATTCTTATATAAAGAAAAAGTAACAAGACAGAAATTTTTATGAAACCAGCAGAAGCATCCAGGAACGGCAAGTTCAAGTTACTATCCAGTGCACTCTTAAAAACCAAGAAAGGATAATTGTTTTGTGTTTATGGAAGAAAGAAAACAAAAATAAGACAATCAAATCTGGATTATGAAGTATCTAAAAACAAAATTTCAAAAGTATAAAGTTTCTGGTAATTTTAGGGAATCCCACCAGAGTTAGCACATATTAATGAGGACTAGGGGGCCTTTTTTCAGTTCTTTGTCTCCTTTATAAGGGAATTTAAGAACAACATTCAAATGGAAGCTTATGGATAATTTTTAAAGAATTTAAATAAAAATCCCAGGGACAAGCTGTAAATCCTGGCAGCTGCTTACAGGGGTAAAACACCTAAGAGAAATAGTCGTGCCATTTGAGATACACTGACATGCAGGTCAGCCACATAGTTGACAAGCAACCACATGGCAGGAGCCTTTAAAGAAAGAGGATGGCCCAAAATATGGCAAAGCACATACAGAGAGAAAAGAAAGATAGGAAGGCCTCACTGTTCTGAGTAATTCAGAAGAGCAGACAGACATACAGAGCTGCCTGACTACAGACGTTCAAGGGTTTGTATTAGGGCTGGGAATTCTGGGAAAGAAAAGCGCATTATCTCATCCAAGGGATAATTATTTCTCCTTCCTAGGGAGGTCTCCTAGCCAGGTGATTGACCCAGTCCAACTGGAATGTTAGGTTTCCAGGCATGCCAAAGATTCCATCCTCTTGACCCAAAGGAAACACAATAGTTTTCCTTTAATAGAAGGAAGATAAGCCATGACTGAGTCTACCACAGATGTGACTCAGCATGTGGAGAAGGAGTGGACCCCGAAAGGGATGAGGGAACGGAGCAGATGCCGTGTCTGATAATAATGAGACTGAAAGAGCACAGAAGAAAAGTCAAAATTAAAAATTACTCAGCTACTTTTCCCACAAAGCCTCTCCTACCCTCCCTATGCTGGGAAATTAGGTTCAGGCCTAAGGCGAAAGCTGGAGGAGCCCCAGGGAAGCAGCTAGCTCCCCATGACTGTGTAAGATTCAGGTCTAAGAGTTAACTTAGTAAATTTGCAACCACTGCTGCTAAGTTCTATTCCTACCGAATGTCCAGATTTTATGATAAAATATCGGTTATATCACGTATTTTGTTTCTTAGTACTTAGCCGCTTAGCAATGAAATGAGGAAATGTAATTTTCCAGTTCTGAATGACCACTGCATGGCTATTATAGAAACATTCAACATCTTCCCAAATCGTCACCAAAGATACCTACACCACCCTGCAATAGGCATCTCAGTTGCTCTATATCAGAGGCTGGCAATGAACTCCCAGGTTTGTACCACTCTCCTGCTTCAGGCTTTTACTAGAAATGAGGCAAAAGACACTATACAAATATGTATTTACAGTCTATAGCTTGGCAGTTTGCATGGCAGAGTGAAGAGCAAACCAAACGGGGCCCCCGAGTTTGTGGTCTACCATGCCTAGGAGGTTCAGTAGTAGCAGTTCCTATCCGAATGGAAGAATTCTTCCACCTGACATTCCCAAACCACTGATTTCCATAGGGTTGTCCCTATTTGAGGGCCCACAAATGTGAGCCTGTTTCAGCTTGACTGGAGGTCAGAGAGTTTGAGCCTGGTTTCCGCTCTTTCAAAGTTGTTAACTGACCTGGAGGGCTGTTACTTGGTGTTTTGGACATTAAAATGGCCCGTAGAGGTGGATCCGCACCACCCTGACCAAAGGTCAGAGAATTCAAGCATACTCCTGCTCCTTTATTTAAAATAGGAAATTTTGACATAGGGAATGGCTGCCTAAGGAATACTTGGTCTAGGGTGTGTCTTGCCCAAAACACCAAATGCTTTACTCAGGAAATGACTTAATGTCTCAAGTATTGAAGCAAGTGACAGTTTTGTTTGTCCTTTGTGTCATGTTAACGCAGTCTTTTGCCTTCTTCACTCCCTACGCCCCTTTGTATTGGGCTATAAAAGCGTATGAAAACTAAACACCGACGAATTTAGTATTTAGTATCCACTGAGTTGCCCTCCCAGTACTATCCTATGTCTCTGTGTTTCTTTCCTGTCTCTGTTCCTCCTACCTTACAGTTCTAATCCTCCTTCCCCTATCCTGAAATGTATGAGCCTATCATGGCTGAACAGCGACAGAGGTCACCCCAGAAATGATGGTTACAACAGCGACTTGGACACCCTACACCCACACCACGTCCTTGAACCACAACATCAAAGGCTCCAGACACATTCAGAGTGAACACCCTGGGTCCCAACTAATCCTTGCCTTCCCTTCTGGTGTCACGATTAACTCTGGGAATAAACTCTGGTTCTGTAGATGGTTTAGGAAGCAGGACTGGGAAAGGTCTAGAAACTACTCTGAAATCACGTGCTAATCTGGGTGTACACAGTTTTCCGGCAAAGCCTGCAGAGCTTCCGTGGGAGTCTCATAGTTAAAGGTCTTCTGTAGGACTAGGTTGTAAGTGATCACGTCACTTTCACAATAATCACAACAGGCCTGCACAGTTACTTCACGTCTGCTCTAATTCCTAACAACAGGAAGGGTATTTACAGAAATAAGGATCTTTTATGGCTTTATGTTGGGGGGTATGCTGTGTAGACATGTATATATGTGCAGAGGGGAGGGGTATGCTGTGTACACATGTATATATTGCAGAGGGGAGGGGTATGCATGCGTAGACATCTATATTTGTACAGAGGAGGGAGGAGTATGCATGCGTAGACATGTATATATGTGCCAAGGTTCCTCTATCGCTCTGTTTTTATTTCCATGATAGAGTCTCACTGAACATACAGCTCACCATATCTTGATCAAGCTAGAAGACAGTGAGTCCCAATCATCTTCCTGTCTTGTCTTCTGTCCCATGCCACCCTGCTCAGTGCTAGGGTAACTGTCACTGGTGGCTGTGCCAAGTTCTCTGAGTGTGTGCTGAACACAGGTCTTTGTGCTTGAACAATACTCAAATACAACAAATACTTGAACAGCAAATACCTACTGAGTAGTCTCCCCAGCCCCTATTCCTAGCAGTATGGTTGTTTTAATTGCTACCAAAATGGCAACACACAAAGTTCAATGGAGACTTATTTATTTTAATATATAAAATGTTCAAGAGTTTCAGTGTATGGCTTTACTATGTGTCATGAAAGAAAAGCTTGGGCTCTTCACTAGAATGAGTTGTTATTGACTGTTAACACAAGTTACACTGAGAACCATGGCTATCGATACACCAATTTGAAACTGAAAAGTTATTAAAATATGTTTTATAGAACTGCCTTGTTGATCTACATTTCTGTTATATGATGTTAAAAATTCCTCAAGACTATCAGTAAGCAATTCAAGTTTCCAAGATGAGACAGACCCAAAAAATAAAAATTCTCAATCTTAGAATTAGGCATCTGCAAACACTTTTTTATATTCTAGTTGGCTTTTGGCATACTACAAACATCTGCAGTGGCAATACACATTTTCAAGGAAGGAGATTTCAATAAATATTCAAAACAGTGAATAAATACTTCCTCTCTTGGGTCTCAGTTGTAAAAACCTCTGTTGAAAACTAAGGGGGGGAAAGAGGAATAGGCTTCACTTTATTATTGCCTTTGGGTGATGCTTATTTTGTATGTAATCAGAGTCAAGGAGAAAGAAAACATTTCAAAAGCTAAACAGGTCTTTGTTGTCTAAACCCATACAGGAGCAAAAATGCAGCTAGCTTTAAACAAAGAAAGGAAATCATCCTAATATCGAACTACTGAGGAAAAACACTGCAGAAGCAGAGCATGCTGCTAGTTCATAGTTCCTAAAGAAGGTAAGGCATGAACTTAGAAATTAGATGGGATAAACATTTTAAAGATGATCCTTATGAGTCTCCCCATGTCTGCCCATTCATTTTGGCTGCTCACTGTAGGGATGAAATATAATGGAAAATAATGTGCCCAGAACAGAGAGGATATGACTAACGGAACAGAACTAGCATCTAGGGAAGAACACTTGTTTACTTTACAGAGATACTGGCACCAATTCTTCTAGAAATAAAATGCCATAATAATAGCTATTTTTCAGAGTGGGAACGCTCAAGAAAAAAAAACACATTACAATATTTCACATTATAGTCTTTCAAATTTTAGAATATGAAAGAAGCTGGATTTTGTAGTCCAACATACTATAAAACATGATAAATGACAGCTCATTACAGTTTCTCTTAAATTAAGAGAACATGCCCAGATAAAGAGCTCCATATTATTTATAATTAAGAAATGGGAAGTTGTCTAATTTCTCTACTTCATGATTTCTGGATTTGTTTCCAGTCTCCGATGTGATCTATGTGATTATGACTTGTTCTGCATCTTTCTTCTTTTTTGATACAGTACAATCAAAAAATGAGACAGAAAGGTGACACCTCACTGTATTCATCAAATAATGTTTTCCCCTAAATGTCTGCTTAATGATTAAAAACCAGGGAAACCAGAGTGTTTAGCTAATGGGTGCACTGCATTTACTCACCCGTTCCTCTGACGGGGAGGTGAGTGGTTAAGCAAAACACAGCTCTTTTGTTTTCTCGCCCCCTTTCCAGTCATTTATTTTTATGACTACATCAATTCTGCACATCAGGACCTAGAGGGCACTGCAAGAGGAGTGTCAATCATAAGATAAAGGGAGCAGAGGTGTAAAGGTAATATTTGAAAAGGGAAGCCAAGAGATGAAGTTGAGAATTACAAAAACCAGGCAACCTCGTATAATATATTACCAGGGAAAGCCAAGCATAACAAAAGAATGGGAAAAAGGTGATGGGGGTGGGGGAGAGATTACATAAAAATACCAATATGCTCCAGAGTCTGGAACTAAATAGTGATCAGTATGTTTAGATGAAGTAGAGAGGATTCATTTTAAATTTGGAGTCCATAATACAAGATGACATAAATAAAGAGATAAGTACTTGAGTACCTAAGAAGAGGACAAATGAATTCCCCCACAGTCCTACAAGGGCAAGGAGAATACACTGATTGCTTGTGTTTCTCTGGACTCCTTAATATGCTGTGCATGGGGAGTAAACCTTAGCCACCTCTAGAGTCTGTGTCATTAACCTGATAACCATCATCACTGACTCCTCCAGACACACAATTGCCATCATGTCCCTAGCCTCCGTTTACCTCTTCTGCCACTTAACTGCTTCTGGCCTTTGGGGAAGCAACTAATGAATCCCTCTGCTGAATTCGTTAAATGACATTGGAGGGATCGAGAAGAGTTATTCCTTTTATAGGGCCAGCAATGTATTTCCTACCATCCGCAGAAACTGGCCTAGGAAACACCCAATGGGTTCTTTGACAATCATCCACAGGTCTATTCATTTACTCATTTATTCATCGGATGAAGACTGTCAAGTACCATATTAAGCAGCTTTGCATCACTTCAACTAAATATCTGGCATACACAATTTAAGGGGAAAACATTTATCTGCACTCACGGTTTCAGAAACTTCAACATAAAAGGTAAACTTGATATTTTGGTTTGGACCTGAGGTCAAACAGAATACCATGGTGGTATATGGTGGAGGAGGCTGCTCACTTCATGTTACTGAAAAAGCAGAAAAAAAAACAGAGGAAGAGACCTCTCCAATCAGCCCCAGCCTTTGACAGTTTCCACCACTTTCCAATAATCCATGTAATTATAAACCTATTGATGGAGCCCGGAAAGATGGCCCAGCAGCAAGTAGTTGCTGCTCTTACGTAGGACACAGGTTCAACTCGCAGTACCTGCATGATGTCTCATAACCTTCTAAAACTCCAGTTCCAACTGGCTTCCCATGGCTGATGAACATCCATGGTGCATACACATGAAGATGAATAAATAAATAATTTAAAACAATAAAATCACTATTGATTATTTAATCCACTGATTTGATCAGAGTCCTCAGAATCTTGTCACTTTCCGTAATTCCATCAGATGTCAACCAACCCTTTAACACAGGTCTTTTTATGAGGACATTTCACATCCAAAGCACTACAAGCAGAAACCATATGTTGGGTTTTGTGACACCAAAGCGCTGTAGGGATGAAAGCATCTGTTAGGGACTGCCCAGAACTAACAGGCTAATATGTAAATCCGTGACAGGTAGATACTCAGCCAGTTAGGAGCACTGGAAAGACAAGAGAATCTCAACAGGAAGCATCACAGAGGGCTGGATGGTTCACAGAAGATGTGTGGAAGTTTGCCAAGGTAATAAATAGAAGTAAACGTTCCAGAAAGAGTCCATACAATCTGAGCACCAGGGAGAAGGTAAACTATCATCACCAATTGTGTGTCCATCTGTGTATATACCTGTGGGCTGACACTGAACCAGACGCCTAGTGTGCTCTCAGTAAGTGTGCTACCGCCGGCCCTCATTCTCAACCTTCACTCTCAAACATCAGGTGAAGGACAGTTACTCTTCTACTGTTTTGCTAAATGTGTTCCCCATACTGCTTTGGCTTCTGGCTTCAGAGGATTTCATGGCACTGTCAGTGACATTTATTTCCCCGTCTGTCACTCTGGCCAGGTTACTCTACCGGTTTTGCTGGGGTCCAGTGCTCCCTCCTGTGGACTCCAATCAGTCAGCTGACCTACAAACCTCAAGTCTCTCCTCTTCCTATCTGATTTCTTCCCTAGTCTCTAATTGTTTTTCAAATCTAAAATGAAAAAAAAAAAGAAGATGATTTCACCTTCAGACCATTCATAGAACCTTTGCTTGTATAAACATAAGGTTTAAGCTCCTTGGTTAATATTCTAATTCCCTAGGGTTAGCTATGCTGATCATATGAAAGAACTTCCTGAGGGAGGGAGCAGGGTCTTATAAATCTGGCCACATAATTTCATGGGCAAAATAAAAGACCTAATAAATTTTCTTAGTTGTAACCACTAAGGCCACTTTAATAATAGGTTACTATAGGTGTTCCCAGAAGTCTCCCAGTAATGGCCAGTTGCTAGTAAAAGCCTTTAACTATCCCATTCCCTCTTACATGTTCAAAGAAGGATAATTAGGGTGAATATATTTTATATGCACAATCTTGACTCTGTCATAATTAAGTTTTAACTATTAAACCCAATTACACTGTGTCTGGGAATAAATGTTATTTATTATTAGAAACATCTCTCTGGAGGTTATCTCACACCATCTTACCATGTTCAATAAGAAGCCCTGTGTTTGAAGAGGCAGGCTGTTGGTTTGTCTGCATGCTAAGGTCCTTCTTATCAAAGTATTGCATCCACTTGCTGCATTGAGTGAGAGACACCCACTCTTTCTGTCATAGTCATATTGAAAGAGAATGAAAGGCAAAACTGGAGACCAAGAGAGTTACCTGAGCCAAAGTTTCAAACCATTTTCTCCTTCCATTTGGAGGAAGAAAAGTGAGAAGATGCTAAGTGTGTGTGTGGAGGGGGGTAACCCATTCATTGACCATTGGAACTTCCAACTCTTTAAAGTAGATACAGCTATTGTCCCTTTTTACACACTTAACAGAGGAAGGCAGTCACTTGTCTATGAGTATATTTAGCAAAGGAATGGCCTTGAATCCAATGGGATTCCAACTATTCTGGCTCCAGACACCATTCCTGTGAAAATCAGACTCTTATCAAATAATTCTGCTCAGAAAATCTCCCACTAGGCTCAACGCAGCTTTCTTCTGAAATGCCCGTGTATCCCCGGCAGGAACTCTGAGAAAGGAAGTCAGACCGTATCCGCTTCCCACTCACCTGTTGGCCACTCCAGCTTCTCCAAGTCCACATGGTGAGGACCCCCTGGGACAACCTCTCACTGCCTAACAAGCCCCAAATGTGGGCTCCCTTCAGGAACACTAATATGTATCAACTACAGCTAGACATGCTTGAATGAAACCTGCTAGACTAATGTCTCAAAAAGTAATCAGAATCCATGAATAATTGTTAAAAATTTGATACCTTGGATTCGATTTGCTAGTATTTTATTTAGTATTTTTGCATCAATCTTCATGAGTGGGATTGGTCTGTAATTCTCTTTCTTAGTAATGTCTTTCTGTGGTTTGAATATCAGGGTAATTGTAACCTCATAAAAAGAGTTTGGCAATGTTCCTTCTGTTTCTATTGTGTGGAATAATTTGAYGAGTATTGGTATTAGTTCTTCTTTGAAAGTCTTGTAGGATTCTGAGCTGAAACCATTGGTCCTGGGCTTTTTTTTTTTTTTGAGAATTTTGATGACTGTTTCTATTTCTTCAGCCATTATAGGTCTGTTTAATTTGCTTATCTGGTCTTGATTTAATTTTGGTAAGTGA
>LOEQ01001310.1:245713-264703 GCA_001685075.1 Bramus lutescens
TAATGGGCCAGGCAGTGCTTAAATGAATACAATTTGTGTGTTGTCATTTCCGGGTATAAGCTAGCCCTGCGGGAACCGGGCAGGACGAAAAGCAGGGCCTTCTCCCCTTTCACTACAGGGTAGCACATCACTTTGATACCAATGTTCAGATGTATATGTTCCAAGAATAAAAATTTTATCTCAATGCATCAAATGGACAAAATATTATTTAGTATTCTGAAAGATTTGGGTTTCCAAGACTGCTTTTGCCCCCAGAGGCAATAGTTCTCCAAGTGTGGCAGATGGTGATCCTTGAGAGCAGAGATGATTTAAAGTAACGCTAAGGCATCACCTGCCTTAGTAATGCACATTGCAAACACCGTGGTGGATTAAGCTGGTTGTCCCTCAGGACATACCAAAGCTGTAAAATCAGAAAAGACCAAGAATGAATGCATACTGTAGCACAGCCCAAGTAAGGGGGGAAAAAGGAAGAAAAAACAATTTCACAAAAAAACTTTTGATGAAGCAACCATGTTAAAAAAAATCTTTTTGAGTTTCACCCCTTTATATTGTACACAATGTGGAAGTAAAGAAGATAATATGTTTTGCTGCTTCTCAAAGTGTGATGGTTGTCTAGAGAAAATTCCAAGTTATAGAACAAACTAGCCTCTTGTCTCAGGAAATGCCATTTATCTGAGCATATGACAGGTAACAAATTATGGTATCTATAGTTTGGGGCATTTGGTAATCCATTTTTACTAAAAATGAATATGAGAAACCTATTGGTTCAAAGAAAAAAAAGCAAACTTGATAAGTTTTAAGCTTTTAAGCTAAAGTTATAACTTAGGAAGATTTGCATTTACCACCATATTTCACAATCCTAAAGGGCTGTCCTAGTGAAACTGGAGGCGCCATTAGTGAATGTGTGTGTGTGTGTGTGTGTGTGTATGCACATGTGTGTGGTGTACAAGAGAGAGAAACATGCACACAAGCAGAAGCAAGAGGAAGCTGCTGAGTATCTCCTCTATCCTCTCTAACTCTCGGCTTATTCCCTGAGGCAGGGTCTCTTCTCTCACTGTTGTGAAAGTTCCATGTTTAGGCTGGCTGGCTCCAAGCTCTCAGGATCCACCTGTCTCTGTTCCCTCAACCTGGAGTTACCACATGATCATGTCTAGCTTTTACACATGGGTGCTAGGGAATTGAGCCACGCTGAGTGCGTGGGGGAAACTACTCCTATGGTTGTCCTCAGGGCTTGCACAGAAAGCATACCTATCCACCAAGCCATCTACCTTGCCCCATGACATTTTGCTATCATATAATAAAAAGGAATCATTACTTATAAGATCTGCATAATTCAGTTAACCACTTTCTCCATGACCAATGCTGGCTATCAGACACCCATTCAAGACCAAAGATAAGCCAATGAATTATAAGATTGTAAGATTATGAAATTCATTGATGTGGTCTAAGATTACATATAGTGAATAACTTCTAAAACAATTGCCATTTGGCAAGTTTTAGTGGTATAAGCGAATAATGTTGCTGATTATCTATGAAAGACTGTTACAAATTTCTTCAAACATCAGATCCCTACAGGGCCACACTTCCTTCCTACATTTCAACCAAAACAGCATCTCACAAAAGTAGAAACATATATAAGAATTTAAGTGTCTTCTGTTAATTTTGGAATTTAATTTAATTAATTTGCTTTGGTTTGTGTGTGTGCGCGTGCATGTGCACCCGCACGTGCGGTATGTGTGTGTTAGGGGGGAGTGTTTTTGTTTAGTCCTGGATGTCCTGCAACATGATATGTAGATTGTAGACTTGCCACAAACTCGCAGAGATCCTCCTGTCTCTGCCTCCTGAGTGTATGCCACCATGTCTGGCCTAATCTACACATATGTAAAGCAATATGTCATTCTTTTATATTTTTTTCTGTAGAAAGTAGATTTAGGGATAAGGAGATAGGATGGTTATTTAGAATTCGCAGAGGCCTGCGTTTGATTCCCAGGACCACATAAATTAGGTATGTGCCACCAGTGTGACTTGGTAGGTAGTGGCAGGAAGATCAGAAGTTTAAATCACCCTCAGTTACATAGTATGAGACCAGATTGGTACAAGTGAAACCCTGTCTTAAAGAGAAAAAAGTATCTTCGATAAAACATATGTAATTTATGCCACATGTAATGAGTTTTTATTTAAACTAAGAAAGATCTTCAGACTTCCTTTGTTGATCTATAATATGAAACACAAATAAGTATAAGTCACATAAACAAAACCTCTGTAGTACTCTATCATTTTTACAAGTGAAAAATATCCATCCTGTGACAAAAATGTTGACACCCGCTGTGCTACACATGTCTGTGTTCTAGGCCAGCAGCCATTGTGACATCAGCATCAGATGAGGGCCACAGGAAGGCTCACATGCCATGGACTATTAGTTCACAGTTAGGCTGCCTTGGAAGAGGCAGCCCACCCAACCCTGCCTGTTGCTGCCTTTGCTGTGCTCCATGGATATTCAATGATGTGACCAGAAAAGATCGCCAACAAATAGGAAGAGAAAGGCCATCCTATGCCAGAGAAAAAAAAATCATTTCTTCTTTTGATTCCTGCCATGCTTCCCATCGCTTTGTGTCTTGTATCTCAATGAAAAAAAAAAAAGTACCAACTTCACACCCAAAGAGTAGAAGCTGCTGCTGGACGTGTGTGGACTTCCAGTCTCCATAAGATCAGGAGCTCTCTTAAAAGTGCTTACCAAAAATGTAAGAGCCAGCACTTGCATTCAACCAGCCACCCAACAACGGCTCCTTATGACTGTGACCAAGATGCTCTCAATTTGAATGAAGAAATGAATCTAACAGCAATGCTCCAAGACATTAAAAGGGGACAAATGGAACTCCTCAGCCAAATGACCCACATTGTCAGTGCAATATCAAGTATACAGGAAAAGATTGACCATTATCAGAAGCAGATGGAAGCCCTAGAAACCAGAATAAGCATCAGTGAAGAAAAACAAATCGCAGCCACCAAAGACATCGTCTCCATGAGAGAAGACATCAACTCTCTGAAGAAGAAGGTGATGGAGCTGGAAAGCCAGAATTCTTACTCCAGCATCCACTGCCTAGAGGTTCTGGAGGGACAAAAGGGTAAAGAAATTGTACAGCTGTTCCATAAGCTCCTACAACCAGAAACAAAGGACCTAGACAGTGAAATCTCTTCCGCAGAATCAGGGAGGGTGTCCAGTTATCCAGAGCCCACTGGCCAGATTAGGGAAAAAACAAAGTCTCCTCAAATTAAAACTCTGAAGAAAAATAACAGCCTACAGAATGCATCCATGAATTGTAAAAAGGTAAGGTCAAATATTTATATTTACCCTGACTTCGGTACATGGATCAAGCTCACTTTTGTTCATGGAGGAAAATAGAGATTTTTCCTCAGTGCCACCAAGTTAGAGGAATTCATGCAGTGGCTTCTGTCTAGGCCAACCATCCTTCCTGAGGAACCACAAATCATATCCTGGAGAGACTGGGCCTTCACTGGACCCATTGCAAACTTGGCCACACTCTGTCTCTCTCTCTTCAACTATATTTACTGCCTTTTTGGTTCCTCAAAACAGGAAATAACTCGTCTTTAGAGTTAGTTTCTGCTTGGCTTGGTACAAAATAAATGTAGCCCATTTGCTTCAAATGGTCATGTGCGTTTATGCGGTCTGTGAACGCCAGCTTGCTGGCTGTGTGTATGCTTACCGTCACAAAGTTCCTGCACAACAACCGTTAAATTCTTTCAGTTCATTGGACTATCGTGATCCACTTCCTGCCAATGTTCTTGTCCTCTTCAGAGAAGTTCCTGAGGACTCCTCTTGTGTCTGCTTTCATAAATACTTAGAAGCAACAGTGGAAGGGTCAACGAAAATGTGTAACACTCGGGAGCTTCCACGTCAGTTATCAGTGGCTTTGGATCATAATATGTGTGATATAAGACAAAAAATCTGAACAACATTAAGAAAAAATAAACCCACTGTCAAAACCACGAAAGCTAAGAATGTATTGGGGCTGGAGAGATCACTCAGACATGAAAAACGCTTGCTTTTCTTACAGAGGACCTGGGATTGGTTCCCAACACACATGGCAGGCTGCCCACAACCACTTGTAACTCCAGTTCCAAGAGATCTGATGCCTACTTCTGGCCTCTGTGAGCATCTGCATGTTATAAATACATTACACACATAAACTCAAGCACACATATACACATTTGAAAAATTGTTATAGAAATGAAAGGCCAAGTTATTGCAAGGAAAATATTAATTGCAATGGGATTGTTCTCTTTCAACTTCAGTTTCATCTCTATTTGTCAGTTAGATATGAGAGGAAAGGCTAAATACAGTTCGGCATTTCTTTTTACAGTTTCTTGAAAGGAGACAAATACTATGTCCTGCCCATTTGCTACAGAGGAAAAGGTCAAAACTGAAGAGATATCTGTGAACTAAGTTCTAAATCTTACACTTTGAAGTTCTATTACTTAATTGTAATTAGGTTTGCTCTGTCTTTTGTAAAAAGGGAAGTATACTAATCAGGTAGACATTTTTCCCTGAGACAAGAGAGCATGGAGTATAAGAGAGAAAGCAAAAGACATTCTCTACCGTTTATACACACAGCACTAAGCAGAATGGATAAAGGATCCACACAGACAACCTTAAGGCATGGCAGATGGGGAGGGGCAGCCGAGAGCAGTCGGAAAAGCACTCCCAGTATCAGAAGAAAGAGAGCGCTGAGGAGGCTTGTCCTAAGGTAGGGAGGAGAAGGGTCAATGGAGCAGACAGAAGGACAAACAGACACAAGCACAGGACTGAGACTGAGAGGGAACATGGGAAATAAAAGCCGCAAGCGCTGTGTATGTACAACGTCCAGACAGGCTGTTCAGTTCTTTCAACCATTTCGTGGACCCCAGTCTCCCTTCAGTGATTCTCTCTCACAATGCTTTAACCCATGTTTTACCTGCACACAAATGCAGGATGTAATAGTATCATAGCACTGAGGAAGCTGAGGCAGGAGGATCGCAAGCTTATTCAATGAAAGCCTAGATGAAATAGGTCTTCCTATGGAGAAAGGAAGAAGAGAATAGACAGTATCAAGGGGACTGCATGTTTTTCTCAAGGCTTTAAGAGATGATTTTGTTCATCCTGGTGAATTAAGTTCCCTCTAAGGCGGTATTTCTCAACCTGCAAGTCATGACCCCTTTGAGGGGGTGGGGGGTCACATATCAGATATCCTACATATCAGAAATTTACATTATGATTCATAACAGTAGCAAAATTACTGTTATGAAGTAGCAATGAAATAATTTTATGGTTGGGGGTTGCCACAACATGAGGAACTGTATTAAAAGCTCACAACATTAGGAAAGTTAAGATCTGACAGGATCTCATGTGACTTTGCTAAGATTATAATGAAGCTCATAAGTACATGTGAGTAATTAATAATCTGCTCTTCAGGTCTGAATTCACACATCCCTCACTTGCTCACTTCCATTCTTTGGAGCTCAGAGAAAAGGTTGATCCTGTCTCTATTCCTCCTCCAGCGGCTCAGTGGCTCATCAGTTACTCTTTCTCTTATTTTCTTACTTTTATTTTGTTGTGTGTGTAGGTGTGTATGTTCCATGGAGCCTGTATGGCACATGTGTGGCCAGAGGACAGCTGTGAAAATTCCTTCTCTACTTCTATTATTTGGGCTCGGGTCATTGGACTGGGGGCAAGTGCCTTTATCTGATTAACTGTCTTGCTGGTCCTACTCTGTCTAGTCAGTTTGCCATCAGTTTTGGGTTTTTCAGCCAAACTTATGATAATATTCTCTCAGTTGCTGTCTCTGAGTTCCTCTCTTCCTTTGCTGTTCTCTGTTCTGTTCTTCATGAATGGGAGGCCCAGACTCTTCTTGTTTCTAACTTCTCCCTGTTCCTCCCATAGGTTATGCTTCACTATAAGGTTCTCCTTGACTTCTTCCTATTGCTCTTGCAGATCCTTGGTTTTCTTAGCTGATTACTCCAGTCGCAAGCTGAAATATTCCTCTGAAATGTGGACATGCACAGCTTAAATTAAGCCATGGATTCTGGATCCGTGATTCAGACTCTCTTAAGACCTTCTAAACTTTTGACTGAAATGACCACATATCTTTTTTGAGTAGCTATGAAAAATCTAGCTATAAATAATAGACATATATATATACTTATAAATACAAATACTCAGATATTAAACCCATTGTGCTTTCACCAAAACATCTCAGACAACTTCTTGCTGTAAATTAAGCACATTTCTTGGGGATGCAGTTCGTGCTAGGGTAAAGAATGAGGAATCTGAGAGAACAGGCTTTAGAACAGTTGCTCACTGAATGGATAAGCGGAGCTGGCCACTGTGCTCACAGTTATGTGTATGGTGGTGACACTGGTGGCTATATGATTATGGCAATTTCCTTTAAGCCTGGCAGTGTTCAGTTTTCTCAGTTCTAAATTAAGAGCAATTTATGTCTTGAGATTGCTGCATTAATTAAGATCACATGTTCTGTGTGCCCATAAGTGCCTGATTTAGCAGATATTCAGTAAAGGGTAGTTATTTCCTTCCCTCTTTAGCTAGATGGAAGGGTGTTAACAAGAGGCATGAAGATGAACGGGCCAGGGGCCTTCCTCAAAGAGCTTCCTTCAGGACACTGCCCCCTTTTATCAGCCATGAAAGACAAATAACAAACACAGTGACAGGTTAAATACAAAATCGTCAAACCAAGTCTCGACTCCCTTATCCGAAGATAGAGTGATAAGAATAAGACAGGGTGTGAATCTCCCCTCCTGCTCTGGGCACCCAACCAATATTCCATCATCTGCAATAGTCGGTGGCCAACCTTTAATTGCACTCTGTATAAATAAGCAACAAAGGAAAGGACTTGGAAGGAAGAAAGAAGACTGAGTTTAATATAAATAATTGAGTTCAGTTAGGAATATTTGCTTCAACAGGTGTATTCACCAAGAGCACTCTGGTTATTTAAGACAAGATGCATCAACTTCTATTGAAATCTGACACTGCCAGGAGCCAGCAGAGCTAGGTGTGAAAAGACAGAGATAAGCCAGCAGCCTTACTCTGAAGAAACACATTTTTAGATGGTGGTTGTTTTGTTGTTGTTATCGTTTTCGTTTTTGTTTTTGTTTTTGCTACCTGCCAATTATGTTGGCCTGATACTTAGATTTTGACTGAAAACAATTCAATATCATCATACAAAATTTGATTTTTTTTCATGGAACACAACTTGAGTTCCTGTTAGGGGAAAAATATAAAACATGGTTATTCCTCAAAATAGTAGCTTAAACTTCTTCAATACTATTTTATGTTTCTCCAGAAATGCAAATGATGGCTAACATAGTAATGGCTTATGCTCTGAAACATCAGTTGTAATGTTTACAACTCAGAAAGTACATCATGAATATATGACATTAGTTGAACTTTTGCTATTTTATAAAACTAACAATTAAAGTGCTTGTGATAATCTTAATGAAACTGCAAAGACAAGCCTCCGTGTATCTCCATGCCCATGCAACCAGAGGAGTGGCAGTCCGGACAGCTGAGTTGAGACACACACACACACACACACACACACACACCACGTACAGTACATCCCATGGTGGAGTAAAGAGTCCGCAGGTTGCAGGCACTAGTAGATGACTTGGGAGTTAGGGAACAAATGACAAGAAGTAAGTTTGAGCTAGGGCAGGAACTCTAGAATTACAAATCTGAAGTGGGGGAACTCTTGGGCTGGGAGGGGCACAAGGCTTCCTTTGGCTAATGAGTGTCTGGAGACTAAGGGCTGAAGTGGAGCCGCGTGCCCCATGCTGCTGAAGGACCAAGGTCTTGAGACACTTGGAAGTGGAAGGTGGTGAGGCATGCCTGTATTCCCAGCACTCCAAAAGCAGAGGTAGGAGGACCAGGAGATCCAGGCAGTCCTCAGCCAGATAGCAAGTTGAAGGCCAGCCTTAGCTACATGAGACCCTGTCTCAAAAAGACCAAAACACAAACAAATTTTAAAAGTCTGAAAAATGAGAGTATGTACATAGAGCACATAATATAGGGTGTGTGTTGTGTGGTGTGCAGTGTGTATGTATGTTGTGTATGTGTGTGTGGTATATGTGTGTGATGTGTATGTGTGTGTTGCATATGATGTGTATGTGTGTGGTGTATGTGTGTGTGGTGTATGTGTGTGTGGTGTGTATGTGTGTGTGTGTGATATGTATATGTGTGTTATGTGTGTATGTGTGTGTTGTATGTGTGTATGTGTGTGGCATATGTGTGGTGTGTACTGGGGGGGTTGTATGTGTGTGTGTGAAGGGTGCCTATTTGTGCATGGGCGTGTAGAAGCCAGAGAGCAGTATTGTTATTTCTCAGGAGCTGTCCACCTTGTTTTCAGACAAGGTCTCACCAGCTGACCAAGCGGGCTAGGCTGCCCAGCCTGTGATCTTCGGGGATCTGCCTACCTGTCTCCATCTTCCCAGGGCTGCGATTCCAAGCATTGGCCACCATCCTAGGTTTTATTTCGACATTGTTTTGGCTTTTTTGTTTTATTTGTTCTTTTAATTTGGGTGAGTTTTTTGTCCTGTTTTGGGTGGGTGGTTGGGTTGGTGGATGGCTGTTTCTTTTGTAATGCTGATTTTAAAAATAGACTCGTGGTTCTCAGGTTTGTAAGACCAGGTACTTTACCAAGTTTTCCCACTGTCCCCAAAGTCTAGGTTTTGTTCTCTCACTTATCCTTCAGAATGAACTCTTGTGTTAGTAATATTTCTGTTGCCGTGACAAAACACCTGTGACAGATATCAACTTAAAAGGAGGGCTTTGGGCCAGTGAGATTCAGTGAGGTTTGGGTGAAAGTACTCACCACCATGTCTGACAACCTGCATTTAATACCTGGGACCCACATGGTAGAAGGAGAGAACCAACTCTTTTAGGTTGGTTCTGACTCTAACCTATATGTGGGAACTGTGGCATACAAATAATTGTAACTTAAAAGTTTTAAAGAGAGAGGCAAAGGTTCGTCTGGGCCTGTGCCAATACACCTGGTGGAGTGTGGGTAAGAGTAGAACCTCCCAATGACAGCCAAGAAGCAAAAACTGGAGAGGTCAGGGCAGGAGCCCCCTCAAGGCAACATCCCTCCAATGACTGGTTTGCTTCTATTGCACGCTACTCCTTTGGAAGCTGTGTATGAGCCAAACTAAAATACACTTATTTGGAAAATATCTAATACTTATTTTTTGAGGAATATGAAACTCTAAGCCTTTATGAGCTTTGGGATATTAGTAGCAGATTCTATCAGTGCAACAGGCAAGGAGTTGGGATCATGAAACATGTGGTTGTGGTCCACTGCTCTTCTGGGGCTCTCCTGTCATTTCATGTTTGTTTATTCATCCTTTTTCCCCTCCTCCACTCCACACTTGCACCTTGATGCTGAAGCAATGTCAAGTGTGGGATGTATCTTAGTTTGAGATAAGGATGGAATGAGAGAGAAGACAAACGGTGAAAGAAAAACATCCCAATAGACCTGAGACACAAGGAAGGGGTGGAGGCTCAGGTGCCGTCCTCTATGCACTGGTTTAGTTTCCTGCCTATTCCTTGGATAACCATGATAACCATGACCAAAAGCAACTCAGGAAGGAAAGGGTTCATTTTGCTTACAGGTTACTGCCCATGGTGGAGGGAAGCCCAGGCATGAATGAGGTCAAGGCAGAAACTCAAAGAAGGAACCAAAGAGAAACACTGCTTACTGGTTTGCTCCCTCTGGCTTGCTCAGCTATGATTCTTAGACAGTCCAAGCCTGCCTGCCTATGTATGGCACCATCTACAGTGGGCTGAGTCCTCCTACATCAATTAATTATTAGGTAAATGCCTCACAGACTTGTTCACAGGCCAATCTGATCTGGACAATTCCTCAGTTGAGGCTCCCTTTTCCCCAAGTGGCTCCGTGTCATGTTGACAATTGAAGCTACGACACACGTTGTGATTGAGTAAGAATGGTCCCATGGGCTCATATATTTGAATGCCTGATCACCAGGGAATGACACTACTTGAAAGAATTAGAAGGATTAGGAGGTATGATCTTGTTGAAGAAAACGTGTCACCAAGGGTGAGCCTTGAGGTTCAAAGCCCATGCTAGGCCCAGTTCTCTCTCTCTCTCTCTCTCTCTCTCTCTCTCTCCTCTTTCTCACCTGCAGATCCAGATGTATCTCTCAGCTAATGCTCCAGCATTATGCATGCCATCATACTCCTGATGATAATTGGATGATATTGGACTGAACTTCTGAACTGTAAGCCAGCCTCAATTAAGTGCTTTCTTTTATAAGAGTTGCCTTGGTCAGAGTGTCTGCTCTCAGTACAGAACAGTGACTAGAGACATTTCTACCAAGCAGAGGTACTAGGGGCAAGTAACTATAAAAATACTATGGACTGTAACCATATCCTAGGAAAAATACTAAACAAACAAAGAAACAGAATGCCTTCTCAGGCAATTTTGTGAAATGGATGATCATTCTTTTTCCTCCCTGAGTTAAATTTTAGCCCCAAGGGACTGTCCAAGCTTCTAAGAACAGCTCCCAATAGGACTCTCTCCAACCTTTTTCTTTAGTCAAGCTTTCTACCTATTTTTAGATGCTCCCTTTCTCCCCTGCTGTTATCTAGGATAGGAAAAGAAAACCATGAAAATGTGGCCAGGTAATAGCCTGATTCTGATGATGGATTCTTTCCACTAATTGTTGCAGAAGGGTATCCTCATAGGCCAACATTCTGATGAAAGCTATGACACATCTTTCAGATATCAGAACATCGAAGTGGGGTGCCACACTCACTTAGAGCGACCCTCAGTCAACTTCCATTTTCCAAATACAAAGACAATAATTGCTTGATTTGCAGGCTGTAATTGGATCAGAGCCATCAGTGCCAGGGTTCTTTGTTGTTAGAGCAACATTCATGGAATCACGCCTATGGCAGCCCAATTAGAGGTGAGCCATCGGCGACCCAGCTGGCATTTTCAATATGCTATCTCAGAGGTATGATCAGAAGACAAATCGGAGCTGACTTAATGAAGTTTCTGATCAGAGGCTTCTCTGAAGGCAATGAGGAGACAAAGAGAAGCTGCTAGCTAGTAAATTTATGTGCACAGTCAGAAAACAACAGGAAAATCAATGAAATTTACTGGATTCACTCACAAGCGGTTTCCAGAACAACAGAAGTTTTCTCTTTTCTCAACAGCAGGATCCCCCAAACTGAAATGATTGGCAATAGAAAGAAGCCTGAAATCACTTAGTTCTATGATATTCAAGCATGAGGTTGGGAGACACAGTGGAGATTCTCATATTCAGCTTTTGAGAAGTCTCCTGGCAGGCTTTTGCAGATTACTCTCCCATCCATTGTGGCAGGTGTATGGGTTAGGGACATGACTTCATTTTCTGGCATTTGAGAACATGACAATAAGAAGCCAGAGACTCCTTATTATAGAGACTAAGAACAGGCACCTAAATATTGTGGGCCTGAGTGAATGGAGGCTTTGTTACCTACTGGGTGTATGATCCTGCTAGATTTCCTGCTCTGAACTAATATTGTCTCTGAGCAAGAGATGATAATAGACAGGAATGCAGAAGTGAGGAAAATTACTCAGTTTGCCACCTAACAAGTGCTTCTGCCGCTGCTGCTAATGTTATTATTGGGTAGACTGGGCAGCAACTTTATGCTCAAGAAATTGAGGCAGAAAAAAGACAGAAAACCAAAGCGCTGGTTGAACTCATGGCAAAGGAACTGAGACAGAGAGGCCAAACTGACTTGCCTAACATTACTTGGAATTGCAGAGTTTGGATGGTCGTCTGGGCTCCAGGTGTTAGATCATGTCCTCTGAACTTCACTGAAGCCTTGAATTCTGACCATTAAAGGACTGGCCACGTGTAGGAGGAAATGCACTGATCTAGCAGCCAGATACATTTAGCAACACCTCATACCCTGTAACTGGTACCTCTAATAATAAAATGGCGGACTGTATTCATCAAAATTAGGAATCTACCATGACTCCTACCCCACCAAGGCTCTCGCTCAAGTTCATAGCCCATACAGCTCATATTCCATGCAGTTCATATTCTACTACTTGTGAAATTCTGGCCTTTACTGCTCCAGAATGTCCACGCTGGTCATCTATTTCCCGAATTCTTGATCAGGTGCTATGGAAATATAGTATATATGTGTACACACACTTATGTATGGGGGATAGATATGTATGTATACACACAGGATATCAAATATGTAAGTATGTATATCTTACGGATATACTGGAGATTTCTTTCTTTTTATTTCTTTATCTTCTGTTGGTATTGAGGTTTTAGCCACTACAAATCTAGGTTAAAAGCTAGTAATAATAAGACCCTCCCACACATATAATTCTGGTAGGAACCTCAGATGATATCTCTGAATGTTGTTATTGTTGTTTTAAGCTGAGAAACTGTGATTCATGTTTAAGTCACTTTCAGGATTAAGGGGAAATGATAATTCACTGCAGAGCCTGTCATACAAAGGAACCGAGTTTGAAAAGCAGCTTGTGTTAGTAAAAATAAAATGTAGTGAGGTGCCTAGCCTGTCTTATTTCCCACACCCCTTCTTCAAAGCAAGGGGTATTTCTCCTTCCCCATCAGTTTACCTGGGTTTGGACATGCGTTACTGGTTTCTACTGGTGGGTCTCTCTCTTCTTATTGCCTCTTCCTCCCTCTGTTTCCACGCCTTTCCCCCACTTCCTTTAAAGCGGTTCTTCTTAAAATAGACAGCCCATGTGGTCACACATGTAGATGTTCGCGAGCCAAGGTTGTATCTGTGCACACATTTTGCACCCACAAACATACCGCCCTTTTCTTCCTGCTTGTCCCTCCAACTTCCTGTTTCCTGCTCGTCCCCATTGGCTTCTTCCCATAGCCTAATTTCTCTTTCCCACTTAAACCAGCAGCACACTTCACCTTCCATTTGCCTTCTGTGTATGGCTGCTTAAATATACACATTAGATCTATCCTGATTAACTCTGGCATGGCCCTCTGGACAGGTCTCAAATACATAGTATTTCCTCCTTGAGATGGGGGTTAGCTTTTTGCCTCACATCGTTTGTTTGTTTTTTTCTTCTTCTTCATTCCTTTCATTTTTCCATTCATAAACAAACTAAAGTTCAGGAACAGAATTTATTTTGTGCAATGAAAATCATTGATGTTTCCTTAGTCTGAATTTCAAAAGCAAGGAGGTGGAGCTCCCTGTAATTCAGTGAGGAGAATAGCCTTAGCTGTAGATGTTTTCCCTTATCTCAGTCTTTTCTCATTGCCTCTTGGTTGAAGAAAGAATCATTCATATAAAGAGAATATATCAAAAGCAATATTAATCTAGTTTTCTTCTTTTTATTTGTTCTAAGATTTTGGTTCCTTTGTGGTTTCAAACAAATTGACTCTCAAATTTTTCTGAGGAAAAATAGAAGAGCTTTTTTTGGTGGTTTTAGAGTTCACTGGAAATGACTTTTAGAATAAGCATGTTTTATAGAAACACTGATTATAACTCTGTCATCACAACAATGAAGTGCAAGGAAGTAAAAAAAAGCACTGTCAAATAATTATACAAAAAAATCAGATTTAGGCAAATTACTAAATCTGAGATAAGATAGCTTGCTTAGCTCCCCTTTGCACAATAGTTAAAACAAAAAATGGAGTTTTGAATCTTCACATTTGTAAAATTAATTTCAATACTTATAACTTTGGGGAAAGTGCATGACTATGCAGACTAAAGACGGGACAAAAACTATAAAGATTCAATTCACCATGACTCATCTGAGTGAGCCAGAGCACCAGGTAAGGTCATTCTCTTTCACTTTATTAAAACAAGTTCAGCTCAGAGACAAAAGGAACTGTTCATCAGGAATGAAATTTCCGCAAGTGTTCAGGTCCCTCGTTAACTCAAGTACCAAATATCCTTTAAGGACAAGAAAGTCAGTCACGGGCGTGACAAGCTGGGCTGCTCCTGTCCCTCCTGTTACCAGGGTGTTCTGCAGTTCCTAAGCAGATAAAGACTTCAGTTGACAAAGCCTATATCTTACATCTCCGCCCCCAACTCTTCAGGGTCAGACATGGGAAAGAGAATGAACAGGGTGTGTTCCCCAGCCTGTGAAATGTCACTGTTTGACTAAGTCAAGTCGGTCCCAATATCAATGAAAGAAGTAAGCTTGAAATTCATCAAAGAAGTACTACATTCCTGTTTCTGTTGTCTTAATTTTATCACACTATAGATTCTTTTTAAATGGGCTTTATATTTAGATAAATCATAATTGCATCTTCTATGGGGTCTCATGTAATGTTGTGCTGTAGGCACAAGGTTGAATGGCTGAGTCATGCTAATCCACCACCTCAGTTTCACTGAGTCATGCTAATCATCCACATACCACCTCAGTTTCTTTACGTACTCTCTACATTGCTTCAGATGTCAGTGCTCTAATGGTGATTCTACCTTTTAGGAGCATCCAGCTGCTTTTCACGATGGCTTAACAGATCTGCATTCATAGGAATAGTGTGCAAATTTACCTTGTCCCCACATCCTTGCCAACACTTGTCGTTGTGACCATATCCATCCTAACTGGGGTGAGGACACAGCTCAAGGAGTTTTTGTTGTATACTTATTAGCTGTTGTCAGACCTGCTTTTGAGAAATGCCTGTGCAAGACCTTTGTCCAGTTTTTAATCTGTTTCTTGCTATTGATTTCCTCATATATATTACCCCTTTATTGATGCATGTTTTGGAAACACAGAATGGAAGACATAGTCACTCTGTTAAGTGTTTTCTTTTCTCACCAAGTTCTTATGATTTATTTGTTCGTTGAGTTAATTAAAAATTGGCATTGTGTTATATAGGCTAAGCTCCTAATAATGTGTTGGTGGATAAAGCAGGAAAGATTTGTACAGAGAGCATAGAAGTCCACAGAGAGGCTGTTTTCTCTATTTTATTTTATTTAAAAAGAAAACAATACATTTTTTTTCATTTTACATACCAATCCCAGTTCCCACTCCTTCCCCTTCTCCCATTCCCTCCACCTGCCCACCCCCATCCCACCCCCAACCACTCCTCAAGGAAAGTAAGGCTCCTTGCTTTAGGGAAGATCTAAGGCCCTCACTACTATATCTAGGCTGAGCAAGGTATCCATCCAAAGAGAATGGGCTCCCAAAAAGCCAGTACAAGCAGTAAAGATAAATCCTGGTGACACTGCCCATGGCCCGGCAGTCTGCCCCAGCCATACAACTATCACCCACATTCAGAGGATCAAATTTGGTCCTATGCTTGTTCCCTCCCAGTACAGCTGGAGTTGGTGAGCTCAAGTAAACTGTTTCAGTGGGTATCCCCATGATCTTGACCTCTTTGTTCATATTCTCACTCCTCCAACTCTTCAACTGGACTTTGGGAGTTCAGCCCAGTGCTCCACTGCGGGTCTATGCCTCTGTTTCCATCAGTTGCTGGATGAAGGTTCTTTGGAGACATTTGCAGCTTTGACTTTATTATTTTTTTCAGATACCATCTCGGTATTTCCAATCTCTTCAGAGCTATTTCTGCATGATAACATCTTGGCAATTCTGCCTAAAGCTGAGGCCATAGCTTCCATTGCTTTTACTGTATGGTTCAATGAATGCAGTCCCTTTTAGCACTACTGTTCCCTTATCATGCCTCCTTTCCTTGCTGTTGTTGATTAATAATAGTCTTGGTTGCATTACACAAAGGCCATTTCCCATACTCTTCTACCAAGTCTCCAGCTACAGTCATTCTCTCCTAGGCTTCTCTCATCTTCTTGTCCCAGATATGAGCGGAGATCTGTTGGGGGGAATTCTAGGAATCTTTTTCCTCCTCGGTAAAAGGGACATATTCATACACATACTTCCCTTGTTGATTTTGTAACATCTATTGGTGTGTCTTTCCTCTCGCCTTGAGCCTACATGTAACTCTCTCCACTTTCTCTTCCAAAGAGATCTCATCTTTTCTCATATCATCAAATGCTATCTATAAACAGTCTTCCAATATTCTATCTTTGGTCCAGATCATTTTTCTAAGTTGTAGATGTATAATTTCCAAATGTCTACAGTAACTCTATCTACCACACTTGAATGTGTTTTAAGAATTTTTAACATGGGGTAGTCTAGAATAAATTTATGATCTATAACTACCTTGAATAAAAACTGCCTGTGCCCTAGGGTCTCCTGTCATAGCATATGGTACCAGCACTTTTCTCCATGTTCCAACCAGAGCCATCCTAAGCATTTCTTTCTCTTTCAGTATCTCCCTTACCTCCTACCCCTGCCAAAATAACCAATCACCAAATCTACTTAGCCCTGCCTCCTTTTTTCATCCCTTTTCAATCTAAGTCACTCTCATCTCTTGCCTAATAAATTAGAAAATAATTTATTTTCTAAAACGTTTTCTCTCTAGACTACCTTTCCTTCAACCTCAACCCCATTTTTCAGATGACAGTAAAAATAATCATTTTACATGTTAATCTCACCGAATAATTTCTCTACTTAACTATTTGATGGCTTCTCAACATGAAGTATTAAACCTCAAACCCTTCTGTGTGTTTCCTGAGTAAAATAAATCAAACTTTGCCTGCAGTGTTGTGAATGCTCTTCCAGGACTGTGCGCACTGTGCACAGCTAACTTACTCAGCTTTCACTAATTACTACTTTTTCATGGAAATCACTCTTTTAGCTTATAAATAGCATGGGGGTTTCCTATTTGATCATATTACCCTATGATTTAGTTATGAAATCCCCTTGATATGATCATCTGTAAGGGAGATCTGACTTTATGGGAGAGACTGGGTATAAATTGTCAGCTGCTATATTTTTGAAAAACAGCAGCCAGAAAGAGTATGCACTCAGTAAGATTTGTTGGAAACAAACTGAGCATAACTTGGGTGACAAACCCAATTAACCTGTTATGTTCACCAGTGCATTTGGCTAGATACTAAATATAGGCCTTAACTATGATAAGTACTTAATTATGATAGTTATTAAATTACAATATATTTACATTTCCACATCAATTTAACTTTGAGATTTAATAATTTTTTTCAAAAGTAAAAGAAGGTCTGAATTTTTCTAGAAAAAGTTCATTTGAAGAACAGTTGTTCACTTGGGTTTTTTTTTCATTATTTTTTAGTTTGGGTTTTGGGGGTGTTTGTTTGTTTGTTTGTTTGTTTGTTTGTTTTGGAGGAGTTGCTTTGCTTTTTAATGTAGTTCAGGCTGTCCTGGAACTTATAGTGTCCCTAAGGATAATTCTGAACTCCTGAGTCTCCCAGATCTTTACCTAATGGATGTCAAAGGCAAAGTCACCCACCTACTTTTGAAATAGTGGCAATCAAACCATGTATTCAGACATTGCCAAAATTCTCTTATGGGAAAACTGAACTCTTCCTGGCTAACAATCACTAAGTGCTGGAATAACTGGGTAGCTTAATCTTTCTTGAAAACCATGGGCCATTTAGTTGTCATGTATTTTTAAAAAGAAAAATAAGTCAGAATTTAATTACTTCCCTAAAATCAGCATTTTGCCCATCAAGGTTCAAAATATATTAGAATAATATTCATCAGTCTTTTGAAGCATTATCTAAATGGAATGAAATTTTAATTCCAAATTTAGAACTGTGATATTAAGTAAGGAAAAAGTGGAACTGTGACATCTAAAAATTTCTCCCAGTATGTTCTCATGGGGGACTCAAAGGCCAGCCTGAGTCTCCGAGGTCCATTACTAATGCATGTGGGGAGAGAATGATTAACATGTAATGAGAGACTACAGGGGGGAAGCCCGACCAAGGAAGAGGAAGACTGATGAGGACTTCAGTTCTGAGCATGTTCAGATTCTCAAGGACTCTGATTTATTGACATGAGAATATTATGGCAGAAAGAAGTGAGAGAAGGAAATAATTAGAGCACATTCTTCAACATCAGCCCTTTTGACATTTTGCACCATGTAATTCTTTGTTTCAGGTGATGCCCCTTTGCATTGTAGGGTACTCAAGAACATCCCAGGTCTTTACCTAATAGATGCCAAGGGCAAAGCCACCCACCCACTTCTGAAATAGTGGCAATCAAAAATGTATTCGGACATTGTCAGAGGTCCCCTATGAGAAGGTCGAGAGACTGTGCTTCACTAAGAATCACTGAATAAGAAGAAGTCAAAGCCATCTGTTGATTCAAGGAAAGCACCAAAGACAGGTTTTCTGTCATTCGCCTTGCTCAAGAGCCACTTGGCCCCTAAGGTTCCCTGTCATAGAAAATGACACCAGCATCCTCCCCCCATGTTCCAGCCAGAGCCATCCTAAGCACTTCTTTCTCTTTCGGTGTCTTCCTCACCTCCCACCCCTACCAAAACAACCAACTGCTAAATTGACTTGACTCTGTCGCTTCTCTCCATCCTTTTCCAAATTAAGCTACCCCCACCCCCCATCTCCTGCCCGGACTCACACAATTTATTTCCTAACAGGTTCTTTTCTGTAACATACCTTTTCTTCTTTCAAACCCATATTTCACATGGCAATGAAAGTAATCATTCTAAACGGAAAACTCATCAAATAATTCCTTTCCTTAAATTACTCAGTGACTTCTCAATATGAACTGCTGAGAGAATCCTGGAACCCTGAGTAGAAGCGGCAATGTGGGGTGTGTATGTTCTGATGGAGTAGCACCTTCTACACCATGCCACAAACCTCAGCTTATTTATTTGGTACAGTACCAGGGTAGGTGTTGGCTAGTCTCCACAGGAGGATCCTGGAGGAGCAATCTTAGGCTGTAAAGATCTGGGAGGAGGAAGTTGTTGTTGCTAGTTTTTGTATACACTGGTCACTGGCTCACACTGGAATCCTGATGAAAGCTTGGCTGTCTGTAGAAGGAGCTGTGGGCAGGCCTGCTTTTCATCCCGCCCGGCTCCCGCACAGCTAGCTTATACCCCAAAATA